>CAJHNH020001779.1:2043059-2100559 GCA_905116865.2 Candidula unifasciata | reverse complement strand
ATGCTTTGACTCTAATAGCCTTTGTCAACAAGGAATCCATCGATCCATCGCAACCCCCCCCCCCCCCCCACCGCCTTTTTCCCTCCGGCACGTACCTAAGGGTTTACTATGTCATCTTTAGATTTAAAAATCAGATCGTTCTCCAGTGGATCCCGTCTCACTGCGGCAGATGCTTATCAGAAAATGTGTTAGCAGACAGACTTCCTAAAAATGGAACAAAGGAGAAACAACACACTCATCAACTGAAGAATCAAAGAGGAAAAAGATTTTAAAATCTTAATCTAGACGGAGCCCAGCGAGACAGGTTCCCGATATTCCGTTCTCTCTCCACAGAAGGTATATAAATTAGGGCAACGGTAACAGCTGTACCAGCAAGGTGCAAGCTGTAGTCCTTTGCGAGTAAGTAGGGGCCAGGGAGAAGTGGCAAGTTGTTGTGACCACTTTTTGTCACCTGATGGTTGTGTCATACGTTCGAGATCACAAAAGCGTCAAGCATGTTCGCCTACGCCAGTCGCAAAAAAGTACAAAATGATAATGATCTTCTTGTGGACAATGGTTTGATTCGTTAACAGAAATTCCACCGTTACTTTTACGCATGATTGTTCAAAGTGTAAACAGTTGGGGGTAAAGGTCATAGTTCAAACCGCCTCAAATTCATCAACATTGACTGTCTCATACAATACTGAGGACAGATCTGTTTTCTCACCAAAGTTCACAGTCCCAAACAAAATGCCGCTGTAACGTTGGTAAATAAAACTATCGACCGCACTATAGCTGTTCCAGGACGTCAACAAGTAATTAAATTACTAATTAGTAAGTTATTATTAACATCATCATCATTATCATCAGGTGCCTTGCCGACTGGCGTGGGCGATCATGTCTCTCCATAATCTACGATCTCTTGTAGTTGTAGCATGTATCAGTTCATGTGTCGACACACCTTCATGCCATGCAACAAGACTGTCAAGAATCTTCTCTCGTTGTCTTCCTCTATGCCTCCTTCCAAAGATCTTTCCAGTGGTCACCACATGTTTCATTTTCCCTTTTCTCACAACATGGGCGAAAAATGATGACTGTCTCCTTCTGATGTATGTGATAGGTTGTCTTCGGGCTCCCGCCTCTTTCAAAACCTCTTGGTTGCTCTTTTTGGCTGTCCAAGGTATTCTGGGCATTCTTCTTTAAAATCACATCTCTGAGGCCTCAAGAAATTGTTTGGCATGCCTACCGATTGTCCAGGATTCACAGCCATATGTTAAAACTGGATGTAGGCCTATGTAGCAAGCAAGAATTATTTTTCTTACTCTCAATGACAAGGATATATTGATTAGCAAATTAGCAGTAGTATTTCATTTATTCTCCAGTTACAACTTACAGCTGCTGGCCGAGCGGTTACAACTTACAGCTGCTGGCCGAGCGGTTACAACGTCTGGCTCTTATGCAGGACACCTGAGTTCAGCCACCGATAAGGTGATCGAGTTTTTCTGTCAGGGGCAAAATGAAACATCTAAACCTGCACAGTCCATGGCGGCAGCTCTAGCCAGGCGGCCCTGAATCCCCAGGCTCAAGGCCTTACTGTCTACACCGCCCTGAAAAGTTGTACAAAAGACAGTAGTGACACTGACAGTTTTAAACAAAGTATTTTTAATTCCAGTGTTAGTTCACTTACAGCATATGCCAGTGACAGTTGGAAACCCATGAGTAATAGTAATAATGAATAAAACCAAATATAAATTTTTTTTTTAAGCATCTATATCATCTACATCATAAACGGCTTCATACATGATACAAGTACAAGTCAAGTATTTTTTTAAAAAGTTAAGGACCCTTTTACAACGCCATTAGGCATAAAAGTCATATAGGGCTTGACCTATATTTTACAGACCAACTGGCACAAGATAGTTGATGTGGTCAGCATCAAGCCGGCCGCCTTTACTTCCCAGGACTGCACACGCTACCCACTCAAGGCTGGTCAACCTGGGAGCCAAGGTCATTTTTTAACAAGTCTGGCTCCGCCAGGGAGCGAACCCATAACCTTACGATCAGCAGACGAGCATCTAGCCGCTCCGCCATGGCGACTCCCCAAGTCAAGTATACCTTACTTAAGTTAAATTTAACAGTTGTTGTGGAGATGGTGCATCTGTTAATAATCTGTTCTCCTCTTATATCTCTTAACAATCTATACTCTCCCTGTACCTCTTAACAATCTAAAATATCTATATCTCTGTTTCAGTTACTACTGGAATCTCTTTGGATATGTATTATAATTTGATTCTTACCCCAGTCAATTAAATCTGAATACATTGAACAAAGTTAAACCCAGTATTGCTTTATTCAAGCATCATCATGCCTCCTACTGGGACCTAGATAGTTGTCATTTTAAACTTTGATTGAGAATTTTTGTTCCACAGTGACTAGTTCTCTATTTTTTTTTTTTTTTTTGGTTATTGAACCCCATTGTTACTTTTTATGCAAATGTCTTATTTCAACCTTACATTTTGATAAGTGATTGAGATGGACTTAACGGTACCTATGTCATGTAGATTCTTTTAATGTGAATCCTATCCCTAGTACAACTTGCCTCTGGGTATACCCAAAGGCAGCGTTGTGAGTGTACACACACACACACACATATATATATATATATATATATATATATATATATATATATATATATAGAGAGAGAGAGAGAAATAACAGTAATTGTTTACCTATATTGTGTTAATTAAGATTTCTTTGTTCAATAAAGAAAGTATGAATTATATTTACTATGCACTGGGCGCAAGTACTAAAACCATGTGGAATTATGTTTATTAAATGGACCAACATCATGGAACACGGGTGTAACATATAAGTGCTCCGTTCTTCTTCTAACTCACACCTGGGTCTGAAGCTCTCAGCACAGTGCATGAACTCTGTTGCACCAGTGAGGATACTGAAATACCTTTGGGTATATTTTTAACTCCTAATTTTGCCAAGGCAGAAACCATACACACGGGCGTCCGTTCTTACTACCCAGAGACCAGAGGGGAATTACTAGAAATGCGCTAGAAAAATCCCAGTCTTCACCGGGACTTGAACGCAGGACCTCTAGCACTCTAGGCGGACACTATGCCTCGAGACCACGCAGCCCTATATCATCATATGGGATAAAAAATTGTTTCTTATTCTCAGACCAGACAAAGACGCCCACCTGCAGATCGTGAGGTCGTGGGTTCGCTTTCTAACAGAGCCTGACTTTAAAAATAAATGATCTTGACTCCCAGGTCAACCCAGCCTTGAATGGGTACCAGATGCAGTCTTGGGAAGTAAAGGTGGCTGGCATGAAGCTGAACACATCACCCACCAAGTGCCGATCGGTCTATAAAACTATAGTTCTAGCCTTATATTTCTGATACCCCTAAAGGCATGGAAAAAGGACCTTTACTTTACTTTTATTTTCTAATTGCTCACTTATTTATCTTCGTATTGATAATTCATTCAATAAAATGTGGAGGTGGAATGTTGGGATTCAAACTCGTACCCATCACAAAAGCATTTATCCACATGGAATTCGTGACAGTGGGTTGGTTGTTGTGTATGATACTCTCTGTGTGTGAATTACTCTGGTATTGTTTTCATTTCAGAGTGATGTCCCTGTACTGCTCATGCATCAAAATGATAACAGTATGTTGATATTAACATTTGGCCGCTAAATGTAATGGCCAAGCTGATGTTACTTTGTTACAGATCTAGAAATATACTACCCCGTTTTCTGAGATTTATACCCCAGCAGCAGATAATAATGTCAAAATATAGTACAGAGACATTGTTCACAGATTCACAGCAAGCAGATTGCTATGCAAAATTTAGACCTCAGTACACTGATCAGGTCTTTCAAAGAATTATCGACTTCTGCAAAACTGGGTGCAGTGATTTTGACTTGGCTGTGGATGTTGGTTGTGGCTCTGGACAAAGCACGGTGCCGTTGGCTCGATACTTCAGAAAGGTATTCAGTGTGACCTTCCTTTGTTCTTGTTTGTGAATGAGTTTTGCAAATAAAATTTATGTTTCTCGTTGTGAATTGGTTGTAGCTGCTGTTTGAGATAGAGATGAAAAATATAGGATTTCTATGGCATCAGAGGAACCTTCAACCATCATCGTCAAGCGCCTTCTGACTGGGTTAGATGTTCATGTCTCTCCACAACCTGTGATCTTCAACAGCATGTAGCAGTTCATGTGTTGACACCCCTCCTGGCCACGGCAAAGGACTGTCAAGAATCTTCTTGCGTTGTCTTCCTCTGTCTCTTTTTGTACAGATCTTTCCAGTGGTCACAACATGTTTCAGTTTCCTTCTTCTCATAACATGACCAAAAAATGATAACTGTCTCTTTCTGATGTTTATGATAAGTTGCCTTTGAGCACCCGCCTCTTTAAAAACATTTAGGTTGCTTTTCTTAGCTGTCCAGGAAATTCAAAGGATTCTTCTGTAAAACCAAGTTATTAGGCCTCAAGAAATTGTTTGGCTTGTTTATGAATTGTCCAGGATTCACAGCCGTATGTTAACTCTTCGAGTCCCAGGGGGTTTAGCATCACAGGCCCAGGGGCTGGTAAAGAGAGTAATAAAATCGGCGCATGATGCGTTCATTGGGCTTTTAGTTAGGAACCTATGAACGTATGATGCGTTCCTTGGGACTCAAAGAGTTAAAGCTGGCTCTATATAGCATACAAGAATTCTTTTTTTCAACTCCATCAGCATTGATTTATTGGATAAAATGTTCTTTATTTGATAAAATGCAGTTTTGGCCTGTCCTATTTTACTCTTTATCTCTGTGATACATCTTCTGTCAGATGTTATCCATGTGCCTAGAGGCTTGAGTTTCTGCATTTGTCCTAAGATAATGCTCTTGACAGGTTTTGTACATTTAAGCACTATAATTTTCTTCAACATTATCATTACTTCTGTCTTCCCATCATTCAAGATGAAGCTTATTTTGTCAATTTCCGCCCCTACCATTTCTTTCAATTCCTGTAATTCTTTCTCACTTGTTGCTGTCAGGATGACGTCATCTGCAAAATACAGGTTGTTTATGTTTGGCCCACCAACCACAATTTGTGGTTTATCCACGATAGATCTCATTATATATTCACTGTAAAATGAAAACAAATTAGGTGATAGTTTGCATCCTTGTCTTACTCCCCTCTTTATGCTCTGAAATGTTCATAAATAGTTAATTCTTATAGCTGCAGTTTGCTGCAAATACATGTGCTTTATTATTTGTAGATCTTTTTCATCAGTTGTTAATTTTTCTAGTAGTTTGATTATTTCCTCATGGTTTATACAGTCAAGTGCTTTCATATAGTCAAGAAAGCATAAGTACAAACTGTTTTTTACTTTTACAACTCTGACAGAATCCTGAAGATGTATATTGCAATATTATTAAGTTTTCCTTCTACATATGTATATTGTTCTTCATTAATTTCCGGTTTAATCTTGGTTCTTCTTTCTCTTATAATTTATAATTATTTTCAGTCGCATTGTTGACAAATGGCTCAAAAGATTAATTGTGTGACAGTCTTCGCATTTTAAAGAGCCAGGTTTTTTTTGTAGAGCCCTAGCCTCATACAAATGGGTGTCAGACAATTTTCAGAATTGTATGGGAAGTTTCCAAGGCAGGAGGGCAACAAGAAAGGAAACTGTTCACTCCACCTCATATGCTGTGGACCAGATTGTGTGTAGGCCTAAAACTTTACAACCTGAAGGCAGTATATTTTGTGGAACTTTTTTTTTTAATGGACACTTGTTGGTAAAATTAGTTGTCATTTCGTATAAAACGTATTGACACAGAATTTATGGAAAGTCATTTTTCTGGGGGAAGGAGATCTAAAACTGCATAGACTAGAGCAGTGTTTCCTAAAGTTTTCTTGGCCACAGCGCCTTTTTTCAATTTAAAAATTTCCATGGCACCCTAACCTAAGTAAAAGTATGACTATTCATATGTAAGAGATAAAAAAAATAAAACTCATGTATCTTCAAATATTTTGCGGCACCCCTGGGGAGAGGTTGTGGCTTCCGGGTGCACCACGACGCACAGTTTGGAACTCACTGGACTTGAGAATTAGAGTTGGGACAGTATGGAAACAACATGACCAGACGTGTGGGAGGAGGTAGGAAAGATAAGAAGATTTGGTGCAGAGAAAGCACAAGACAAAGGCACAGCAGAAGATATAATTATGGCCAGCTACTTTGTGCAGACAGGGCTGGATTTGGACTTCATGAGGCCTTCAGCTGTATAAAGCCCTGAGACCCCTACCATTTTACATTACAGCAGCTAATCTCAAAAAAACTAAAATATATACTCCTTTTAAATATATGAATAAAGGAAATGTACTGTCTTTGAATTTTTTTAATAAGAAATGACAAAGAATGTTTGCAAAATCACAGAAACTATATTATATAAGCCTCTAAAGGGCTTCAAGTTATAACTTTAAATATTTTTGTTGGGAAAAATGTTTAATATATTAAAAGAAAATTTTCCTGTGTGGGTTCCGGGGCCCCATTGTAGGAAAAACAAGATTACTTACTGCCTCCGCAGCTAGCATGTTGTAAGAGTCTACTGACTGGGGGCTTCCTTTGATGTTGGAGTGTAACTGCCTGAGAGGCAGGGGACGAACAATCTACATACAGATAAGTCAGATCTGTAAAACATGTGCACGCAACACTCAGGTTCTGGAAAAAAACACCTAAGTCCAGAACATTCCACTAGAGTTTACAGTCAGTGAATGCAAAGAAAAAGAAGAAAAAGAAAACTGCATTTGTGAAAAAAAATAAACATTTGTTGGTTTTAAAATAACTGACACATTTTCTATCAAAGGTTATTGGTGTTGATGTCAGTGAGCAGCAAATTTTAAACGCTCCAACAAATATTCCGAACGTGACCTTTAAAGTGTCATCAGCTGAAGACTTGGGTTTCGTCAAAGCTGCTTCCACCGACTTAGTCACAATAGCACAGGCGTTTCACTGGGTCAATGAGGACAAGTAAGCAAACACACTAATATACATGCTCTTGGTATTTTGTTTTCATGGGTTCACACGCTGGAGATCCAGGTTTGAATCCTTCTGTTAGGTTATGGTTTTTGTGTGTGTGTGGCCGGGATGGAAAGGGAAAGGGGGAGAGGGGTAGGGGGTAAAACAAAAGTGAAATCCTAACCTGCATAGCATAGTCTGATAGGACTCACTAGCCATAGGATCATAAATCCTCATACTTCCTATTTGCACTGCAAAAGTGTTAAGTAAAGTAAAGGACCCTTTTCAACACCTTCAGGCATATAGGGCTAGACCTCTATTCTTATTGACATCACAGCATTTGGGACACTCCCATAAGTGCTCAGTCCCTTTTTTCAGCAGCAAGTGAAGCGTTCCAATTCTGATGGTACCAGTAATCGTCTGATTGTATATCCATCTCATCCTTTCCCTGAGTGTTCAGCGTTGGCCGGATCCCCTGGTAACTATTCGCAGCACCATTCTCCTTAGACTGTAATGATTTATTTGCGCTTCCGCACTGTTCACTTGCTCCCAAAGGGCCCTCATAATATCTAACTTGTCAGACATCAGTTTACCACCAAGTGGTGCAGAGCCAGTCAGTTTATCTACCTGCTATTTTCCCAACACACCGACATGACCTGCAGAAACTATCCAAAGGATGCTAACTACCCAGAACCTCTGAAGCGATGCTTGCCACTCTGCACAAAGCATGCCTGTTTTCAAAGTTCTCAACATGCTCTGTGAGTCAGTTACATTTACAGCATGTGTGTACAGCTGATTCACAAGCCAGCGGAAGGCAGCAGAGACTGCCTCCACCTCCATTCTTAAACTAGACAGTGTGATATCGTATGCAAGGCTTTGCTGCACTAGGCGATGCCCATTCACCTTTGCTAAGAACCTTCATGCACTTAGTCTGCACCTTAACACAGAGCATTCTGTATAGATAATCACATCACCTGGGCGAGAATTGTCATGAATCATTTGTTGAACTTCTGATTCTGCAGCACCAGCTGGCCAGTCTCTGCACTCATGACCTAAAGTGATTAGATCCCCTACACAAGTCTGGAACTTGTTCGGACACCTTGACCCACTCCTCTCCTCGCTCAAAATTATCAAGCCTGCACACATGTCTGATTGTGTCTTCAGCTTGCGCCATCCAAGACCGTCCTCTTTTCAGTCTGTTACACTTAGCTGTACCCAAGGCTTCATGCAGGAGGTGCTTCTTGTCTGCAGCTACTCTGAGATATGACTTTGCATGCAGAACTTTGAGCCTCTCTGCAATAGTAGGCAGTGCAAGTATATATTGCATACATACTAGCGTGTTATCTCTTGTACATCCCAGAATTACCCACACGGCTTCATTCTGTATGTTTTAAAGTTTTATCAGCTGACTCTTTGATATGGTAGGCATTCCAAGTCCATAATCTATCCTGACAGGATCACATGCTGGAACATTGTAAACAGCATTCTTTGTTAAATGTCCATTGCTGCCATTCTTGTGAGGATTGGGTCCTTTTTAGCTATTTCACCACAACTGCCTCCAAGTGATCCCTATTGGACAGGCTTCTATCGAAAGTGATACCCAGGTACCTTAGTTTGTTTTCTCTATGATGTTACTGTTATTAACTGTGAGGCTAGGAAAATCAGCTTTTACAGTTACATTGTCCAGAAAACACTACAAAACAGCCGCCTTGTCTGAGTTGATGACAACACCCATTTCTGCACACCAATCAGCCACTTTGTCTACAGTCGCCTGCAGCTCTTGAGCTTTCAGTTGTCTGTCATTCCCTTGTCTGTATGCAAGAACATAATCAGCAAATGTCAATATCCTTCCAACACATGGTGCTTCAAGTTCTGCAATCTTGCTTGTATACACATTAAAGACCCTCCATTGTGTAGACCAACTGGTACTGGGTGTGTAAAAAAGTTAAAGTAAACCTGGTACTGGGTGGTTGATTTAATCAACTTCATGCTACCTGCCTTTACTTCCCAGGACTCGTATCCGGTACCCATTTAAGGCTGGGTCGACCTGGGCGCCAAGGTCTTTTTTTTAAAAAACTTTTGGCTCCATAATGTCCTGATCCCACGACCTTCGGATCTGCAGGCGAGCATCTAGCCACTACAGAATGGAAGCTCCCAGAAGTGGTAAATACAGATGGTAATGAGAGTGTTTTTATTTTGAAAAAGAAAATACATTTATTATTATTATGTATGACTGTTTAGCTTAGACTTTAGTGATTGTGTTTGTCTGTTCTCCAAGCACTATCAAGCAAAAAACAAGACAAACTAATTGCAGATCTAAGGACCAACATGGCTCACTTTCCAAGGAAGCAGAACTGGTCTTACAGTGGATACAAGTCCACTGTGGTATTCAGGGAAATGAGAGAGCAGATGAGCTGGCAAAAGCTGGGAGTAATCTTCTAGAACCTTATCCACCACACAGCTACAAGGAAACCAAAACAGCGCTAAAGCAGTCTTTTAAGCGGGAGTGGAGAAGGCAGAATGGAGATTACAGACCAGAGAGTGACAGCATAAACAAACTTAACAGGAAAAAAAACACATCAATTTTGATACTTTGGACAGGACACTGTGGTCTTCAAACACACCTGCACAGGATAGGCATAAAAGAATCTGCTGCCTGTGATTGTGGAGCAGAAAGACAGACCCCTGAGCACATACTGCAGTACTGCCCTAACTTTGCCCAGCAAAGACTGTGGATCTGGCCCAAGGAAGCCACACTGCAAGAGAAGCTATGGGGGACCGGTGGCACAGTCCTATTTGTGACGCAAAGGGTACTCACTGTTTAGCATGACTGATGTCGAACGCAGAAGAAGAAGTGATTGTGTTTTGTAGTCTTTGAGTACCAGGGTTTGACTTTACTGGCATGCAGTTAAGAAAAACCATTCCCCTGGCTTTCAGCCAGTGCTATTATACCATGGAAAAGATTGGGGTGAGACTGCAGCACATTCACTGCAACCAACCTCCATAATGTAAACAAATTTAGCCCAGGGATACAAACCTACAGGACCAAATTTAGGAAATCAACGGAACACTCACGCTCACAAACATGCACAAGTAACCATTCATCACTAGAGCTAAAATAAACATGCTTAACTTTGGCCGGCAAGTTCATGATTCAAAATATGTTTTAAACTTGGGAGGATAGAAAAGATATGGGACAAATATTTTGTTAAAGTGCCTCAGAAGAAATCTCCAGCTTGAGAAATGTCACCTCTTGAAACTGAGGTCAGTTAATTGTCATTATGGTCTGTTGAAAGATGAATAATGTCTTCAATGCTTCTTCTTCTTTGGCATTCATCCATTAAAAAAAATTATTGGCAAATTAACTAGTGGTGTACAGTTAGTCTGTCTTATCTACACCTCTTGACCCAGTACATCCGATTCCAGTAAGCCCCTAATTTATCACCTTTTTGCAACATGAAGAATGGGGCAGTCGGTCTATTCCTTAAAGTGTAAAAAATGCATCAACATAAGCGCTAAAAACTACCATCATAAAATAATTGGTCTGACATTGTTAATTTAAATATTTTTTTAAGTTTGGTATCGTGACCCGTTAAATCCAAAATAGTTTCATGAAACTCACACTTGAGAAAAAGACCAATAAAATAGAATTCAGCGGATTTGATAAGTTGTCTAGACTGACAGAAGAAGATAGATATTGCAATAAATATTGACACTTATATTTCCCAGATTTTTTGCTGATGTGAGCCGAATTCTGAAGCCAGGCGGATCTTTAGTGGTTTATGGCTATGGGATTTGTGAACTTCTTCCAAAAGAAGCAGATGGAGTTTTTCAACATGTAAGCTTTTAGTTAGAATTGTTATTATTCCTTTTGTACACAGGGGAGTTACATAGCCATAGACCAGGAGGCAGACCAAAGAAATAATATACAGATAGACCTACCCACACTTGGAGTCACCAACTGAAATAGAAGGCCAGTCACAGAAATAAGTGGAAGCATGTGATATCTGCAGCAATGAACCTCAAGGATGATCCTGGGCTGCTTGTTAAAATTATACTTTTTTTAGTCATTAGTTTTAGAACTGTTTATATTAATTATGAAAGTGAAACAATTATTTGACAGAAATGGCAGGATCTTTTCTCAAGTATGACTCTGGAATCAACCCAGTCTTATAAAAATGGATACCAGATTATTTCTAGAATGTTATGGGAATTATTTGGGATGGAAAGATGATAAAGAAAGGAATGGATTTCCCACCTTTGTAGGTCATGGCCTAGAAATGTGTGAAGGCTAACATGTGACAATCTAAAGGTAGTAACTACTATGGGGCTACGTTAACCTGAACACACTGAATTAGAAATTGATTAAATTACAGTAGTTACTCATGAAATAAGGTGCGGAGGAAAGCTGCCAACTTAACCTTCTGAGACAAAGTAAGATCTGGTACTATCAGACAGACTGTGGGAGTGAGACTATGAACTAAATTTATTGACAAACAGGTCGTCACATATTTGTATCATCTCATTAGAATGCAGCCATAACAACTACACATGAAAAGATCTGATGTGAAGACAAGAGATTGCCCTAGAAAAACATCGATTGATGACATTAAAGACCTTTAACATCAATACGAAATGACAATAGCCATTACTGCCAGTTAAACAGTGAAAGGCACATTATTCCTCCCCTTGACGCTCAACAGTAAAATTGGAAATTTATGATAACTTGATAGCAGAAGTAAATTAGCACCTTTTTAAATCTGTGAAACATTTGACTTGTTCATTCCAGCTGCTAGCAATTTAGCAACAGACTGGTTTGCATTGATGTTGACAAAGGCATTTAGATCTGACCATTAAGAAAGCAATGGCAAACTATAAACATTGCCTTGGAAAACAGCTGATAAATGCTGGGGTTGGTTTGCAATGACCTCTAAAAGGTTACGCAACAAACTTTTCTAAAATGTCAGTGTAAGGAAGAGAAAGACACTTTTTATTTAAAGACTATATACCATGTTTTGTCATTTCCATATTGTGATAATCTGCAATGAAGGTTGGCTGTAGTAGACATTGCATCCAAATCTGTCTTTGGGAATAGTTTGTGCTGAGAACAGCCAGACTTGTGTAATGTCATAACCACATTGAGCCAGAAGTGCCTGGAGTGGCCGGCAGGTACCAGAGCTAGAAATTCAGCAGTTAATTCAAGATAATGCTCGCTCCCATGATGTGATTATTTATACAGATGGTTCAGTGTCAAGAGACAAATGAAGTGCCTGGGGGTTCTTAGCAAAAGCTAATGTCGACGTTTGGTGCAGGAGAACCTTGCATTTGATACCATAACATCCTGCTTAAGGATGGAGGTTTAGGCTGTCACTGCAACTTTCCGCTGGCTAGTAAACATGGTACAAACATACATCAAGATTGTAACTGATTCACAAAGCATGCTGAGGAAGGTGAGTACAAGCATGCTTCGTGCAGAGTGGCATGCTTTGTTTCGGAGGTCACAGGTGAAGAGCATTGTCTGGATCTTTTCTCTGAGGCATGCATGTGTGTTGGGAAATGAACAGATAGACAGATTGACTGGCTCTGCACAACTTGGTGGAAAATTGATGCTTGACAAAGCAGACTTGGTTAAGACCTTATGGGAGCACATGTATAATTCAGAACAGCAAATTAATTATCACAGTCTGGTGAGAGTGATGCAGCGGGGAGTAACAAGGGGATTCGGCCGATATTCGAGGAGAGACAAGACAGACATATAATCAGACTGCTACTGGCATCATTTGTATTGGAACTCTGCGCTGGCTGCTGAAGATGGGGATAGAGTGCTTATGGGAATGCCCTGAGGGCTGTGATGTCAGCTCTTGAATCAGCTCAGCTCAACTCATGATGAGGTCCAGTCTATTCCTTGGTACAACTCTTGTACCACAATCCATAAACCAAGAGAACAGTCTTTTTCTAAATCACTCGTCATGAATATAGAACCCAAGAACTCAAATATATTGAAATGTGTTTCTGGAGCTGCACTATTTATATTAACAGTCACTGAAATATTTTGCAGTATTACGCCGATGTTCTTGGCCAGTATTGGGCTGAGGGTCGACAGATGGTCGAAGAGAAATATGCCACTGTCCGTCTGCCATTTCCAGGCTGGATCAGGTCAGAGTTTATGTCTGCAACTATTCTGCTTTGAACTCCTGAGCTCCCCAGAAGAAACACACACAAACTTGACCCAGTGCCTCTTAACAGACATGTTGTCAAACTGATTAATTAAGGATTTGCTAAAATGAGATGTTCTGGTCCAAAAGGCAGTGTAGCAGTAAATAGAATAACAATAAACCACAAAACAGCATGCCTGCTGCCTTTTCAAGTGTGAATGTGGAAGGAAGAATAAAAGATCGACCAAGAAATCTTAAACCTGCCAGTCAACAGATACCTATCCTGCTTTATTTATTTGCTATGTTAATGATTACATATCATTACATTTTATTTATTAGAGTTATAAATATGTACATGAGCGAGGTCCACTTTGCATACTATACCTTATTATTAGGTCTTTCAGTCCCAAGCAACAAACTGTGTGCTCTTTTACATTTACCATTTGGTCAGAACATACTAGAGAAATCTGGCTTCCCCCATTGTTCACTACAACTATGTATATTGCCACTTTGAAAGTAAAGCATTCACGATTTAGCATCATGATTATTTTGCCACTGTGGTATCTCCTGTGAAACCTTCTGGTATTGACAGAGTTCATAAATACGTAATGAGTTAAAATGGTACAGACTTTAAACGATTTAAAATCAAGAGGATGAACTTTGTGGCACTTGGTTTTATCCCATATGGCTCCTATCTAAAAAGAACAGCTAGCTGGCAACTGAGAGCATCTCACAATGCATGAATCCGTTAGATCCAGGGACGATACCCAGGGTTCTCTGTGAAAATTGCACTTGGGAACTGAATGCCACCCACAAGATGAACCCACACGCTTCAGAACACAAGACAAAAGGCTTGACCACTCAGCCACAGAGATATGTATAAAAGAAGATCTGAGAGAAGCTTTGATATGCCCCACAGAGATGACAGTTTAGTCATCGAGAAGCAATGCAGCGTGGCTGACTTCATTGGGTACATGGGTTCATGGTCAGCTATCATCCAGTACAACAAGGTCAACCCTGATGACAACTTGTTGAAACAGGTGGAGCAGAGGTGAGCACATACTCATGTTCTATTTAAGTGATATATCATTTGAAGGCTAGTGGTCTTATCACCATTAGTTATCAATAGATTGATAGCCAGATATTAGTAACATATCATTGTTTGTTACAAGTAGCAAGATACGATGAATCCTAAATCTAACTAGGAGTGAAAGTATCAGAAATTGACGATAACATGAAGAAGATGGGAGGGAACCATTAATAACTACATCAAGAAACAACAGATCAAATGGTTTGGTCGTGTGTCGTGACTACCATTAGACAGTACACCACAGAGAGCCCTGTCACTTGAACATAATGGATACAGATGTAGAGGCCAACCACACAAGTGATGGATAGTTGGAATATCTAATGCCAAAAATACCAGCATCTATGTAGCACTTACCACAGCTCGCACCTGATGACTCTTCAAAACCTGACGCTGAAAGACAGAACAGGACTAGAGAAGAAAAAGAAGAATAATGAAATACGTCATTGTCAGTTACTAATTGATCATCATCATCATCATCATCATGTGCCCTGCCAACTGGCAAAGGCACTCATGCATCTCCACAGATCATGATCCCTGGTTGCCTGGAACAGCTCTCTTGATGAGATCCCTCCATGCTATCGTTTCAGCCCATCTTTAGTCTGCCTCTACCCCCTTTTCCACTGATCTTTCCAGTTGTCACGATGTTCTCCAATGTCTCTCTTCTCATGATGTGGCCAAAGAACAGTGTTTGTCTCTTTCTTATTGTTGCATATAGAGATCTACTTTCATTAGCTTCTTTCAGGTAATTGTTGTTAGTTACTCTGGCCATCCAAGGTATTCGTAACATTTGTCGCAGAAACCACAACTCTCTAATTGATAGAAATTCATAATATAACACTGTCAGATATCAAAAGAATTAATAGTGATAGTACGTGTGTGAGTGGTCTCAAAGCATGGCTTCCACCTCAAGTGCTGGTGGTCCCAGGTTCAGGCCCTGGTAAAGGTTGGGATTTTTTCACGTGGGCTTCTAGTAATTTCCCTTTGTCTCTGGGTAGTGAGATCAGACCCCCGTGTGTATTGTTGGGCGTGTAAAAAAATCCCTTTACAGTTGGAAATTGAAAAGAGTAGCCTAACCGCGCTGCCCAGGAAAAATTTGCTGTTAAAAATCTACCTAAAGTATTTCAGGATCCTCTCCGGTGCTACGGAGTTTATGCACTGCACTGAGATTCTTCTGACTCAGGCATCAGATTAAAGTAGAATGGAGCACTTAAAGGCTATCACCCTTGTGCCATGATGTTAATCCATTGTATAAACATAAGCAGTGGCATTTCTGACAGACGCAAGTGCGGTGTTTCAGGCACTCTAATCTACAAAACTACCTGGTATACGAACACTACTCTCCAAACTAGGCAGTCAGTGTATGGTTACTATGCAATGGATACCATTCCACTGTGGAGTTTCCGGAAATGAAAGAACTGAAAAATTAGCTAAGGAAGGTGCAAATGAAAAACAACCTGACGTACCTGTCTCTTATCAACAAAAGAAGAAAATAATCAAATCAATCAGAAAGCCACCAAAACAGGCACAAGACAATTACCAATTTATGGACAGACCAAAACAAGTTATTATTCTACGCCTTAGAACAGGACACAATCGACTTCGCAGCCACACGTACACAAAATTTAAAATTGGCGAATCAGCCATGTGTACATGTGGATTCGCACCTGAGACAACAGATCATGTCCTCCAAGACTGTCCCAAATACAACATATCAAGGCAAAACTTTTGGCCAAGAGAAACATCGGTGCACGTCAAACTTTACAGGTCACAGAGTGCATTATAAAAGACAAGGAAGTTTATACTAGAGACAACATTGCAGATATAGAAAATTTATTTCAAGCGAACGAAAGAAAAAGGAGGAGAAAAAATAGTGGTGATATGTTAATTACCACAGTAGTGTATTGAAGTACCAATGGACGATAGTGATGATTCATCACTGTTAGTTACCATTATAAAGAGTGGTGCTGTTTCAAAGTTACTAAGAGATGAGATCTAGTGATATACCACTTATAGTTACTAATATATTACATTTGAAGCATAGCAGTTATATTCACTCATAGAAACATACAGTAAGATACCCAAGTTTGAGTTATTGTTGCAGAAAAACTCAGATGAAATATAATGTAGTATTGAGTAGAAAGGCCATGTGAGATAGCAAAGCCCTATACCCAAAACCAGTATGTTTTAAGGAAGTTCGTATAAATCAAGGATTCTTTTCATGCGGTGACATATTGGGAATTCGATGCTAGAGGTATTTTTTAGACTGGTTGTCACTCAGTGGGTGATGTGGTCAACATCATACCAGTCACCTTTACCTCCCAGGACTTTACCTTGTACCCACTTTAGGCTGAGTCAACCTGGGAGCCAACATCATGAAGAAGTAAAAAGGGACAATCAGGCCAGCTGATGCAAGTCTATCCGCTGCACCACCGTGGCTTCCAAATTTAGTATATTTTCTCTTTATGATTTAATGGAATGTGTCCGCTTTTGAGTTTAACTGGTGTACTTTGCTGTGGATTATATTGTAACTAACAAATCAGAAATAGATATAAAATAGCAAAGTAACTTAAAACTCTTTTATATTCCACTTTTTAATTTATTTGTTTTTCTTTCAGACTCCAAGCTGTATGCAACAGTGATACAGAAAGTGTTGAGTCTAAACTGACAGTTGTATGGCCAGTTTTTATGTTGATGGGACACAAACCAAAATAAAATCCATCAGTATTTTGGAGGCTTCTTTCTGGCCTGTGATCATATGTGATTATAATTTTTTTTTTAAATTCTCATGCTGATTTTGTGCTGGGCTTGACTGAGCTTATTTAGTATTGTGTGTTCCCCGTGTGGGTTCTGAGGTCCCATTTCATGGAGAAAAAAGAAATGGCCTACTCCTCCTAACAAGAATGAGGTACAGGGAGACTACTCAGGGGTGTTTTCTTTGAAGTCGGAGTGCGTCTGCCTGAGAGGGAAGGAACCAGCAGTCTGCATAAACATAAGCCAGATGTGTATAAAAGATGTGGTGCAAAGCTCAAGTTCTGAAACAAGACCAAAGTCCGAAAGCGAACAAACAGGCAGAACTTTCTGCCAGAGTTTAGAGACAGTGAATGCTAAGAAGAGGATGAGTTGTTGTGGGTAAATTTGTTAGCTCCATATGTGTAGACCAGTTATCTTCTGACTGATGTGGTTATTATCATAGCAGATGTTTTTACTTCCCAGAACATTTGTTGTTTATATTTGATTCTGGGTCATTCTAAAAGAGAAAAAAAAACTGGATAAATTGTGTAGCCGAAACCTGCAAAAAAGAAGCGCAGGGCATATACAGAAAACCACAACACTAGGCTACAACCTAGTATCAGTGAGATGACAAAACAACAACATTGGGCTACAACCTGGTAACAGTGAGACGACGAAAGAAGCGCTGGACAAATACAGAAAACCACGACTCTTGCCTGGTATTAGTGAGATGACAAAAGAACAAGAAGAAATCCAGAAGAGCAGGTTAATTGTTTAAAAATCCTGGCTCAATAAAATCAGTAGGTTAAACAAGGAAGCATGCTGGACTCTGCACTACTGGTAATCTTAACTCTTTTAGTACTATGGGGATATTATTTAAATTCCTTGTTTTGCAGAATGTTTTTATGAATCAGATTAGCACCTGAGACAACAGATCATGTTCTCCAAGGCTGTCCCAAATACAACATATCAATACAAAACTTCAACATAATAAAGACAACATTGCACATATAGATCATCTGTTTCAAGTGAGTGACAAAAGAAGAAAAAGAGGAGTAATAAAAATTTGAGGTCAACATGTACTAAAATAATAACGTTGTCAGAAAGAAGGAGTTAAAGCAACAGGTCAGTGAGAGTTTATATAACAACTGGATGTGACATGAGGGGTAAAGAAACATGTATAATGTATGAAGAACCCAGTAAACATGATGAGCCACTTGGTACTGAATGAGTTAAAGAATATTACTGATAAACATAAAAAAACAAATCAGACAGTCTTTCAGAAAGTCATTAAAAAAAAAACCATACAGTGAGATGTAGACAGTACTGACTTTTAGGCATGTACTTGTTATGAGGAGAAATAAATGTGAAAACCTAGAAACTGTTGACAAACTCGATAGGGATGAAGGACAAAGAAGAAACAACACGCCCATTCATTGTCATTACCAGAAATCAAAACACTTATCACAGGAAAATACCAAGGATTGTGGAGAGAACAAACTAACAGTAAACATCCACAAGACCCCATCAGCAGACAAACTCGATAGGGATGAAGGACAAAGAAGAAACAACACGCCCATTCATTGTCATTACCAGAAATCAAAACACTTATCAAAGGAAAATACCAAGGATTGTGGAGAGAACAAACTAACAGTAAACATCCACAAGACCCCATCAGCAGACTCAACAGAAAGCAACATACAACAATTTCCGATAGGGATGAAGGATAAAGTCAGAGAAACACATGGTGTAATCAGAACTAAACCCCACTTGATCCAAGATTCTGGTGACTAAGTGAAATCAAGAACCATTATAATGATGGGCATGGCACACTGTGATGAGGATATTTCTGTTTATTATATCACGCAGAGATCTGTTCATTTTTTCGTTAATCAGAAATGTAATCAGCCTTAAGCTTGATGATTTATTGATTGTTGAGTCATACTGCAGCAAATGGTTGTATTTATTTATCCATTTGCTGTGAGTGTCTCAAGGGCAGGATGGTCAACCCATTTGCATTGTCTTTACATGAGATCAATCTTCATGAAAATCTTATCCTAGTTTGTTGAGGATTGTGAAACATGCTTCATAATCTCTAAGCTACAGAGCCACACATTTAATATGTAAAAACAATTTTAAAACAATACAAACAGGTTGAAAAAAAAATATATATATATATATATTTATGCAGGAATAAAATCCTTTATTTAATTTTCTCTCTATAATGTTAATGATACATTTTACATAAACATCTGTTACATCAAATGCATCTTTCTTCTTGCAGGACACAATCAGAAACAAGCCATCACTTTCAACTGCTTAGTTTTGCTTGTAAAGCAGTTATTCAGCATTGACTAAAGCCCAGCTGATGGGTTGAATGTCTTATAGGCTTATAACATTTAACTACCCACTTTTCCGCATATGCCTGAAAGGACTCCTAAAAGACTGTTAATATTTTCAGTCTCAAGATTTTATTATTAACACCTTTCTGTTTTTCCAGATGATAGTGTTATAATGCGCTGAAGGGAAGCATGCAAATCACAGCCCATGATATTTTGTAGTAATGTTCACATTAACAGAAACCAAAATTGAAAATCCCCTAGTGTATCCTTTCAAATGCACAGTATAGATACTCTGGCATATCTTCAAATATCTAGCCAGAATTTGTTAATATGGTAATTCCAAATATAAAATGTACACCATTACATCATGTTTAGTACATATGAACAATGGGTAATTACATATTACATTCCTTATAACAAAAGTATTGAATATTCTAGGCGTCTGTTATTTGTAAAATCTGAGATGGATAAAATCATGCCCAGTTTTTTGTATGAGCTGAATCTTGAAGGCATTGAATGCAAGAGACAGTTATAGTGGAATTTAGAAAAACTATAACTAATTAACAAAGTTTATAAGAGTCGTCTAATAGGGTCTTCTTTCGAAGTCAGAGAAAGAGGCGAAGACAAAAAAACAAACCATACCATATACATCAGAAAAAGGCAGTCAACACTGATTGGCCATATGAGAGGAAAAACTGGAACACATTGTCATAGCTGATAATTGTTGACTGTCATCATGGAATGGAAATTATCTGCACATTTGTTGATAATTCTGTTTTGGTCATGAATTGTGGAGAATCTGGAAACCACGAGTTGACAAAGCATTTATTAGAAGATGATGAACGTGATAAAACATAGGATTTTATAGATAACACATTTTACGCATTGGTACATTAAAGTTACAACATTGTTATTTTTATATCAGAAAAATATACACAATACATTTTTTAAACCTTGCAAATTTGGTCTCAGTTACCCTATTTCTGGCCGAGCGGTTAGACACTTAAGCTGTTGTGCGGGAGACACAGATTTGATCCTCAGTAAAAGATGGAATTCTTTTTCTGTTGGCAGCGAAAATAAAAATCTTAACCTGCCCAGTTTATGGCGATTTCATTCTTTGTGGAGCCTTAAATCTTTAGGCTCATTACTTCCCTTATCCTGCACCAGTGAAGTGGTAGAGACAGACCTTGTTTCTTTATCTACACAGGTGTTGGTTTACAAGTAAGTAAAAAGTGAAGTGTAGAGAAGCAGTTTCGGGTAGCTGGGGGGCAGTTTTATGGTACTCAGTAAAGATAGTGCTTATCACTGACCTTAACCAGCTATTCCAATCAGTGATCAGTGGAAAGTTTATCCCAGTATTAGAACCAGTTATCTCTCAGTGATAGTTTATCACTTAGAACCAGCTATCTCTCAGTGATAGTTTCTCACTTAGAACCAGCTATCCCTCAGTTATAGTTTATCACTTAGAACTAGCCATCCCTCAGTGATAGTTTATCACTTAGAACCAGCTATCCCTCAGTCATAGTTTATCACTTAGAACTAGTTATCTCTCAGTGATAGTTTATCACTTAGAACCAGCTATCCCTCAGTGATAGTTTATCACTTAGAACTAGTTATCTCTCAGTGATAGTTTATCACTTAGAACCAGCTATCCCTCAGTGATAGTTTATCACTTAAAACCAGTTATCTCTGAGTGTGAGCCCCTTGGGTGGTAAGTATACTTACTTCAAGGAATGATACACAGTCGTATTGGAAAAGTTAATACATATTCACAATATTTAACAGTCTAAACAAAATGTAGACTGCTCCAAAACTGCAAAGCATTATTAAAGTGTTTACAGTGTGTAAATAAATGAGTGATAAAAACCAAAAAAAAAACAAAAACAAAATTACATGGCAGAAAATATTTTTACCCCCCAAAAAATAAAAGAAAACAATGTAAAAGTGATGACTGTCAGGAAATATGAATGTCTGAAATCTTTATTTAAATTTTGTTAAAATATAATTACTGTATTTCAGTAATTAATTTTCTTATTAATTTATGCTGTTTACAAGAATGCTCAGAAATTAACTCCTTAAAATAGAAGATATCTGGGAAAACTGAATAGGTCTTCAAAAAATTTTTTATGCTACTTCAACCTATTCAGATCATATGTTTATTGTGGGTTCCTTCCAAGGCTGCATTTTTATTTGGGAAAGGGGGGGGGGGGGGGGTGGCGGGGGAGATAATAGACCTAATACCCATTCAGATCATATGTTTATTGTGGGTTCAAAGGCCACATTTTTGGCAGGGGGGAAAGAATAGAACTAATATCCCCCTTAACAAGCATGTTGTAAAAGTCAGCTAATAAGACGTATATCCTTCAAAGTTAGAGTGCATGTCCCTGAGAGGCGAGGAACCGTTTTCATACAGTTAAGCCAAATCTGTGAAACAGATGTGCATGCAACACCCAGTTTGGGAATAATACTAAAGTCCAAAAGTGGGCAACCAACAAGAACTTTCCTCCGGAGTTTACAGCCAATGAATGCATAGAATAAGAAGGAGATATGTTTATTGGGGACACAAAATACTTTTCCTAATTCATTCTGTCACATTCATTCACACTAATTCAAAAGTTTATTACTTGAAACTAATTATTATTTGGAACTGATATTTGACAAAACGTGCTTGTTCAGTTTGGCTCACAACAGATGGCATCAGTCATTTTGTGTCACCATTTTCACTTCCATTACTTCTTTCTGCATTTTCTTTGACAATGTGTTTCACTCTTGAGTTAAAATTTGAATCCAGATGATCATCTTCCACATCTGACTGATTGTTGATAATTCCAGATGATATTTGACCCTTTGTATCTGCGAGGTTCAAAGAGTTGCCCTTGACCTCTGAAGGAAGTTTAGGATTAGCAAAAACGTGCTTGTTAGTTTGGCTCACAACAGATGCATCAGGTGCCATTTTCGCTGCCTTGAAATTGTGCTTATTTTCATGATAACTGAAACAGTTTCTGATGTGAGAGAGGCAGTTCAGAGAAGCACAGCAGGTAGTCTTCTGTGATTCCATTGTATCTGTTTCAGCATCATCACCGTCATCATTATCCGGATTATTCTTCCTGAAAGTGTCGAAAATATGAAGTTTTAGCATAAATGATAGAAACCACATCTTACAAGCTAATTGTGGAGTTTATAGACGATTATTCATTTATTCAGGTATAGAAAATTAACATAAACTAACGTTTCAATCACTGCCAGTGATAAAACCTAATGAGATTAAATATTATTTTAGACTTCTATTTAAAAAGAGCTGAAGTGATATATAAACACACACACACACACACACACACATATATATATATATATATATATATATATGTATATATGTTGTCTTTATCTCTGAATGCATACATGTTGTCTTTATCTCTGAATACCTACATGTTGTCTTTATCTCTGATGCCTACATGTTGCCTTTACTGTATCTCTGAATGCCTACATTTTTGTCTTTATCTATGAATGCCTACATGTTGTCTTTATCTCTGAATGCCTACATGTTGTCTTTATCTCTGAATGCATACATGTTGTCTTTATCTCTGAATACCTACATGTTGTTTTTATCTCTGAATGCCTACATGTTGTCTTTATCTCTGAATGCCTACATGTTGTCTTTATCTCTGAATGCATACATGCTGTCTTTATCTCTGAATGCCTACCTGTTGTCTTTACTCTTTCTCTGAATGCTTACATGTTGTCTTTGCTCTCTCTCTCTCTCTCTCTCTCTCTCTCTCTCTCTCTCTCTCTCTCTCTCTCTCACACACACACACAAACACACACAATGCCTACATGTTGTCTTTACTCTCTCTCTGAATGCTTACACGTTGTCTTTACTCTCTCTCTCTCTGAATGCTTACATATTGTCTTTACTCTCTCTCTCTCTCCGAATGCTTACATGTTGTCTTTACTCTCTCTCTAAATGCTTACATGTTGTCTTTACTCTCTCTCTCTCTTTCGCTCTGAATGCTTACATTATGTCTTTACTCTCTCTGAATGCCCGCATGTTGTCTTTACCCTCTCTCTGAATGCCAACATGTTGTCTTTACTCTATCTGTCTCTCTGAATGCCTACATGTTGTCTTTACTCTCTCTCTAAATGCTTAAATGTTGTCTTTACCCTTACTATGAATGCTTACACGTTGTCTTTACTCTTTCTCTGAATGCCTACATGTTATCTTTACTCTTTCTCTGAATGCCTACATGTTGTCTTTACTCTTCCTCCGAATGCATATATTTTGTCTTTACTCTTTCTCTGAATGCGTACGTGTTGTCTTTACCCTTTCTCTGAATGCATACGTGTTGTCTTTACCCTTTCTCTGAATGCATACGTGTTGTCTTTACTCTTTCTCTGAATGCAAACACACACACACACACACACACACACACACACACACACATATATATATATATATATATATATATATATATATATATATATATGTCTATATGTTGTCTTTATCTCTGAATGCATACATGTTGTCTTTATCTCTGAATACCTACATGTTGTCTTTATCTCTGATGCCTACATGTTGCCTTTACTGTATCTCTGAATGCCTACATGTTGTCTTTACTCTATCTCTGAATGCATACATGTTGTCTTTATCTCTGAATACCTACATGTTGTTTTTATCTCTGAATGCCTACATGTTGTCTTTATCTCTGAATGCCTACATGTTGTCTTTATCTCTGAATGCATACATGCTGTCTTTATCTCTGAATGCCTACCTGTTGTCTTTACTCTTTCTCTGAATGCTTACATGTTGTCTTTGCTCTCTCTCTCTCTCTCTCTCTCTCTCTCTCTCTCTCTCTCTCTCTCTCTCTCTCTCACACACACACACACACACACAATGCCTACATGTTGTCTTTACTCTCTCTCTGAATGCTTACACGTTGTCTTTACTCTCTCTCTCTCTCTCTGAATGCTTACATATTGTCTTTACTCTCTCTCTCTCTCTCCGAATGCTTACATGTTGTCTTTACTCTCTCTCTAAATGCTTACATGTTGTCTTTACTCTCTCTCTCTCTTTCGCTCTGAATGCTTACATTATGTCTTTACTCTCTCTGAATGCCCGCATGTTGTCTTTACCCTCTCTCTGAATGCCAACATGTTGTCTTTACTCTATCTGTCTCTCTGAATGCCTACATGTTGTCTTTACTCTCTCTCTAAATGCTTAAATGTTGTCTTTACCCTTACTATGAATGCTTACACGTTGTCTTTACTCTTTCTCTGAATGCCTACATGTTATCTTTACTCTTTCTCTGAATGCCTACATGTTGTCTTTACTCTTCCTCCGAATGCATATATTTTGTCTTTACTCTTTCTCTGAATGCATACGTGTTGTCTTTACCCTTTCTCTGAATGCATACGTGTTGTCTTTACCCTTTCTCTGAATGCATACGTGTTGTCTTTACTCTTTCTCTGAATGCATACTTGTAATTGTTAAATAGCTTTCTAAATGCATACATGTAGTTGTTACATAGCTCTCTCAGTCCCAGACAGTTTTTATTCCAATACCTTTCCATTCAGTGTTTGTGCTTTTTAAAGCAACATTCATAGAGTTTGGAGAACTTGAAATAGTACAGTTATGACACCGAATGAGTAGTAGTTCCAAATAGAATAGGCTCGGTTAACGATACAGAGGAATGAGACAGGCCCAGTCAAAAACAATGTAGGGTGCTTGTAACGAAGTCAGGCCCAGAAAGAGAGTGACTTCCCTTGCCACTCATGGCTCATTGTGTCGCTGGGCCTGTCTTGTGTTGCGGGGGTATCACACTTAGTGAGCGTCCAGCAACACGTTGCATTTTACTCGTTGTTGTCAGCAGCCGGCGATATCTCGTGTTCTGTATTCCACAATGTGAGTGTTTTCAACGGTCCCAAAACATATAGAACTGGCCCTAAACCCAACCCCCCCCCCCTCCCCCCTAAGCTAAAGCCTAAGCCTATGTTCCACTCGAAATTGCAGCCTATGTTCCACGACTACATGCAGCCTATGACAACATCCAGTAAAATATAACATGTTGCTGGACGCTCACTAAGCATGACACTACAGCAACATAGGACAGACCCAGCAATACGACGAGCCATGAAGGGCAAGGGAAGTCACTCTCTTTCTGGGCCCGACTTCATTATTCGAACCCATTGTACAGAGAAACTGATAAACATATAGTCAGTCATTTGGTACTGAAAATATGTAAAGTATGGCAGGAGGAAATAAACCTTACACAAACACATACTGAAGTAAAACACACTGACCTATAAGATCATACCCAAATGCAAAGAAGACACAACTTAATGGGCAATTCTGCAAGTGAATATCTTTGGTTTACTGATACAAGAAATGAAGATCATGGTGAAATGACTTACTGAGTCAAGCGTTTGACAACCATTGTGATGGCGATTACCAGAGAAATGACTGTAATAACTGCTGCAACAACACAACCCGCAATCAGGCCAGTTTCTGTAAAATTATATCAGTTACATTGAACATGAAAATATCTGTCATATGTAAAATTATACCAGTTACACTGTACATACAATTATTAGTCATAATCAAAATTATACCAGCTAAACTGGCTGTACTGAACACATTCTGAAAAGACACGAACAGAGGATAAATAAAATGGTAAGTAAAAGGATCAAGAAAGTGAGGACTTAAAAAAAATTTGAAAAACAAACGTTGATGATAGAGGTAGGCAGGCCAAACAATTTCTTGAGGTCTCAGAGATGTGGTTTTACAGAAGAAGGATTAGAAAATCTTGGACAGCCAAAAAGAGCAACCAAGAGGTTTTGAAAGAAGCGGGAGCCTGAAGACAACTTATCACAAACATCAGAAGAAGATAGTCATTATTTTTCGGCCATGTTATGAGAAGAGGGAAAATAGAACATGTGACCACTGGAAAGATCTGTGGAAGGAGGGATAGAGGAAGACAACGAGAGAAGATTCTTGACAGTCTTGTTGCATGGCATGGAGGTGTGTCAGCACACGAACTGATATATGCTGCAGGAGATCGAAGATTATGGAGAGGCATGATCGCCCATGCCAGTCGGCAATGCACCTGATGATGATGATGATGATAGAGGCCAAGTTTGCTGGGCTAGATTCCATTCATGATTTCGAAGCGGAAATGAGGAAAAAACTGCGAGCCCTATGTGACATATAAAAGCACAAGAGGACGCTGATGTTGTTGAATTAAATGATTTACACACATGTAAAATATGTAAGTAAAATAATGGATCCCCCAGATTAACCCAGTTTAAAATGGATGCCAGGTAACGAACTGGGAAGGAAAGGCGGCCATCGTGATGTTGACCACATAACCCATCGAGTGCCGATTGATCTACAAAATTATGAGTCTAGTATCATATTTCCAATAAACCACTGTCGTGAAAAGGGTTCTTTGCTTACATTTAACTTTTCCAGTGAAGTCTTTTTTACTACAACCTGGGACATACTGGGTTGAATGTCGAATTAACAATCGACATCACAGTACTTGGGATATTCCCATAAGAGCTCTGTCCCCGTCTTCAGCAGCAAGTGCAGAGTTCCGATTCTGATGGCACCAACCACAGTGCTTACTAGGTATATGGTGCACGTAAATAAAAAGTTGAATGTCATACTGGCCCTCTTTACATTCCAGGAAATTTCCTTTTTAAGCTGGGTTGACTTGGAAACCCAGTGCAATGTAAACAATCTCTGTCTCACAAGGGTTTGAACTCATGACCTATAGCAAGCAGAAAAGTAGGCTAACCATTGCATTTTTGTGACTCACGATTACATAAGAAACGTGTTAAAAAGATATAAAATTGACTGTGAAATTGTGATATGCTAATTTCTCATTAAATAAAATCGTAATATAAAATTAAATTCCACTTTTTACAAACGCGAACAATAAATCATTTCAAAGTAACAAATACAGTTCTGTGCTCTAAAAAAGATGGCTGGGTACCCACCCCACCCCCAAGACCAACTGCCTCGTCTCTCTAGAGAGGGACATTGTTTCATAAAAAGGTAAAGGTAAAGTCGGGAGATGTGAACAAGCGTCACTGCACACGGTTATAAACTATAAGTGCTCTGTCACCAGTACGGACCGTTGATAAGAATTGTCCGCCTGTGTCGCCATTCGCACCTAACTCTGTAGCTACAGCCACGTTCCTCCATTTACTTTAGAGTGTCAACTCTGGTACCCATTTCCTAGAGGCTGGGTAAACCCCGGGAACCGCCCGGTTTCGAACACCGGCCGTGTGCTTCAGCGAGTCGCAGCTGGATTTGAAAGCGAGCCTCCTATCGGCTGAGCTAACGACCCCCCCCCCCCCCCCCCCCCCCCCAAGGCAACAGTTCTCAACCTATAGGTTGCGACCCTTTCACGGGGGTCGACTAAGACCATCGGAAAACATATTCACTGAAGTTATGAAGTAGCAAGGAAAAATAATTTTACGACTGGGGTCACCTCAACATGAGGAAGTGTACTGAAGGGTGGCGGCATTAGGAAGGTTGAGAACCACTGACCTAAAGTATATGCCCAGAGACTCCTACCACTTTAAACAACACCAGCTAATCGCATTAAGTCGGCGTCTGTGGCTTAGGCGTTGCGAACGCGCTTTGTAATTTCGGGGTGCCGGGTTCGATCCCAACTGCGGGCCTTGCGCTTTGCATTGGTTTCGACAGTGGAATCGAGAAGCCGACCGTCCAGAAGAAATGGCAAACTACTAAACGTTAATTTGCCTACAAAAACCACAACAGCCAAAAAGTGCCGGGGTTGGTTCTGTAATGAAGCGGATGTTTTCCATTTACGTTACATAGAATTTATCTACTCAGTTCATCTATTCATTGCGTAAACAAGCCAGCAATTTCCATACGGCTTCGTTCAGAAATGTAGCTCTGTAAACGTCCTGCTAATTACTGCCTTTATATACCACTTCCGCGGTGGAAAAAAAAGGGGGGGGGGCTTTTGAGCCTAAGGATTTAAGGCCCTGTGGCTAGTGCTGTCACCACGACCGTGCAGCTGAGGATTTTATTTTGCACCCGACAGAAAAAAATTCCCAGCCTTTTCGAGAGCCCAGCATTCTAACCATTCGGCCAGCCGCTTATTCTGTAAATGATTGCTGAAAATGTACAGCCAAAATTAGTAATCTTAATATTTTTAATTAGGCTCAGAAATGAAGACAAGTTTTCGAACACGACGTGGTCAATATTTTTCTGTTATCAACATCATGTATGGTGCTGATAAGCGTAGTTTGCCATGTTTCATCAACTCACACGGTCACCAGAATCACAGATCAAGTCAGTATTCCTATCTCGACCCCTCTGCATGACCTAGCCATCCAGATATATATCTCTTTGCCTTTACCTTGCTCTCTGCCCATCAGTCTTGCCAGTAATTACCAAGTCCACCAGTCCACTTCTTCTCATAAATAATTTTTATGTAAACAAAACTGATTACTGTGGTGCACATAACATTTTAGACTATGCCTTCTCCCCCTCCCCCCTCCCCCCACTTCTATTTCGTCTTCTTCCACCGTGTTCGACCCTAACAGTTCATTCGGTGCATTATGTTGTTGTTTCAGCAAACCCTTAATTGGTTATCTTTTATTAAATGTTTTTGAAGAGAAGTGGGTCTGTTCTTCTTACGCCCTCCTCCCCCCCCCCCCCCCCAACCACTTTCCCACAGTAAGGCAACAAAACCCACATGGTAATGATTTGATTTACCGCAGTTCTGGGTCAATGATTTTAATCACTGAGAAGAATTATAATATATTGAAAATGAAATCACATTGTTTAAAAGGCTACCTTTTAGGTTGCTTCCACTTTCTGTATTCGCTAATCCATGAGATTTTCCACTCTCGTGAGCGTGTGATCCTCCAAAAATGTCCGCCCTCTTAGTTGATACAGTCGCATAAGTGGGCGTGTACACAATGACGGGATCAACTGATGTCAAAGAAAGAAAGGGTGAGAACTAGGAGGATATGCAAACAAAAGTTGTGACAGTAATAAATTAATGAACATAGCTTGAATTAACACAGATGCTTAAAGAAATAGATAAAGGTGGCCCCTTAGTGAGTAAAGCAACTGTGGTTTGGAGATCGGGCGATCAAACCTCCACACATTTTAAACCTGATATGTTATTTGGTGAAGTAATGGTGATTTCCCAGATAAGAATAGTGCCTAAATTTATAACAAAGACGAAGACGTTATTTTAAGACAAGTACAGAAATGTAAGTATCTAGGCACTAGGATAACATCCGATGGAAGACCTGTCACAGAGATAAAAGAAAGGCCAAAAGTGCATTTTACAAAATGAAAAATATTTTTTGCAATAAATCCATGTCATTAGAGGTTAGGAATAGAATTCTCGCATGCTATATATGGCAATTTTTAAAATACAGCTGTGAGGTATGTATAATTAATAAACAAGCCGAACAATGTCTTAAGGCCTCGGTGATGTGGTTTTAAAGAAGAATCCTTAGAATTCCTTAGACAGCTAAGAAGAGAAACCCAGATGTTTTGAAAGAGGCGAATTTTCGAAGACAACTTATCACAAACATCAGAAATAGACAGTCATCATTCTTGATCATGTTATGAGAAGAGGGAAAATGGAACATGTTGTGACCACTGGAAAGATCTGTGGAACGAGAGACAGAGGAAGACAGCGGGAGAAGATTCTTGACAGTCTTTTGTCATGGCATGGAGGGATGTCAAAACATGAACTGATACACGCAGTTAAAGATCGCAGATTGTGAAGAGGCATGATCGCCCACGCTAGTCGGCAAGGCACTTGATGATGATGTTATATTATGTTATCACAGTCGATATCACTGCCCATAGGGAATTCCAATGCGTGCTTAATCTTCCGATTTAGCAGCCACTCCAAGGTATCTCTGCTGATTGTTGCCATGAAGTGTTGTTTATAGTGTCTCCTGTCTTGGCCTCGGAGATGGCATAGACGTTTGATCGACGTCTCGGCAAGACATACTATAGAAATGATCCCTAAAAGTATGATCTTATGGCATAGACGTGCTTCAACAGGCTTAATTCTCAGGCCAAGCAGTCACCATGGTAAAAGAGATGGGCTGGTCATGTTCCCCTCCTCATTGCCTTTTCTTTGAGAAAATTCTAAAAACTATATTTGTTTTTATATAGGTCGACCCCAGGGCCACAGGGATGAGAAACCCCATGTGTTATGTTATCACATTACAATCGACGTCTTTGCACATTGGGCAATCCTATGCGCGATCAGTCCTCCGACGCAGCAGCCACTCCAAGGTACCTCTACTGAATGTTCCCACGAGGTGTTGGTTAAAATATCTCCTGTCTGTACCTCGAAGACGGTATGGGCATGCTTCACAAAGCTAAACTCCTCGGTCACGTAATCGTGCTAGAGATTCAATAATATTCCCTAAACTAGTCCTTACAGCGTTGATATCAGCTCTCTCCAAGCGAGGCCGCTTAGTAGGTATATTGCCGATAGCCAGGCTCCATGCTTATTCTCGTTTGCATTGTTGCAGTACTGGTCATCTCTTTCATTACCAGGTACTCCTGCCTGCCCAGGTGTGCAGATCCAGATGATGGAGGTTAGCTGCGACTTCCGAATGCTTTCTACCCATTCGGGGCGTGGACTACCTATAGCGATTTTCTGAAGCAAGTTCATGGAGTCTGAAACGATTACCGCTTGTGTGGTCGCTTGTTCTGCTACCCGTGTGAGTGCTCTGGAAGGAGCGGTTATCTCCATGGTAATGCTTACGTAAATGTATGGTAAGCGCCGCTATCCTCTTTTATTGTTGTCCCCATCTTTTGTGCTGTGTGTACTCATGCTGATCTTGACCCGGGCTTTCGTGTAAATGAGGACGTCTTCTGAGCGTGAATGCTGATCAATCAGTGCCCTAATCTCGCTGTCTACAGTGACAGGTATATTTGACTCCTGCATTTACACGCCATGTATGGGTCTAGGCCACCCCATTTAAGAGGGTATATATATATATATATATATATATATATATATATATATATATATATATATATATATATATATATATATATATATACACATTTGTTCTTTCATAATTTCGAGCTCTTGAGTTTCACTGCTGCAATGACCCGCTTCCATTCATATTCTTTACTGGCCTCTTTCCTCCCAGCTGGTGATTCCAATGCATGTCCCAGAAACATTATCAAAATGAGGCTATCTACTCGGGACTTTTGAAGCGACGCTTATTGCTCTGTGAGGAGCATACCTCTCTCAAAGTTTCTCACAATGCTTGGCTATTCTGTTACAAAAACAATATGTGTGTGCAGCTGATTCCGAAGTCAAGTAAAGCCCCCTGTGATTGGCTCCACCTCAGATCTCATCTAGACCATGGTGGTGATAATTCTATTTGGTCATTATTTTGTAACAACAGAAAAACGAGACTTACCTGGCAAACAAGTGTAACTGATGAACATGACCGAGGCATATCCACACTTTGTAGAGTAGGTCTTGAACGACCGGGAGCAGTTATTGCGGTTCTCACATTCTTGGAATAGTTTTGTCTTTTCCACGCAGTCGCCTTCAGAAATAACACATAGCAACCATTTGCTTCTCCCAAACAGAGCCTCATCTATGGCGATAACCTGGTTCTCTGGGCAAGTCAAAGTGATGTTACCAGCCGGGTCGGCTTCCGATCCTTTGAAGCAGAGTTTTGTTTTGTTCGTAGCTGGAATGACAACGGATTATATATTTTGAGGAATTCATTTTCTAGATATAGATGCAATTGTTTCGTCAACATTACTGATTTAAACAGGACAATGAAAGACTGCCCTTCTCTTTTCGTATAACCTCACAGTAACTGCAACCTGAGGCTTCTTCTTCTTCTTCTTCTTCTTCTTTTTCTTCTTCTTCTTCTTCTTCTTCTTCTTCTTCTTCTTCTTCTTCTTCTTCTTCTTCTTCTTCTTCTTCTTCTTCTTCTTCTTCTTCTTCTTCTTAGCGTTCACTGGTTGTAAACTCCGGTAGAAAATTCTGGTTGTTCGTCCATTTCTAGATTTGGTTTTGTTTTAGAACTTTACATTCAGATGCACATCATTAAAAAAAAAAAAAAACAGATCTTGCAGACTTTTGGTCCACCATCTCTCAGGCTGATGCACTCCGATTTCAAATGAAACACCGCTGATCTGTCGCCAGCTACTAATATGAAGCCGTTCCCTTGTGGGATGCAATTTTTTTGCTATTTTGATGCCCCACCCTGGCTTTGCCGGGGGCCCTAAATATAGCCTGACGGCTGAACGGGGGTTTAAGGGACCTCTCCGCGGGTGATCCTTATTCACATGGTGGCACTTTGTGTCATCGGATGTTTATCGCTTGTGTGATGTCCGGGTAGGGTACAACTTATTTATTTACTTACTAATTCTTACCTTACTGCTCATGTGACTATGTTTTTTAACAGCTTTTATGTTATTTATTTCTAATACAAACTTAGTATGTTTTAAAACTACTGTCTGACAAAAGATTTAAGTAATTGTGTGGGATAAACAAAATGTTCAAGTAACGACTGTGTGGGGGGAAAAATGTTCATTGACCGACTGCGTGAAATATAAAAGTTTAAAGTAAAAACTGTATGGAAAGAACTATTTGGAGTAATGGCTGTGTCAAGGAAAGGGTCTTTTCCCCCGCCTTTCAAGCGTACTGGGTATATAGGGCTAGACCTATATTTTATACACCAAACGGCACTTGGTGGGTGATGTGGTCAGCATCACGCCGGCCGCCTTTACTAGCCAGGATTAACGACTGTGTAGGATAGAAACTGTTAAAGTGTTGACTGTGTGGAATACAAAAGGTTCAAGTAACACTTTATGGGATAGAAAGATTTCAATGCACACACACAAATACAGACACCCACACACACACACACACACACACACACACAGGCAGACACTAGAGATACCTAACAGTTACTAACCTCCAAGAGTTGTCCCAACGATGCTACACAATACAAGTGCAGTACCCAGGAGTAGGGCTTGCGGGGGTTTGTCTCCACAGTTCAACATGGTGGCTCGCGTGTTAGCGTTCTGCACTTGTGAGAAAATAGTGTTTAGGACAATCAGGTAATCCCTGCTCCAACTTCATATCAAACTGGTAATCTCTGTTCCAACTTTATTTAAAACAGGTAATCCCTGTTCTAACTTTATATCAAACGGGTATTCCTTGTTCCAAATTCATATCCAACGGGTGATCCCTGTTCAAACTTGATATTAAACGGGTAATCCCTGTTCCAACTTTATATCAAACGTGTATTCCTTGTTCCAACTACATTTAAAACAGGGAATCCCTGTTCCAAATTCATATCAAACGGGTCACTTCATAGCCACTACTCAGTTCTGGTGCCAACGAAAACCACACATAATGTCCATCAATGTTTCTTGTGGACAAAACACACATACTGCAGTTTTAGCAAATCCAGTAGCATACATACGCATTAAATGCACGAGGCAGCCGTTAGAAGTGCCATCACAGACAATCCCTCACAAAAAAATGCAGTTCATTATCGGTGAAAGCAGCTGTTACAATAGACGTGTAGCTGTTCATGCGGGTAATCATAAAAGGCACCACTAGTTTTGTGGCAACAGGCCACTCGCAATTTTTTTTAATGTACAGTACACAACACAAAAAACGCTAGGCACAGTCAAAACGCATTCCAAATAAAATTTGCAGCTCACAGTGTCGCGCCATGCACTCAACTCAGTAGCTGGATAACATAAACAGACTGACAAAAGACAGTCTGAGAATGTAGCGCCAATGTGAAAGACGATTTGCTGCAGATCCAATACAGTCAACTTTCATTACGGAGACGACGCCTGATTGATTAGGTGACCTCGGAGTCAAGGTCAATGTCTAAACAATTCTCTGTAGCATGTCAACAGATATTTCTCCCAGCTATGGCAAAAGTACCCGTGAGAAAGAAACGAACCAAAGCACCAGGTGCGTGACGACCCCTCTCCCGGGGACAGAGTGGCGGTCGGCGGGGCACACGTAGCTGGGAAATAGTGGGAGGATAATATCGGCATCAAATACACGCCCTAAAGCTGCCTTGTCTGGCAGGCAGACAACAGAAAGACACGTAGGAGTCAGGATCCACACGATCTGGTTCTTCTCCTCAAACAATGTAAGAAGGATACGGATGCCGAAACATTCAACGGGAGGGGGGCTGCGTGGTATCGAGGCATGGTGTCCGCCTCGAGTGCTAGAGGTTCAGGGTTCACTCCCCGGTAACAGCTGGGAATTTTTCACGTGGATTTGGACTTCTAGTAATTCCCCCGGTCTCTGGGTAGTGAGATCGGACGCCCGTGTGCATTGTTGCGCACGTATTTCAGGATCCCCGCCGGTGCTACAGAGCTTGTGCACTGTGCTGAGCTTCTTCGGACTCAGACTTGAGTTAGAAGAAGAACGGAGCACTTACGGGTTACTATCTGTGTGCCATGATGTTGATCTGTTGTTCATACCTCAAACCTCTTAAAACTGGAACTGCTACTTCTACTACGTGACCAGAAGCCTCATGCACAGATCAGTCACTATATTAAACTCCTGTCCCCCACAGCTTCTCTTGCAATTTGGCTCCCTTAGGCCAGATCCACAGTCTTTGCTGGGAGAGGTTAGGGCAGTACTGCAGTATGTGCTCAGGGGTCTGTCTTTCTGCTCCACAATCACAGGCAGCAGATTCTTTTATGCCTATCCTATCCGGTGGCGACCTTAAACGCGCAATCCTATTTGTGACCCAGGTGGGACTCAATGGTTAGCATGACTGATGTCGAACGCAGAAGAAAAAGAAAAACTGTCATTGTTCCCTTTTCTCTATCGACATGTAACATATACCACTTTATGTTCTGCATTTATTTCATATAGAATACTAATGATATATCATTCGTTAGATAGTGTAATTTTTGAATATGTAAGAAAATTTTAAATGAAAAAAAAAAGTTTAAACCGCCCTCCTCTCTCCCACCCCCCCCCCCTTTTTTCTAAAAAAAAAAACAGGACCCTTTCACGTTTTTCACGCCACCAGGTGTATTGGGCACTTAGTGCTAGACCAATATTTTATAGATTTGATCAAATATTCGGCACTCGGTAGGTGATGTGGTCAAGATTTTACCTGCCGCCTTTACTTCCAAAGACTTAAGTGCTAAATTAAGGCCGTGTTGACTTGGGAGTAAAGGTCGTTTTTGAAGGAAAAAAATCCGGTTTTGTTGGGATTTGAACTCATGACTTTCCGATCTGCAGGCGAGCGTCTAGCCCCGACCCCAGGGTGACAGCCAGCTTAAAACATGACGCTGTTGCCAATGAAGATGCGGAACGTGCACCATGTTACTAGAAAGTAGCAACATCTCGGCATTAACTCAATCACTAACAAATAACTCAACGTACATTAATTGTTACTCTGATTTTGTTAACTCCAGGTCTTTCAGCCTGTTACTACATTATTAAAGTACAGGGGAAGCTCGGTTCTCGAACTAATTCGTACTTAAAGGGGGTTCAGAAATCGAATTGTTCGAAAACCGAAACCAATTTTAATATAAGAAATAATGTAAAAAAGATTCATTCGTTTCTTCAACAGTCGAGTCACAATTATCTCTGAAGTGAGTTCATCGTTTGTAGATCACTTGTACCTGCTTCCAACGTTTGATAATTATGCATGAACAATGCGGACGGTTGGAAGTGATTTTACCCAGAACTCTCTGTGTCGAAGGTCACTTCAGAATACTTATAAAATAGTAATCTGGTCTAGCAGGATATTCATTCCAGCATTGAGCTTCTAATGCGAAACATGGACACTTTCTAAGGCTCATATACTCAAAATCACAATTTCCGAGATGAGACACCCGAGAATAGCCGCTAAATTACCCATCCTAGATTGAATGAATAATGATACTATCAGACAGATTGTGGAAGCAACACTTTGTACTAGAATTATCGAGAAATAGCAGATGGAGTGGCCATTTCGTTAGAATGCAGCAACGCAAATACCATTACATGAATATCTCAGAAGATCAGCTGCATGACCAAGAGGACGGCAGCGAGAATAATGGATCGACAACATTAATGACACTTTACACCTTCAAGTCGTGAAAATCGTGTGCGAACCAGGTGCGCATATTTGAAAACTGTTTCCCCGCAAGTCGCAGATGTAGTTTATGATGACATTCTTTTGAAATCTTTTAAATTCACAAGTTTTTTAATTTAAAGTAACAAATCTTTTGAACAGAATGAATTAAAGTAAAAAGTAACACATTTCTGGTACTAAAAAGCTAACAGCGACAAATACTGGCATTCAGTGCTCAAACAGGCAACTTCTTTTCAGAAACTGCTTGAAACAGGCAATATTTTAACATTTAGTTAGTTAGTTAGTTAGTTGGGTTATCGTCATTGCACTCCGGACATGTCCATAGGTGCTCAGATCCTCCCCTCAGTATGAACCCCAAAGTCCGATGGCTAATAGTACCAGTTCTATGTTGATTAACAAGTCTTCTGACGTGTCCGGTGTGCGTCTCGTTTTTTGCTGTGCCGATCTTAATTCCCAAGTCTGCCATTCTGGCGAGTGATGTGGATTCACTGCCACCAAAGTCCTCTATCCTTCCCATTTCTCTGAGGGCATTGATAATATCAGCATGATCCATAGGCCGACCGTCGGTAGTGATAGCGGATCCAGCCAACCTGTCAGCTCTTTCATTTTCCATCGACGCCTGCGTGTCCCGGAACAAAAATAAAGGTGACTCCACGCACAGTGGACTTCTGTAATGATTCAAGCCATTGTCTTCGCACTGAACCTGCCTGAACCCTCCGGATCATACTCATTGAATCACTTAGTATACATATGCGGGTGTATTTTTGTGTTTCAAGCCAGGCAAACGCTTGCGTCACTGCCATCACCTCCATCGTCATGCTGCTGGTTGTCATGGAGAAGGCACCGTTGGCTTCTTTGACTGTTCTGCCCGCTGAGCGTGCTGTAAATGCCCATGCGCTTCTTCTTTGGCGTATAACGGATCCGTCTGTGTAGATTAGTGCATCTGCTTCGTCTGAATTTTCACCGATGAGAGCGTTGACCTCTGCATTAACAGCAACAGGATTCTCTTCTCTACATCGCCTGTTGAGTGTGACAATACAGGAAAATGTACAAATAAACGCCTGAGGCACAGGTATCCATTCTGCACCAGGTATGATGTCGGTTAGGCTGCATATTTGCCTAATAACATCTTCTGCCCGACCTAGCCACGATTTTCCCCTCTTCAGTCTGTCGCCCTTTTCACTAAAAAGCGCTTGATGCAGTGGGTGTTTCTTATCAGCACATATTTTGAGGTATGCCCGAGCCCTCCACATTCTGATCCTTTGGTTCATTGTTGGAAAGTCAAGTAGATAATATTTTAACATATACTACCTTAAACGAACAACATTTTCACTTAAACAAAAGAATTATTATTTGGTTCAGTGGTAGAAGTTCTCTGCGAAAAATTAAATCGACAGCAAAAAAGTGTTATGTAAAATATATATATATATGTATATATATATATATATATATATATATATATATATATATATATATATATATATATATATATATATATATATATATATATATATATCAATGAACTTGGCGAATATAGCTGAACATTTCATGGCAACAGGCGGGCGCAAGATGTGGAGAATCACCATAGCCCATGTGCGTGCGTGTATGTATGTATGTATGTATGTATGTATGTATGTATGTATGTATGTATGTATGTATGTATGTATGTATGTATGTATGTATGTATGTATGTATGTATGTATGTATGTATGTATGTATGTATGTATGTATGTATGTATGTATGTATGTATGTATGTATGTATGTATGTATGTATGTATGTGTATGTATGTATGTATGTATGTATGTATGTATGTATGTATGTATGTATGTATGTATGTATGTATGTATGTATGTATGTATGTATGTATGTATGTATGTATGTATGTATGTATGTATGTATGTATGTATGTATGTATGTATGTATGTATGTATGTATGTATGTATGTATGTATGTATGTATGTATGTATGTATGTATGTATGTATGTATGTATGTATGTATGTATGTATGTATGTATGTATGTATGTATGTATGTATGTATGTATGTATGTATGTATGTATGTATGTATGTATGTATGTATGTATGTATGTATGTATGTATGTATGTATGTATGTATGTATGTATGTATGTATGTATGTATGTATGTATGTATGTATGTATGTATGTATGTATGTATGTATGTATGTATGTATGTATGTATGTATGTATGTATGTATGTATGTATGTATGTATGTATGTATGTATGTATGTATGTATGTATGTATGTATGTATGTATGTATGTATGTATGTATGTATGTATGTATGTATGTATGTATGTATGTATGTATGTATGTATGTATGTATGTATGTATGTATGTATGTATGTATGTATGTATGTATGTATGTATGTATGTATGTATGTATGTATGTATGTATGTATGTATGTATGTATGTATGTATGTATGTATGTATGTATGTATGTATGTATGTATGTATGTATGTATGTATGTATGTATGTATGTATGTATGTATGTATGTATGTATGTATGTATGTATGTATGTATGTATGTATGTATGTATGTATGTATGTATGTATGTATGTATGTATGTATGTATGTATGTATGTATGTATGTATGTATGTATGTATGTATGTATGTATGTATGTATGTATGTATGTATGTATGTATGTATGTATGTATGTATGTATGTATGTATGTATGTATGTATGTATGTATGTATGTATGTATGTATGTATGTATGTATGTATGTATGTATGTATGTATGTATGTGTCTGTATGTATGTATGTATGTATGTATGTATGTATGTATGTATGTATGTATGTATGTATGTATGTATGTATGTATGTATGTATGTATGTATGTATGTATGTATGTATGTATGTATGTATGTATGTATGTATGTATGTATGTATGTATGTATGTATGTATGTATGTATGTATGTATGTATGTATGTATGTATGTATGTATGTATGTATGTATGTATGTATGTATGTATGTATGTATGTATGTATGTATGTATGTATGTATGTATGTATGTATGTATGTATGTATGTATGTATGTATGTATGTATGTATGTATGTATGTATGTATGTATGTATGTATGTATGTATGTATGTATGTATGTATGTATGTATGTATGTATGTATGTATGTATGTATGTATGTATGTATGTATGTATGTATGTATGTATGTATGTGTATGTATGTATGTATGTATGTATGTATGTATGTATGTATGTATGTATGTATGTATGTATGTATGTATGTATGTATGTATGTATGTATGTATGTATGTATGTATGTATGTATGTATGTATGTATGTATGTATGTATGTATGTATGTATGTATGTATGTATGTATGTATGTATGTATGTATGTATGTATGTATGTATGTATGTATGTATGTATGTATGTATGAATGTATGTATGTATGTATGTATGTATGTATGTATGTATGTATGTATGTATGTATGTATGTATGTATGTATGTATGTATGTATGTATGTATGTATGTATGTATGTATGTATGTATGTATGTATGTATGTATGTATGTATGTATGTATGTATGTATGTATGTATGTATGTTTGTATGTATGTATGTATGTATGTTCATCTGTGAGTACGTACATATATACGTATGCGTATACGTACGTACGTAAGCATCTATGTATGTGATATTGACTGCATTATAAACACATATGACCACCGAAGCACTGTTGTTCTCACACCACAGCAAATATTTGTAAACATAAAAACGCCATACTTACCATTATCCAGATATCTACATTGCGCAGGCTCACCACACTGTGACAAAATATTCTCAGGCTCAAGTATATATGACACCGTCTCCGGGCGAACATAACATCCTGCGCGACTTGGTTCCCACGGTCCGTTGCACGGTTCACAAAGGTCAGCCAAGTGAATTGCAAGGTCAGGGACTGTAAATTTAGTCAAGCCTAACGATCAATGCTGTTTTTAATTTCTGCAAATAGATTGTTTGAGTTTTTAAGTATAAAGAAAATGTGGCAAATAAGTTTAGATATGATAAAAAAGATATGATTTATTATTTGTAATCTAGAAGTGGCGTTTGTGTTCTGGTTATTTAATAAATGTAGATGCAACATTTGGAAGTCTATTTATGAGACTTTTTTTTTTTAATGACATTTGCTCTGAGGTCGACCCAGCCTTGAGTGGGTTCCAGGTACCATCCTGGGAAGTAAAAGAGGCCGGTGTGATGTGGACCACATCACTGGCCCACTGCCGATAGGTCTATAAAATATAGATCTAGCCCTATATGTCCAGTATACCTGAAGGTGGGGAAAGGGGTCCTTTACTTTTACCTATGAGACTAAGCTGGCGTTATTAGACTTATGCTTGCATCCTTATCCTGCAAAGTGTTGCAGGTAACGTCGAATCTCTAACGCTAACACGATTGCGTGACCTGAAAGTAAAACCTAGAGAAGTACGTTGATACTGTCTCAAGGTCAAAATAAGAAGTGTTATAGCCAACGTGGGAAACAGCAGAGGTACCTGGGGTGTCTGCCGTATCGGAGGACTGAGCACGTATGGAAATGTCCAATGCACAGTGACGTCATTGTGATGACGAAAGATAACTGAGATGCAGGGAACCTGAGGGCAGTACTTCACGTCACCGTTAACGGATACCCTAATTATAACTTCTTAGGAGGTCGAAGGTGCTTCCTTGGATTAACATTCCTTAGAGTAGCTGCAGACAAACAGCTCCCTCTGTGTGAAGCTTTGACTGCAGTTAAGGGTCGGAGACTTAAAAGGAGAAAATCGTGGATGGCTCATGGAGAAGACACAATAAGACAAGTATGCAAGCTGGAAAACACTGTGCGAGGAGAGGTGTGGTCAGAGTACCAGAGCAAAAGACTAACCTGTGTAGGGTCATGATCACATTAGGCTCGAGAGTGCAGAGAGTGGCTAGAGGGTGCTACGGAGGTTGAAGTCCAACAGTTGATTCAAGATAATTCTCACCCAGATGATCTGATTATCTATACAGATGTTTCGGTGTTGATAGGAAAGAGAAGTGATTGAGGGTTCGTAGCGCAAGCCAATAGAAAATCTTTAGTGCAGGACAGCCTAGCATACGATACCACAACATCTAGCGTAAGAATGGAGGTGAAGGCGGTCACTGCAGCTATACACATGTCGTAATTATAACAGACTCTGAAAGCATGCTGAGAAAGATGGAGATAGAAATGCTTTGAGCAGAGCGGCAAGCTTCACTGGGAAAGTCACGGGTAGTGAGCATACTTTGGATTTGTTTATCATGCGATGCCGGCGTTGTGGGGAATGGACAGGCAGATAGACTGGCTGGATCTGCCCCACTGTGTAATAAATTGATACATGACAAGGCAGATGTGGTCAAGGCCCTTTGGGAACATGTAACGAAAGAAGAGAAACAAGATTATTGTAGCATAAAGAGAATGACGCACATGTGTGTAACTAGAGGGTCTGGCCGGCTCACTACAGTCAGAGGAAAGGCAAGACGGACATATAACCAGATTATAACAGGTACCATCAGTATAAGAACTCTGCGCGGGCTGCTGAAGATGAGGACGGTGCGCGCAAGAGAATGTCCCTAGTTTACTTAACTCGACTCCGCTCAACTCCTTGGATTAGCACTGTTGGACTGCCATCCTGGGTGCGAGTCTTTGAGTCTCGGGGTGATCGACCATGCAGGCAGCGAAGGTCTCTGGAAAATATTCCAATATATATGTATGCGCCGCCTTGGTGTAGAGGCTAGATGCTCGTCTGCGGATCAGAAGGTCGTGGGTACGGGTTACGATGATACCGGACTTTTTTTTTTTCAAACATGATCTCGGCTCCCATGTCTACCCAGCTTTGATCAGTTCCTGGGAGGTAAAGGCAGCCGGCTTGATGTTGACCACATCACCAATCGAGTGCCGATTGGTCTATAAAATGTAGGCCCTATATGCCCAATACGGGTCCTTATATATATATATATATAGACATATGATACTGTGAATGTTTACTATGTATGTGCGTGTGCGTGCGTGTTGTGAGGCGTGACTCCTAATTAAGAAGACTTGATTCGTTTTATGGCGTTGACTGTTATACTCAGTCCTTGGGTAATGGATCGGATGTTAATTCCTTTTTAGATAATGGTGAAAAACACAGAGGGTCCGGTCGGGTATAGGTTACAGAAAACCCGCCAGCTGGAGACCGAAAATAGTGGGCAGGGTGTGTCGCTGCACTGGCAAAAACAACAAATACAAATTAGAAAACAAAATTACCAACAAAAATAGGAATATTTTTAAAATAGCATATAACAGGTATATATTATAACATATTATGTCTGATTAATGGGTTTGAGGTTTGAGGTTTGAACAACGGATCAACATTCTGATACACGGGTAGTAACCCATAAGTGCTCAGTTCTACTTCTAACTCAAATTGAATATTGAATTTAAAAAAACGACACCCAATAAACGCTCCGTCCCCATCTCCAGCAGCAAAAAAAGAGTTCCAATTGGCACCAGTAACTGTCTGATTGTATATCCGCCTCGCCCTTCGCTTAAGTGTTGACCGTCGGTCAAATCCCCAAGTAACTCCTCGCAACGTCACTCTCCTAAGACCGTAATGATCTATTTGCTCTTTCGCACTGTTCACTCGCTCCCAGAGAGCACTCACAACGTCTAGCTTGTACTTCTAACTTAAGTCTCGAGTCCGAAGTAGCTCAACGCAATGCACTGGTTCCGTAGCATCGGCGAGGATCCTGAAATATTTTGGGTAGATTTTTAACTTCAAATTTTGCCCGTGAAGCGCTGTTAGGTTAATTAATGTGTGTACATTGAGATCGTTGCTGTAGCTACGAAGTACCCACTTGTGTTGTGTTTGTCTTTCTGTAATATATGAGAGGTCGGCATCTGTGGCTCAGGCGTTGCGAACGCGCTTCGTAATCCCGGGGTGTCGGGTTCGATCTCAGCTGCTGACGGCTTGTCTTGTGTTGGTTTCGACCGTGGTACTGAGAGGTGACCGTTCAGTAAGAGATGGCAAACTGGTTAGTTGCGTATCCTTTACAGGACGTTGCAGAACCAACCCCAATAGCCCCTGGCTGTTGTGTGGTTTTCCTAGTCAAATTTACGTCCAGTAAGTTGCCATTGCTTCTGGACGGTCGGCTTTCTTGATATCACTATCGAAACCAACTTAAGGCTCGTGGTCTGCAGCTGGGATCAAACCCGGCATCCCGGCATTACGAAGCGTTCGCATCGACTAAGCCACAGAGCCGACAACCAACCCCAACAGCCCCTGGCTCTTGTGTGATTTTTCTAGGCAAATTTACGTCCAGTAGTTAGCCATTGCTTCTGGAAAATCGCTTTCTTGATACCACTGTCGTAACCAACACAAGGCGCATGGCCAGCAGCTGGGATCCAACCCGATGGCAAACTACTGAACGTATAATTCGCCTAGAAAACCCACAAGTCCCAAAAAAATGCTAGGGTTGGTTCTGCAACGTAATTTAAAGGATACGTAATTAAATAACTTTTAATATATAGGAAAAGGCTGGGAAATCTTGAAGAAATCCATGATGAATTAAAGTTAAATTTTACAAACCAAAGTAGCGCAGTATGGAAAACGATATAAACCATAAATCATAGTATTATTGTGTACGACCACGTCACAAACATAAGTAAAATAAAAGTGTTGCCGTGTTCGCAATGGAGGGTGGCTGGTAATCTGGTAATCTTAGAGGTTGACTGGTAATCTGGTAATCTTAGAGGTTGACTGGTAATCTGGTTATCTTAGAGGTTGACTGGTAATCTGGTAATCTTAGAGGTTGACTGGTAATCTGGTAATCTGAGAGGTTGACTGGTATCTGGTAATCTTAGAGGTTGACTGGTAATCTGGTTATCTTAGAGGTTGACTGGTAATCTGGTAATCTTAGAGGTTGACTGGTATCTGGTAATCTTAGAGGTTGACTGGTATCTGGTAATCTTAGAGGTTGACAAAAATGTATAAACCGCTAGGATGGTAATTCTAATAAGTTACGTTGGTTAAGTAAAAGTCAAGACGGTCAACTTTATAGCACCGGGTGTTATTTCACATGGCTCGGCCTCTCCGCATAACAGCTAGCCGCATGCAGAGAGCACGCTTAAAACACCAGCTTCGTAGCTCAGCGACGATCCACAGAGATCTCCATAAAAGCAAATCGTAAACTGAAATTCGCGTCCGTGAAACGAACCCATGGTCTTTAGACTGCGAGGCGGATGACAAGACCACTTTACCACGGTGAGGTCCAATCGCTTCCACTGTGTGAATCTCTTACCACTGCCTGAAAGCCATCAGAGCGATCTTTTTTTCGAAACTGCCCACTGCAGAAAACTAACACTGGCAAACGTCGAGAATTGCATCGTGAAACGATTTCGCTAAACTTCAAACTAAAGAGCGGCACAACATAAAAACAAAGGAGCAAGTTTGCGCGCGCGCACACACACCGATATATATATATATATATATATATATATATATATATATATATATATATATATATATATATACAAATATAATTGTAAGCTTGGTGTTAATTTATATCCACACAAAAAAGTTTCAAAGTCGTGCATGCGTTACAAACATGTGTCTACCAATCCCTTACATTTGCAACATGTAACAGTTAAGTCCGGTTAGGGAAAAAACGCATGTGGTTAATCAAAACACTTTCCGCCTGTGACTATGGCCGACCCTCCAGCAAACAAACTGTTCGAATGTCAGTGTTTCCTGGCTAAAGGCTGAACCACAACAGGCGAAGGCGCGCAGAAATGACAACAAAAATGACAAATTTGGGGTCGGAGAACCAGGTCGCATTCTCTCACAGGAGCAAGGACATTTGTCCCAGGCTTACCCTCGCATCTGTCGGTTTTAACCGGTGACAAGTTCGAAAAGTTCCCTTGGAAATTTTGTTACAAATATCAGGTTAACTAGCGGGCGTTTTTGAAACGCCAGTAAGCCATTATAAACTTTTGTTTTCCCACACCAATTAACCTGCTACATATTTACAAATGTTTTTTCTTTTATTAAAGAAAATGAATAATTTGCTAATGCTTTCAATATTTAGGACATTATGGGTTAAAACTGATGTTTTGAATTGTGAATTCTTTAAAAAATATATATTATTACTGTCTAGCGTGGGAGGCCGAACTGTCGTATGGGCTATTCTTTTTCTTCTTCTTCTTCTTCTTCTTCTTCTTCTTCTTCTTCTTCTTCTTCTTCTTCCTCTTCTTCTTCTTCTTCTTCTTCTTCTTCTTCTTCTTCTTCTTCTTCTTCTTCTTCTTCTTCCGTTCACTTGAAATAGATTATCAATATCTGCAGCGTTGTCTTTAGTGTGCTCTTCCCTGCCTATTGTAATCCATTCAGCGACTCACAAACGTTGACTTGCACCGGTGTTTCTCTGGGCCACAAGTTTTGCCTTTACATGTTGTTGGGACTGTCTTGGTGGACTTGATCTGTTGTCGTAGGTGTCAGTCCACTTGTTTATTGTTTATTCATTGTTTATTCAACGGATCAGCAACATGGCACACGAGTGTTACCAATAAGTGCTCTGTTCTACTTTTAACTCAAGCCTGAGTCTAAAACATCTCAGGGCAAGGCAAGAACTCTGTCGCACAGGCGAGGGTCCTGATTATGCCCGGGCAGTGCCCTTAATCTACTCTTTTTCGATTTCCAACTGTCAGGGGATTTTTTTACGTGCGCAGTAATACACACGGGCGTCAGATCTTACCACCCACAGACGGTGTCTCTCTCCTGTCCATAGATGGTCAATTCCTGATAGTAATTCCACCAGCCAAAGCGTCTGCTCTCTCTTTGCCTTTCACACCAGCACACATGGGGCACAAATGAAGATGATTTTGCGAAACGGTACGTACTGTATCAGATGCAGACACTGTTTCCATGTCTACCCCACTTTGATCTTCTGTAGTATGCTCGTTGAGACGCTGAGCAAACATGCATTGGTGAATTCCTGAGTTTTCAGGCCATTCTAGGGTCTTTATTACAGCCATGATCTTCATAATCATGTTGCTGGTGGTAGAAGCAAAGTCTTCATCGTCTTCTTTAATTACTTCCCCTTGGTTCTTGCCTTCAAAGCCCTAGCACTTCGCTTTTGACTAAATACAGAACCATCTGTATGTATAACAGTATCTTCCGGTGATGTGTGCTCCTCTTAGCAATGCTTTCACTTTTGCATCAACAATTGATGGCGCATATCACAGCATTGTCTTGTCAAAGAGATAACCACCACAAAGTTTTGTTTATATATTTTTGGTATGAGTACCTATCTATTCCTCTCCATGGTTTTTGTCTTGAAGGGAAATCACGCGTTAAGGTGTCGTCTGCACGACCCAACCAAGACTGGCTTCGTTCAAGTATGTTGCTTTTATGCGTATTCAGTTCATTATGTAGTGAATGTGTAAAGCCCTCTGTTATTTTGAGGTAGGCACACGCTTGGCGCATTTCAAGCCTGCTTTTTATATCTGGAAGATCTAGTAGGTTTCTCATTGTTCTACACGATGTGCCCTTGGTACAGCCAGGTACGGTGTGCATAGCTTCATTTTGTACCTACAAATAATCTCCGGCGTCCCCCTTGTGGGATGCCCCACCCTGACTGTTGGCAGGGGCCGCAATATAACTTCACGGATGAACGCGGTTTCCGGGACCTCTCCATGGGTGATCTTCCTCCGCATGGTGGCATTTGTGTCACTGGATGTTTATCGCTTGTTTGATGTCCTGGTGGGTTAAAATTTACTTACTTACATACTTACTTTTGTACCTTTTCCAGTCTGTCGATTAGTGTCTTGATGAGGGTTAGGATTGCCAGTGCATATTCTATGACAGCTTAAGTATTAATGGTATAAGATTGTAGGAGTATAGATTGTCACATTCAATAAGAAATGATGTTGCGGTATTTAAATTGATCTGAGATACCATTTTTCTGTCTCTAGATATATGAACATCTCATATGCTAACCCTGTTCTTGTGATGTATTGTTTAATCTCTAGAAGCATCTACTTCGAGCATGTTTTCAGCTGTCATAGGCTTATTGCAGCGGATCATGCATTCATTAACTCTTTGAGTCCCAAGGAACGCATCATACGTTCATAGGTTCCTACCTCGAAGCCCAATGAACGCATGATGCGCTGATTTTATTACTTTCTTTACTACCCCCTGGGCCTGTGATGCTAAACCCCATGGGACTCAAAGAGTTAAGTATTCGTTTAGACTGTTATATATTCGTCAAAAAGAGTAATAAAGATGACTTAAAAGGGGAGAGAAAAAACTGACACATGAAGAGAGCTGATTGCATACATAAGAAGGCAGTCTACATTTTTTGGGGTCATGACATAAAAAAAAAAAAAAAGCTGGAGTACATCGTGACGATGGGACAGCTAAGGAGTAAACGAGGAATAAGGAGACAGAGAGAGAAGATACAGGGCAGGTCCTTTTAGCATGGAAGATTATCTGTGTCATAACTGATTGAAAATACGCGATACAGAATAATGTGGATGGATGCTGAGTTAAGTTGAGTCAAGAACTGATATCACAGCATATGCGCTCTGTCCTCATCTTCAGCAGCCAGCGCACTTCCAATACTAATAATACTGGTGGTAATCTGGTTATATATCTGTTTTGCCTTTCCTCTGAGTGTAGTGAGTCGGCCAGACCCTCTGGTTACATGTGAGTCGGCCAGACCCTCTGGTTACATGTGAGTCGGCCAGACCCTCTGGTTACATGTGAGTCGGCCAGACCCTCTGGTTACATGTGAGTCGGCCAGACCCTCTGGTTACATGTGAGTCGGCCAGACCCTCTGGTTACATGTGAGTCGGCCAGACCCTCTGGTTACATGTGAGTCGGCCAGACCCTCTGGTTACATGTGAGTCGGCCAGACCCTCTGAGTGTAGTGAGTCGGCCAGACCCTCTGAGTGTAGTGAGTCGGCCAGACCCTCTGAGTGTAGTGAGTCGGCCAGACCCTCTGAGTGTAGTGAGTCGGCCAGACCCTCTGGTTACATGTAGATGAATATGGCTACCAAGACTCATCAGTCAGCTTATAACACAGTCATATGACTTCCAGCACCAGTCATCATCATCATCAATTAGCAAGTCATTTACAGAACGTCGCTCTCTTCACGACCTGCCTGAAAGTATCCTTTTCCCTAGCCAGGTCTCCAACCCTATGTGCTTTCATCTCCAATGCATCTTTAATGTCCTGTATCCATATTCGTGGAGGTCGACCCCTGTCTCGCCTTACACAAACTGCACCATCCAACACCATCTTTTCCAAGCCACCCTGACGTTTGATGTGGCCAAAATACTTCAACTTTCGAGACAGGATACTGTTGTTGTGCCAGTTTTCCTGTAGAATGTCAATGTTTTTCCTCTTATTTTTCCATAGTATTCTGAGACTTTTTCTGTAACATTTTATTTCATAAGTTCCACTCTTTTTCCTCATTATGGACCATAACAAGAAAAATAAAATATTCTCAGAACTGTCCATATCTTTAACTCATAGCTGGTCAGCGTTAAACTGACCATATCCCTGACCGGATCCCCAATGGTCTATCAAAATATCAAGCGCAGATAGGAGTTGCAAGGAAAAACAGAATACAAAATCATGAAATCAGACGAATGCTAGGAATAAAGCACGTTTTACAGGTCATCAAAGAAGAAAAAATGAAGTGGTCTGGACACCTAACAAGAATGCCCTGGTATTATCTGCCACAGCGAGCCACACTAAAACGTTACAACGGGTATAGAGCGAGTGGAAGACCTCGGAAAACATGGAGTGATGGCATTAAGACAGCCTTACAGAAATGAACATTAGTCTTAATAGTGCTCTTGACACAGCTCATCAACGAACATTACATCTCCCCCCGACACTTCGATGAGGTACAAGGTGGAAGAGAAGAAGAAGAGGAAGAAGAAGACAGAACCGGTCAAACATCAACAGAGACCCAAAAAAAAAAAAAAAGGAACCAGTCATGACGAGTTATCTCTTCAAATATAACCAAGCCGGTACCAAGCAAGTTAAACGAGGCAGATTCTTTTTACAAATCTAATTTTTTTTTTTAAACGAGCTGTCTCACAACTGGGTCAAAGATGCCATATTTTAAAATAGTCTTCGCCTTCAAGTGATGAAACCACTGACAGATTTCTAGGTCAGAGGTCAAGTTGTGAATAGTAATCTGGCAGTAAACAACATCTGGCAGTCATTCAGAGGCAAACTATGAATGTTTAAAAGTAGGATTTATTGTAATTTATCGTGTTTAACTTTCTAAATTATTTAAAGTTCCTAAGCTTTCATGGGAATATTACATGTATATATCTTTGCCAGTGTAGTATCTTATCGATAGTGTCAACTATACTTGGATATGGTTTACCCATTTTTATCCGTTACTGCAACTTGAAATGTGCACATATATGCCCCGGAAGGCATTTAGGAAGGCATATAGTGATAGACAGGGGCGCCGACACATTGGTAACAATGGCAAGGGGGATCTCACCCCCCCCCCCATTGCAAATTTTATAGGAGGCTTTAGCTTTGTTTAAATGCATAATAATATAATAATTATTATTATTATCAGCCGATTACCATATTAATATTGTATAATTATAAAATGGGTAAACAAAAACTTGAAAGATACCCTCTATAGGTGTTTGGAAAGGGAGCACTTAGCTGCTCTACATATTTTATGAGGAACTCAAGCCTCTCTTCCACCGTATTCGTGGGGGGGGGGGGGATTTGTGCCTGAGCGACCTCCCCACCCCCCCCCCACCACCTCATGCTTCGGCATCCCTGGTGCTGATGTTTTATTTTAGAGATCATGGAACCTGTGATGTCTTGGAACCTGTGATGTCTTGGAACCTGTGATGCCTTGGAACCTGTGATGCCTTGGAACCTGTGATGTCTTGGAACCTGTGATGTCTTGGAACCTGTGATGCCTTGGAACCTGTGATGCCTTGGAACCTGTGATGCCTTGGAACCTGTAATGCCTTGGAACCTGTGATGTCTTGGAACCTGTGATGTCTTGGAACCTGTGATGTCTTAGAACCTGTGATGCCTTGGAACCTGTGATGCCTTGGAACCTGTGATGCCTTGGAACCTGTGATGTCTTGGAACCTGTGATGTCTTGGAACCTGTAATGCCTTGGAACCTGTGATGTCTTGGAACCTGTGATGCCTTGGAACATGTGATGTCTTGGAACCTGTGATGCCTTGGAACCTGTAATGCCTTGGAACCTGTGATGCCTTGGAACCTGTGATGTCTTGGAACCTGTGATGTCTTGGAACCTGTGATGTCTTGGAACCTGTGATGCCTTGGAACCTGTGATGTCTTGAAACCTGTGATGTCTTGGAACCTGTAATGTCTTGGAACCTGTGATGCCTTGGAACCTGTGATGCCTTGGAACCTGTAATGCCTTGGAACCTGTGATGTCTTGGAACCTGTGATGTCTTGGAACCTGTGATGTCTTGGAACGTGAAATGCCTTGGAACCTGTAATGCCTTGGAACCTGTGATGCCTTGGAACCTGTGATGTCTTGGAACCTGTGATGTCTTGGAACCTGTAATGCCTTGGAACCTGTGATGTCTTGGAACCTGTGATGCCTTGGAACCTGTGATGCCTTGGAACATGTAATGCATTGGAACCTGTGATGTCTTTAAACCTGTGATGTCTTGGAACCTGTGATGTCTTGGAACCTGTGATGCCTTGGAACCTGTGATGTCTTGGAACCTGTGATGTCTTGGAACCTGTGATGTCTTGGAACCTGTGATGCCTTGGAACCCGTGATGCCTTGGAACCTGTGATGCCTTGGAACCTGTAATGCCTTGGAACCTGTGATGCCTTGGAACCTGTGATGTCTTGGAACCTGTGATGCCTTGGAACCTGTGATGCCTTGGAACCTGTGATGTCTTGGAACCTGTAATGCCTTGGAACCTGTGATGTCTTGGAACCTGTGATGCCTTGGAACCTGTGATGTCTTGGAACCCGTGATGTCTTGGAACCTATGATGTCTTGGAACCTGTGATGTCTTGAAACCTGTGATGTCTTGGAACCTGTGATGCCTTCGAACCTGTGATGTCTTGGAACCTGTGATTTAGACTAGTTTAAATTGATTGCATATTCACTTGTTATAATCTGTTAAAGTGACATTTTTTTCAGTTTATTTAAAAATAAGCTATCTTTTAAACTATATGGAGGGAGGGGGGAGGTGGAGCCAAGGACGTTATTTTATTAGACACTTTCATTTATGTGAATGTTTTTCTCTAAGTTGTTAATAGTGCTTGGGATTTTTCTTTTTGTCCTTTCCTTTTTAATCATTTTTTTAAGTCGGAAAAGAGAGGCCGGGGGAGGGGAATTGCCATATATTCAAAGAGGGGAGAGGCGGAACACCTGAAAAAAAAAGTTGAAAACCACTGATGTAAAAGAACAGTTACGAAATATCAGTGGCCTGTTGCATTTATTCTTGAATACTGTAAACACGAGTGGTAGGTTCCACAGTTTTTTTCCAATGGTGTGTGACTAGCTTTCGTATGTGTATACAATACATTGTGAAATTTATGCCCCCACCCTGTAACTTTACTAGTCTCTGATTTACAGTCTATTTCTGGAAGTGACGAAACAACAGTTTAATATTGATAAAACATTTCGGCGCTCTCAAAGTATTCCACGTTCGCGTTCCCGCCATCTTTACTGAGTGTGCGTGAACCAGTAAGAAGAAAAGACATCGTCACTATGTAGAATAAAAGAGTAATTGATGGCGGCAAACTGGAAAAATAAGAATGAAACATTCGTATTCTGCAACAAGGAGAGGGGAGAATCGCAGTAAGGACTTAACCAGTGGAAACAAAATTCCGCTATGTTTTTTTCCACCAATCATCTTGAAGGCGCCAAAGCAGATGTCTACAGTGTCTGAGTTTTTTTTTTTTGCTTATTGAGAAAATGTGTCAATGTTACGGTGTATACACAAATTAGCAGCCCCAGCAACATGTGTTTCTTCTTACGGACAAAAACCAAAACAGGCACATGAACATACACGGGGGCATGCGCACGCATACACACACACACACACACACACACCCGGGCGTTCATGAATATGTGTGTGGGCGTCTACGTCTGGACGTCTACGTCAGATTTTAGCCTGGACATAGTAAGCAGACACTGGCCTTGACATCCGGGACGGACACTAGTTTGCACATCTAGAGCAGACACATTAAGTCCGGAAATCGTTTGTGTGTACATGTGTGTATGTGTTCATTGTTAACTGTTCATTTTTTTAAATCATCTTCATCGCACATCGGACATGACCATAAGTGCTCCGCACTTCCAGCCAGAGCGTCTGCTCTCTCTTTGCCCTTCACACCAGCATATCCTGGGACAAACATGAAGTGATTAGTGATTAGAAAAGATTATCGTCACAGCATTATGGACAGATCCATAGGTGCTCCGATCTCCTCCTCTAAAGATCCACAAGTGTAAAACGACAGATGACGCCTGGTCTGTGTTGGTTAATGAAACGTCTGGTCTCCTTAGTGAAATGCTCATTTCTTGCAGCTCCAGGCTGCACCCCCATGTTCATCAGTCTAGACAGGGATACGGAGTCATGTCCTTTGACGTGCTCCTCGGTACGGTAAGTGCAGCGCATGGCATTGACAACATCACTTCTGTCCGGTACTGGACCAGCCATAGCAACCGCAGTGTCAGCAAGATAGTCTACACGCTCGGTCCCTTGAACACCCGCATGATCTGGCACAAAGATAATGGTTAGGGCAGATATTCGTGAAGTGCTTAGTGTTGCAATCGATTCTTGCCTGATAAATCCAGCTTGGAATTTTTAAAGCATATTAATCGGGTCACCAGGAATGCATACGTGTGTGAACTTTAGAGTACCAGGCCATGCTAATGCTATTGTTACATAGTTTCCATTGTAAGGCTACTAGTTGTAACAGCAATGGCGCCATTCATCTCCTTGATGGGTTTTCCTCCTGCGTTTACTGTGAATGCCCATGCACTTCGCTTGCCCCGAATTACTGGTCCATATGTGTAAACTATAGCATCGCCTTCATCATATAAAATACTAAAGCAGTCTTTCAAGCGGGAGTGGAGAAGGCAGAATGGAGATTACAGACCAGAGAGTGACAGCATAAACAAACTCAACAGGAAAGAACAAACATCAATTTTTTAGACCGGACTGGACACTGTGGTCTTCGAGCACACCTGTACAGGATAGGCATAAAAGAATCTGCTGCCTGTGATTGTGGAGCAGAAAGACAGACCCCTGAGCACATACTGCAGTACTGCCCTTACCTCTCCCAGCAAAGACTGTGGATCTGGCCCAGGGGATCCACATTGCGAGAGAAGCTATGGGGGACCGGTGGCGACCTTAAACGCACAATCCTATTTGTGACCCAGACGAGACTCAATGTTTAGCATGACTGATGTCGAACGAAGAATAAGGAACAAAAATATGAAACATCATATGAAACATGAAGGTGATTTTGCGAAACGCTACGTGCTGTATCAGATGGAGCCATTTTTTCCCGTATATACCATCCTTGATCTTCTGTAGCAGGCTCAACGAGTCGCTGAGCAAACTTGCATTGATAAACTGCTGAGTTTTCAGCTACTCTAGGGCATTTGTCGAAGCCATGACCACGCGCGCGCGCGCGGGAGTGTGTGTGCTTGTGCGCGTGCGTGATTGTATGTGTGTGTTTGCATCTTATTTTTCAGTTTCCACAACTCCACGTGTGGGTCTCGGGGGCACCATTGCGGTTGAAAAAAAAAAGACACACTGCCTCCCCAACAAGCATGTCGCAGGAGTCGACTAACTTGGGCACCCTTCGAAGTCGGAGTACATCTGCCTGAGAGGCAAGGAAACAAGAGTCTACATACAAATAAGCCAGATATGTGAAACGGATGTGCACCCGACATTCAGATTCTGGAAAAAGACTAAAGTCCAAAGGTGGACGAGCAACCAGAAATTTCCGCTGCAGTTTGCAGCCAGTGAACACGAAGGAAAAAAAAGAATATTGTCAATAACAACCAAGGGGAATCACCGCATTAATTTACTAAAACAAAAATGAGTTTTCCCGCCTTGCAACCTTTCAGTTGTGAGCATTTGCGTATCTTTTGGAAAGTGGGGGGGGGGGGGGGGGGGGGGGGGGGGTTGATGCAACCAGTATTCATTTCCCGTTTGTGTTTAATTAGGCAGTTTTACTGTCTGTAGTTTGCCATTGACCTGAACGGTTCACGTGCAAACTACTGTCGAAATGAAGGCAAAGCGGTCTGCTGCCCAACCGCTTTTACTTCGTTTGAATCGGCAGCCATATAAAGACAGCGGCACATTCAAAGATCTAAAATACTTCGATGCAAAATTGGTACTTCCACCTAAATAACACAACTGAACGTTTATCTAGCTGATGTTGATAGTGTACTGTTAATGAAGTTTATGGTGGTAAAATTGGCCTCTATCTCGTTCCTGCTCTACATTCACCCGCCTGTGAAACGACCACAGCTGTCCCGCATCGATTTCTTTTTACTTACCTTGGCCCACAATACCTTTTACTGATAGATCAATCGGTTCTGCCTTAGTTGCAGAGGGCCGACCCATGGACCATGCCGACACTTTTAACGACATTAGAGAGGTAGGACGTTCGAAGGATTTTGTGAGCAGCACACATCCCCATGTTTGCTAAGAGTGCAAGAAATTGTGAATAAAGATCGGCACAGCAAGGTACGAGAAGCACACCGGACACACGAGAAGTCTTGCCAACCATCATAGCACTGGGACTATCAACTGCAGGACGCTGATGCATATGTTGAATGGAGAATCTGAGCACCTATGGGCGGTCCGGAGTGCTGCGAAGATAACCTAAATCATAACTCATTGTTCTTTTCGTAATATGTAACCTCACATTTGCCTTTAATTGTAAATTATTAAGAAATTCTCACAATACCCTGGATCAGAAAGAAGATTTAAACACAAATACTTCGGGAATATAAGATGTCGCAGTAGATTATTAACTACTTTAACTCCAGGTGGTTATTACCTGCTCTTTTCTTAACTGGTTGTACCTTAGAGCAGCAGTTCTGAACTCTTGTGGAACTAGGAAATACAGCTTTGGGAAAAAAGAAGTTTGATGAAATATTTGAAATCTGCTACTTCTTCTTCGTTCACCGCCTGTAAGCTTCAGTGGAAAGTCTTAGTTGTTCGTCCATTTGGCTTTGCGCCAAGGCATGAGTTTTGCGTATACATTCGTTTTACTGGCTTATTTGTGTGTAGTTGGTTGTTCCCTGTTGCTCGGGCAGATGCATTCTGACTTCGAAGGAAGGCCCCAATTAATCGACTCCTACGACATGCTTGTTAGGAAATCACTGGGTCTTTTTTTTCCCCACCACAATGGGACCCCGGAATCCATACAGAGAAATATTTAACCAACAATCTACACACAAATAAACCTGATCTGTAGAACAGAATTGAATGAAAATCTCAAGTTCTAGATCAAGATCAAAATTAGGGAGTGGACGAACAACCAGAACAGTCCGCTGAAGTTTACAACTGGTTAACGCTAAGAATAAGACAAGGGGAAAAGTAAATCAACAAATAATCCGGAGATAGTTTGGTCTGTGATAGTGGAATTTGAAACTTGGAAAAAGAAAACAAAAATATCAAACTGTTTCCTCTTTCAGCCGCCGGAAGGCCTACTTTATCGAGGACGGTTTCTTTGCTGTCTAAATTTCGTTTGTTTCTTTGCGGCGATCATTATCGCCTAAGTTTCGATCTATTTGCAATCGTCATGTCAGCGGCAAAGGCTTGGCGGGCGGTTTCCAGTTTTTTTGGGAGTGGAACTGGCAGCCCTGAAAAGGACTGTCATTTTTGCCTGGGGCGGTCTGGAACGGGAAGGGCGGGATTTTCTGTGGGTCTGGTTTCTGCTCTCAGGTCTGGCGATCGTTTGGTGTGCTGTAGTGAGGATGGCGGCGTATTCATTGGGCTCTCTTTAGTGGCTTTAGAACTGGCGATAACCTCTTCTGTTGGGCGTGCCTTGTTTCCTTTGTTTTTGCCTGGACGCGCGCAGTTGGTTAAGGGCTGCATTGAGTTCATCGTAAAATCTGTCAAGATTTTTGCGCTTTTTTATTTCTTCTGGTGGTCGGTCTTTTTTCTCGAGCTCTTCCTAGTCGTAGGTGATCGCAAAGCGGCTGTCGTCTTCTTCCATCCCTAGCCTGTGCGGGTGCACCTGCTTGTTAAAGCTTTCAAGCATCGCTTGAAGTTCGGCCTCGCAGATTGTCCTACCGGTTGTCGCTTTCTTGACTTGCTCACTGGGTATGGCATCATCCTGGTTTGCACATTGAGTAGATTGCTGCCTGGTAGCTGTTTCATTTGTTTCGATCCTCGCCCATACTGGGATTTGTCAATTGTGCCTCGTCGCTACCGCTTCGGTGACTGTGCTTCCGTCGGCCCTGCTGACATCTGGTTTCTTGGCCCTCTCTCTATGTGCCCTGTGATAGTGGGATCCTGTCTGCCTTTTAAAGAAATCTCCTGGGTGGACCTAACAACTTAAACATAATTTGGCGATATCCCCCATCCACCCAGGGCAGCAAGATACAACAAGGTAGTACTGTGTAAAGTCGTAGGCTTCTTTATTATAACACTTACACTTATAACAATTACAAACTATACATTGCACAATTTATTGCCAGTCATATTTCGCTGTATCTCATCAGGTGCGTTACTACAGAGTTACATCAACATAAAATAAAGCACAAAACTGAATAAATTCAACTGAAATGCGAATAGTTTCTTCCAATACATTATGTCTGTTTCATGGCCGCCGGAAGCTCACCGTTGTCACGTGACTTACCAGGGTAACTTCAAATTTACGATAAATGCCGTCTGCTTACAGAGGAGGTTGTTGATTTTTATTGTTAAAGCTTCGGCGATTCTCAAAAGTCTCCTATTTGGAGTGTGGTAAACCACACGGAAAGCACTGTCTGTGTCCGGACACATAATTGACATATA
>CAJHNH020001779.1:1710559-2038059 GCA_905116865.2 Candidula unifasciata | reverse complement strand
GTAAGTACAAAGTGCACAATCATGAATGACAAAAGTAGAAGAGATAACAAAACACAGCAACAGGCAGGGTAGGGATCGTACGCTAACTAACCGACGGAATGTTTTTGTTGTAAGTCGGCTGAGTTTGTGTCTGTGTCATAATTTACGGTCGCAGAGACATATAGAAATAGGAGCCTTGGATTACATAATGCTAGTATAAGTATCCGATTTGTTGGGATATAACTGTAACTGTAACTAGTGTCAGTGTCAGTAGTACAAAAATAAAACACACAACTAACAGTTAAAAATAAAAAACAACAAGATTCCTGTTCGTTCTTTGAAAGTTTGCGCAAATAATAATAATGAATTGTGAATGAATTCTTCGATCAATAAACAACTGTCGCGATTTCGAAAAAAAGTTAGTTGTTGTAAGCTCGACTAGTTTCTGGAAAAGTTCATTTTCATTTTGTGAGTTTATGACAGTAATATGTGACATGACATTGACGTTTGTCTTGTCTGATATTATTATTATTTTACTGATTATGTATGAAATTATCAGTTTGATAATAAACAAACTGAGCCTCCCGACTTGATGACAGTTAACAAACGTAACAACGTAAATTTTACATTTCGTTGTTTCCTAAAGATGTGATTCATCATATGTTGCATAACATGTAATAATAGTAATGTTGTGTTCATTGTCAAACCCTCTACCGTCTGCCTTTACTCCTTTAGTTGACTTCCCATGCATTTCCTGATTTTTAGGCTCCACCTGGAAGCTAAACGATTTGCACACTCAGTCAAACACCTACCACTACCATTGTTGGGGTGATAATATGTATTAATACAATAAATAGTAAGTAAAAGTAAAGTACTGTGAAGTAAGTTAAAGATCCATTTTCACGCCTTTAGGCGCTTCGGGCATATGGGAAGAGCACCCATATTTTTACAGACCCTTCAGTACTAGAAATGTGGTCAGCATTACCCCAGCTGTCTTTACTTCCCCAGGACAAACATCCTAGTACCCATTTTTAGGCTGGGTCAATCTGTGGTGCCCCATACCATGATAAAAAATCCACGTAGCCAGCGGTGGATTTTGATGACGGTACGTTGGAATTACAAGACAATGAATAGTAAATACAAGTTTAATAATAAAAAATAAAACACCATTGTAGAAAAATTAGCTGCACTGGTGTAGCGGCTAGCTGCTTGTGAAGGTCATGGGTCAGTCCTAGTGGACTTTGGCTCCCAGATTGACCCAGCCTTAAATTAAGTTAAATGGGTACCAGGTAAAAACCTGGGAAGTAAAGGTAGCCGAAAGTGATGTTGACCACGTCACCCGAACAGTGCTGATTGGTCTATAAAATATAGCTCTAGCCACATATGGCCAATATACACCTGAAGGTGTGGTAAAGGGTTCAGCAATCCTTGCAACGGCAACCTTAGGGGAGACACTCTAATGTAAGTTAACATTACTGTAAGTGCCAACCCAAGGGGATTTAATCCATTGTTTGTGTAAGTTCACATAATACTAATATTCTTTCATGTTTGATATTAGGGGTAACCCTAACCCACTCACTAACCCAAACCCTTACTCTAAGTTAGTAACTTTAATCTCAAACAATGTTAAATATGAAAAAGTATTAACATTACATAAACGTTGGGAGCAGGTGCACCTTTCTGCAATAGCAAAAGCAGACTACTTCTGAATGTAATATTCCCTACCCTAGTAAAATTTCACAAAAAGCCAATAAATGATGAGGTTTGGTCATGGCGTCCTTTGCCTTTTTTGTACCTGCGGTCCACCAAAACGGGGGAAATATTTTGCGACCCACCGACAGCTAACCAAACACATAAACAAACAAATGTTGATAGAAGTTTGTTAAATCCAGTGTCACAAAATTACAGTTTTCACCAAATGTGACATCTGCTTAGAGGTTAGAAAATCTGGTGTTGTAGTGCCGGAATTGTATCATCACCACCGGAAGTCTGACCGGACTATGTATTGTAATTATGTAATTGTAGGAAGACCTAATATAACTTTTGTATATGGTTGGATGATGTTTTTTGGACCTGTTTGATTCTCATCCAGGAGGGTGCAATCTTGGAAATGATAAACTACCCACCCTACCAAGTTACATGATTAGGCAGACATTTGTTGGCGCCCCACTTGGACATTTCCACGGGCCCACTGTTTAAAGAACATTGCTTTAAAGGATTTGCAACTTACTTGAAACAGTTGAAGAAAAAAAAAACACAAACACACAATAACTCTTTCAATACCCAAAAACTAACCATTCATTTATTAGTTACTCAACCTAATGTTTGCTGTTTTTACTTGTTTCCTATCACTAACAGTTATGATATTAACTTACTTAATATGAATTGTGCTGTTAATTCTTTCTGATCATTAGTGTTAATTTTTACATATAAATATATAAACATCTGTGCCATCTTCGCAGTAAAGGTTGGCTACAGTGTTTCTCTTTTCTTACCTTTGTTATCTTTGGGATGTTATTTTTGGGAGTCTGTGTAGTGAGGCCCCAATCTCGTCCAGAGCCTGACTCTTGTACCATTGTCCAAAAACCATGAGAACGATTTAAAAACCGTCCACTGCAGGAGACGAATCCTAGTATTGGAGGATAATGAAATTGTTAACCGCATTTGCTAACCTCTAAGCCACAGGGCTACACATACATATTAAGACACAAATGCTAGCTGTTTTGAAGTAGAACTTATTATAGAAAGAGTTAAGGAATTATTTGCTGGTGTTGAAAGAGTTAACACTTTAACGTCTGACATTTTTCATGCTGCTATTGATTCTTTGAAAATTAAATGACTTAAACAGAAAAGTAACTAAATTAACAGGTTGTAGTAGTTTAGCTGTTGTTAATTTATGTTTGTTGGCAGCCTTTCAATAATTGTGCAAATGGGAGTGACCCAGAGGATTTGATAGGCACTCAGTGTTTAGACAATAGGTAAGGTGAACATACTGATCAAATTTCAACTGGCAACATTAATATTATAAATCTGTGCTTGGTGCTGAAGATAAGGACGGAACATTTATGTGAATGCCCCAAATGCTGTGATGTAGGTTCTTAACTAAACCATTTGTTAGCAACATAGTATTTTTAATGTCATTGAGCACTTTCTAGTCCTAATTAATATCGCATAGGGTATTGATTTTATTGATTTCACCTTGAAATGAGATCCGTCTATCAGTTATTGTAGCCGTCCATTCACACAGTCAGGTATGCAGAAAATAGCATCAGTAAAACTGAAACCTGTATGATATTTTCATGTGTTTTCAGTTATCAACAGGCAGACAGGGAAGATGATGTGGATGGCCATGTTTAAAAAGTTAGTTGCACATTCTTTACAGGATTTTGCAGAACCAACACCAGCATTTATTGGCTTTTTGTTTTTTATAGAGAGGTTTATGTTCAGTAGTTTGCCATTGCTTTTTTATCGGCTGGCTCTCTATACCATTTTCAAAACTAACGCAAGAAATCGTAAATTGTAAATCACCTGCAGCTGGAGTCGATTCGGGTACCTCAAAACTTCGAAGCACATTTTCAGTGCCACGCCATAGACCTGACCCCCCTCCTGGGGATGTTTAAGCAGTAATAGTAGTAGTTCTGCCAAACTAAATACTTCAGATCCTGACATCTGGCTAAGACAAATAAAACATCTTCTTATTTTATTTTCAATTTTTTTTACATTTATTTTAGCATTAGCAGCTTTTTTTTTTTTTTTTTTAAACAAATTTCCATTAGTGTCATATGACTAAATAATAATGATAATTTTGGCAAGAAAACAAAAGGTCTGTGTACATACATGCCATCACATCATATTTGGGATATGTCACCCATGTCCACTGGAAGAAGTGGCACTTGACTGGTTATGTGGTTGTTATTGATGCTGACTTCCTGGAATATTTGTGGGTAAAGATTTTGTGGGATTCAGTCAACTCCAGGGACTTGTGGTCCTGAAAATTAAATCATTAATCTGATGACAGTGGGTGCCATCAGTGAGGAAACTCTTCCCTGGCTGAGGGTGACGGAGTTAATCTAGGCTTGTCCTGAATGCTGTAATGTTGAATCTTTGCCCAGAAGAAACAATTCTCTCTTTGAGAAGATATTGACTCATGACTACAGAAATCCTGAAGTGATTAAACCATTTATCTCAAAGTCTCAAGGTTGCCAGTTTGATTTCCGACTCCTTCCTTTTGTTAACAAATACAGATTGTTCAGAGATTCTTGAAGCCCACTGTTGCAGCAACAGAGTTTGTGCTTTATGTGACTGCTCTCCTTTAAACATGTTTTACGGAAGTATTGTTTAACATTTGACATGCAGGATTTAATATTTGAAATAATGGCGTCATATTTGGAATGATTTACTTTCAGTAAAATGGTAGTAGTCTAGGGACTGTATATTTACAATTTATCTTTCTCTCATTTGTAGTGAATTATAGCTTGAAAATATGACTGATAATTCAGTTGATGCACGAGAGGTCCACCAAATAGAAGAAAATGCTTGAAGGACTAGCAGCATGGGTGCTGAACACATATGTAGGAGAGTATGTAGAAAACCTTAACACAGCACAGCTCTCAATTGCTCTTCTTCAAGGTAAGTCTTGATGACAGTTAAAAAAAAACATTTATAGTATTTTTTTTTTAAACCTTTAAGAGAAGAAGCCAATTACAAAACTTTTGAAAACAGTCTTATGATAAATCTATAGACTCAGAGATGCCATCATAAAAGATTGGAGAGTGAGAAATTAATAATCTGTTTCAATCACCGCCAATTACTGGCATCATAAAGACTAATAGACTGCAATTGTGGGGCCATATAGAGGGAATGGCAGATAACAAAGAGGCAGAAACTACCTACACAGAAGGATTGATGGGTAGTAGACCACAAGGCAGACCTAGAAGATGGGGGAGAGATAATATACAAACATATGCACTAACACTCAGAATCACCAACTGGAAAGAGGCCAGTCACTCAATGAACTAAGGCAGGTGATTTTTGAAGTAGTGAACCTTAAGAGCTCAGAATTCTGAAGAAGAATGAGTCTACGATTCTTCATAGGTAATGGGTTGCATCTGTTGACAGCGAAGTACCCCAAAACCCATGGAGTAAACATGACCAACTATGCTTGATTCTAGCAACTCTGTATATCTCGTGCATGACACGCTGATATCCTTATATGCTTCTTAGAGGGTGTGGCATTTGTTCATGCACATCCAGCTGGTTTCTAGGCTGCAACCATGTCCCCATTGAGATGAAACTTGGGTACTGGGCTGGGAAGGAGGGAAGGAAAGATCTGGAACCATTAAGTGATACAAAAACAGGGATGACTGTAGTGAAGCTAGTAACAAGAAGTTAATCGACTAACTGCTTAGTCGACCTTAGCAGTTGGGAGATAACTACTACTGATTATTCCTATGTTGGCATTATGGCTTTTGAACTGTTGTGAGTCAAAGAATCTATACAAAGAATTTCTGCGAAAAAAAAAAGAATGAGGGCAAATGCCATTTTCTTTCCTCACTGTAACAGATTTTAAGCTCATATAGGGCTAACATATCTCCAGAGCTACTCTGTGGCTGATAGGTGGCACTTCTCTATCCTGGCTGGTTTATGTGGCATGGGTTCATTTCACGATCTGTGAATTTCAATTCATCGCTGCAGTTTTTCACATGTTCAGCTGCACAAGACAGTACAGTTTTGGTGGCAAAATTCTAAAAGCGACCCCCAAAAAAAGTTAATAAGCCATACGGGATTAAACCCCATGCAATGAAATCGATCCTCTACACCTGGCTGTTCAGCTATGTTACTCAGGGGCCAAAAGTACGAAAAATAGGGATCAACACAGGCCAGAGGGCTGAACCCCAGCGTAGAAAGATAATTATACAGCTGGCAATGATCCACGGGCCACATGCTAGGCCTCCGTGGGCTGATTTGACCTGTCGGGCTGCCACTTGAATAGCGCTGCTCTTCACGTTGTCCTTACTGCCTGTTGATTGAAAATCTATTAACTGTACTACTAGAAAGACATTTCTCTATAGCTCAGAGGATAAAAGAAATACCACAGGGTCTGAAATTACATGGGAAAGAGAATTACAGATAGCAATGGAGATGAATGAAAAGGAGAAAACAATTGTGATATCTGTAAGCTAGGATGTCTTGGCCTGGGTTGGTTGAGCCCTGTGTTCCACAGAAGGATACAGGACAGAAGAAGAGGAAGTGGCATCAGTGGCAGAATTTATAAGCATCACTTGACCACATAAACCATTCTTATCATATATCAAAATCTAAATTCATTTATACAAATTTCAGCATTGAAGATATTCAACATGTTTAAAACTTTGAGATCAGTCAATGCATTGCAGTATTGATGATAACCTTTTGTCCTTGCCTGTGATGCTCAGACAACAACATGGAGCCTCACACGGACTGAACCATATCAGAACCCCACAATCAGAGAAGATTGACAACCAGACAAGGACAGGGGACAGCATACAATACCCCTGGATGAAACCACCACATGGGATTTAAGGAGTAAAGCCACAATTACACATCCAGACAATGGATAATAAAAGTGGATCCCTCCTCTGGATCACAGGACCAATGGTACAGCTAGGAGTGACTAGGCTCCCCAAATGGGTTTCAGGGCCCTTTTATAGGGAAAACAAGAATAGACCCACTGCCACCCCAACAAGCCTGTCGACTAATTGAGGGCTTCCTTCGAAGTCAGATGCATCTGCCTGAGAGGCAACAACCAACAGTCTGCATACAATTAAGTGAGATCTGTTAAACAAACGTGCATGCAGTGCTCAGATTATAGAACAGGACTAAAGTCCAGAGGTGGACAAACAACTAGAACTTTCAGTCAGAGTTTACAGCCTGTGAACGCAAAGAAGAAGGATAAGACTAGGCAATCTGGGCGACACTCTGGTATCATCGGCATTTTAACTCTTTGCTGGCTGAGATGTTGAGATAGTGCTTATAGGAATGTCTCAAGTGCTATGCTGTCGGTTCTTAACTAATCTTAGTTTACTTCTTTTGTATCAGGAGCTGTTGAACTGGAAAATCTGCCACTAAAGAAAGATGCATTGAAAAGTTTGGATATTCCAATTGAAGTCAGATCAGGTATGAAGTTATGCATTCGTTTTTCATTAGTTCAAATCCAAACGTTAGTGTATTTTTGTGGTAATTGACCTTGACTGCTGGGTCGGCCCGCCCTAAAATGAGAAGTAAAGGTGACCATATTATCTCATGAGTACCAGTTGATCTATAAGGTATAGGTTTGATATTCCTGATTAAAAAGAGTCCTTTACTTTATGTCATAAGGCAGGTCTGAAAATTTTCCTTGATCTCTTTTCACACGTGTGGCTGGTTGTTTTTAATTTATATGTTCTTTTTGCCACGTTGTCAAGCTGTCTAGCATTATCTTTCCATGTCTGCCTCTGTTTCTCTTCACTTCTAACTTTTATATTGTCAGCATTTTCCAGTTAACTCCCTCTGCAACTTGCCCAAAGTATGTGAGTTGCTTACTTATGATACCAATAATTATTTCTCCTCATAGGTTGTTTTGAATAGATATGCAGTTAATTGCATACAAGTTGAACAGTTTCTTTATGTATATGAATCAATGCTTAAGTTGGGAAGTATATCTTGATCATGTAGGTTTTCATAAACATCAAGTACCTTAATGTAGGCGATAATGGTTCTCCACATCTTGCTACTTCTAACATTATGTCTGCTGATGACTTTCCTTTTGCCATTTATACCCCAATGGAGCATAGGCCCTCAGCCAACTCACACCAAGTCGTCTTATCCTTTGCTATTGCATGCACCTAACCCCATGTCCTCCCCGTCTTTTTAACAGCACTCTTTAGCTCTCTTCTCCGTGTGTATTTTGGTTTGCCTTTTTTTTCTTTGGGTCCCATTGCAAGAAAATTCAGGTTATACTGTTTTAAGTTTTCTCAACATGTTTCCTATCCATTGCCAGCATCTTTTCCTCACCTCTTTACTCACCTAATTGTGTTTAGTGTCCATCCAAAGCTCCAATTTAGTGATTCTATATTACCATTTAATTCCATCTATTCATAATCGATCATGAAGCTATGGGAATTCATAGAAAAGAATTCTTAAATCAGCCACTTTACACAGGTCACAATTTGTTACATTTTTCTACATTTTAAAATTAAAAAAAATAAATGTGTGAATATACATCCATAGGGTAATCAGTAAGCACAAACATAACAAAGCATGTCATGACCTACTGAGGCTTATGGGAAAATTTGACATCAGCTTGGCTTTAAAAAATCCATTGGGGTCATAGGGCAACCTGCTCCCTAAATACTCTCTTTAGTTTCTATATCCATATCCTCACCTGTTAAACACTGTGCAGGTGCACATAGAACCAGTGTAATTTAACTACGCTTTTTTGAGAACCGAACTGGTCACTGCAGACAAGAACATATATCAGCATTTTTGGGACGTTGTCACAACCGCAGGTGACTAGATTTAGTCTTCTCTGGGCAGTGGCATGGTTGATGAATGTTTGCAGTTTATTAGTATTTTAGTATTTGTTTCAGCTCCACAGAGCAGTAGTGATTTGACATTTTGGTTGAATATTTTAAGTCACATACTAGTTTTAATTTCCTTTGACACCTTTACATACCTTCACAAAGGGTTGACAATGATTATCTCTCTATCCTTCTTTCCCCAAATCTTTCTCGTTATTACATTTTCTGCTCATTCTCTTCTGCATTACATTGCATGTTGTAGATTTGGGCATTAAGATAAAACACTTGTTGACATTTCAGGCTAGAGAAAATACTCCATTGGCTGTATTGATACATCCTCACATGTTCAAGCTTTTCTTCATTGTTAGATTGGGGTTGTTGTTTAGCCTGTTGTAAAATATTTTATTAGTTCAGGCTGGCTTCCAGGGAATGCTCTGTTACAACTATGCAGGTGTCTTTTGGGTTGTAGATAGGGAAAGTGCCCAGGTGTTACTGAGGTCTTAAGCAATGTAGCCCAGGGTAGTGACATAAACCTTCACACCAAGAAGCCCCTGTGCACTTCACCTTGTAAATAAGAAGGATCTTTACAAAATAAGATGGACAGGATTTACTAACATCAGGCATTTAATTTGTTTCTCAGAAAAGTACCCCTCCCCCCATCTCTCTCTTTTTTTCTTTCTGCTTGTCTGCCTCTCTGTCTGTCTGCCTGCATGTCTCTGTCTGTCTGTCTGCCTGTCTGTCTGTCTCTCCTTTCTCTCTTTTTCTCTCTGTCACCATCTCTCTGATGCTTTCATCATTGCAGATAAGAAGACTTGATTTTGTTCTTGCCATTTGTGAGCCTCATTTAGTTTGATGCCTTGTGTGTCTTGAACCCCGTCACCCCAAGAAGACTAAATCTGGTCACTTTTGGTTGTGCCTTGTCTCCGTAAATGCCGATATATGTCCATGTTTGCAGTGACCTGTTCTTGAAAAGTGTAATTAAATTCCGTTGGTCGTATGTGCACCTGCATGATGTTAAGTAGACATCATAAAGTAAGGATACATTTTTGGTTTGTTTTAAACGCCACAGGTAATGTATACATTCAATGCTTGTCTCTGTTCATGTTTATTAATAATCCCTTTATGTATCCTAATATATTTCCCAAAACATTCACAAATGTAGATAAATAAATTTAAACATTAATTATGGAGGAAAGGCTGGCCAAATAGTTAGAATGCTTTGCTCTCACACGGGAGACCCGAGTTAGAATCCTTTGTAAGGTTGGTGATTTTTTTCTGTCGGGGCTGAATAAAATCCACACTAGCCATACTGCCGTAAATCCTCAGGCTCATGGACCTCCCACCCCACCGCCTACATTGCAAAAGTGATATTATAAAGGCAGTAATTGGCAGTTTTTAAATATAAATTATTCATTACCTGTATAATATTCTATTTTTAAAGATTAAAGAGTAAAAGATGGAATTATATTTTGCACTTTCTCTGGGAATAACTTCCAGCACTTTCAGCTTTCTTATTCTCCCACCTATGTTACCTCCCTTTCTTCCACATCTACATAATTATGTTACATTTTTGCTTCTCCTTCCCACTCTCCATTATCCTCTTCAGTACTGCTCCTTCTACCATCACCCCCCCCCTCCCCACATCCTCATCATTTTCCTCTAACTTTCCAATCTCTGTTTATTCTTTGGACACCTAACTCTTTCTCTTATTTACTTCTCTTGTTTATACTTAGTTCATTTTCCTCTCATTTTATTCTTGTATGATTAATTTATTTATGATCTGTACCTTAGGGGTTAACTCTACCAGACCGCTGGCCCGCTATTACAGGAATGTCCTAATCTGCTGTTAACTCGCAGTCCCTCAATGTTGGGAATTTGCGTACTATGAGAAAACAGTGCGTCACAAACTAAAAATAACTCGCCAATTGTAATCAGATCTCGCGAATAGTCTTCTCAAATTTTCGCCAGCACGTGTTTGGATGAAATTTGTGTTGATTTACGTGAAAAAATTATGAAAATTCACAATAAAACGAGCGGCTGATGAACCAAGCACTTCGACAGGAAAGTGAAGTAGGTCTAGGCTTTTCACAGTCCAACAGGTGATCGATACTTTGGTTGATTTAGACTCGGCAGAGTCATAATTTCATGAAGAATACATTTCCAGTTGAAGTGACACAGTGAGAGCTGGAATGATGAGAAGATTCTTGAAAATTATAAATCTAGAAATAGATCAAAAGTAAGAGAAGGGGGCGTTTCCTTCAAACAGCAACATCTCGTGTTCACTTTGTGAAACAAAGTTGATCCTGCTGGATGGATTAGCACACAAAGGTGGAATATTGGCGCAAGATAAATGGTAAACCTATTTTCTACAATGTCTCCAAGTTTCATCTTATTTTAGCCACTTGTTTGCATGTAAGTCATTTTTTTGTATATCATGTTGGCTTTTTCGCGTTAATGCCCAGGAGCTCATGTATAGGAGGCAGTTAGGTTCAGGGCCTCAGGTCCGGTAGGGTTAAATATGCAGTTTAGAATTCTAAAAACTTTGGTTCAATTCCAACTGTGGGTGACTTGGCAGCAGACCGCTTTGTGTGGATTTTGAAAATGGTATAGAGCACTGGCCATTCAGAAAGCAATAGCAAACTACTGAACCTAAAATTGCCTAGTGAAACCACAAGTTGCAAACAAATGCCAGGGTTGGTTCCTACAATGGATACGCAGCTAACTAGACAGCTAAGCAGCTTTGGGAGAGCACCAGCAGTAAGTCTTGTAGTTCTTCAGCCATTAAAGTGGGATTTATTCATGTAAAATATCATCATGAAATAGTCAACAATTCAATTAATTTCAGGCTTCATTGGAAAGATCACACTGCAGATTCCTTTGCGACGGCTGAGAAGTGAACCATGGGTAATATCCATTGAGAAGTTGTACATGGTCACTGGACCATTGGCTAAACTTTCTGTAAGAGCTGAGTTGTGAAATTGTTTAATTTATTATCAAGTTTGATGTTCTAAATAAATAGTTTAGATATCATGTACTGGCATGGCATTGCCGTGATAAAAGGTATTCTGTAAAAGTTTGATTTCACAACCTACATCCTTGTATGATGTGTATGTGAACTGCAAGGAGCTTTGCATAAACTGAGGGGAGTTAAAGATGGTCATCTCAGCACTTGAGACATTCTCATAAGGGTTCTGTCCCTGTCTTCAAAACCTGTGCTGATGATACCAGTTGCATTTTCATTATATGTCTTTCTTGCCTTTCTTCTGAGTGTAGACTGTTGAATTTGGACAGTGCCTAGTTGCTCCCCACTGAACCATTTTCTCTAGACCATAGTGATTTTGTGTGTGGGTGCTTCCCCACTGTTCTCTTGCTCTCAAAAGGCCCGTGGCAACATTTAGCTTGTCGTGCATCAGCTCACCACCCAGTGGTGCAGAATCAGCCACTCTGCCTGTTTGTTCATGTCCGAACACATTTACATACTCTGGAGTACAAGATCTAAAGGATGCTAACTGTGGTGGATCTCTGAAGCGATGCTTTGCCACTCTTCACAGCGCATGCCTTTCTCCACATCAGTTAAATGAGGTGATTAGCTCTTAGCAGCACATTTTTAAGAAAAATTTTAAGAGCAAAGTAAAACCTAATGTCCCCCTTTCTGGGCCGAGAATCTAGATATATAATTGATCAGCTACTGTCTTTTTTTGTTGTGCCTGTGACGTTTTCTGCACTAAAATGGTAGATTGCGGGCGCAATGGTGGATGGCAGATTACGTTCAGAATAAAGTATCTTTGCTGGCGCAGTGCTGGCTTTCATGATTGACTTTTTGCACCAATAGTGAGCTGCAAATCTAATGTGAGACTGACAGTTTTTTGTTTAAAATGGGGCAGTGAAGGTTCCCACTGGCCCAGGAACGGAGCATTTATGGGGCAAGCAACTCATCTACGGTAATATTGGGGCCTCGACTAATGACGGCCAAAGTAGATACTCTTTTTTATTGAATATTTTGCAGTGTTGCCATGGGTAATTTTTTTGTTGGAGCCTCGACTAATGACGGCTAAAGTAGATACTCTTTTTTATTGAATATTTTGAAGTATTGCCATGGGCCATTTTTTGCATTAGTCATATTGCTGTCTTAGCAAGACTTTCTAGTACCATGGTTTACTTATTATTGATTTTATTGCTGAGAAAGATAACAGACATTTGTACTTAAATTATTACAGTTATTATTACCTGCTACCCCTCATCTTTCTTTCTTATGTATGTATGTATGTATGTGTGTATGTATGTATGTATGTATGTGTGCATGTTCGTATGTATGTAGATGTATGTGTGTACTGAGTGCCTATGTGTTTGTGTGTAAGTGAGTGATTTGGCTTGTGTGTGTATGTGGGTGTGTGTGTTCGCGCGTGAGCGTGCACACGTATTTTACCACCCATGCTTTTGTTTTTGACTTTATATATATAATATGCATATTATTACATAAATATAACATGCTTCATTGATGAAACACAACTGCTGTGCAAAAGATGGAAGTTTAGAAGGGCCGAATGTAAGACAGGCCTGCGTGCCTAATTTGTAACCCATTGGAAATAAAGTTCGTTCGTTCATTATTATATTTTCTTCATTATATATATTCAGTTCATTTGGCAGTAAACACAACAGATTAAAGCTGAGTATAAACACAGTATAAACAATAGATAATGGTAATAAAAGAAATATATGGAGAGAGAGAGAGAGAGGAAGACAATGCAAGAAGATTTTTGACAGCTTTCTGTCATAGTATGGAGTGGTGTCAACACATGAACTAATACACGCTGGTGCAGATCGATGATTGTGGAGAGGCATGATCACCCATGTCACATGGCAAGGCACTTGATGTTGATGATGAAAGAATGACTGTATGCTGCACTGGAATCCACACAGCTGAAGAAATATAGGGATATTATAAAAAACATTATGAAGTAGAGACCTCTGCTTCTTCTTTGTGGTCACCGGCTGTAAACTCCGGCAGAAAGTTCTAGACTTTGATCTTGTTTCAAAACTTTAGTTTTGCATGTACATGGATATTTTTCAGATATGGTTTATTTGTGTGCAGACTGTTGGTTCCTCGACTCTCAGGCAGAGGGATTCCAGCTTAGATGGAAACATCCCTAATTAGTCACCTTTTATAACATGCTTGTAGGAGCAGTTAGTCTTACTTATCCCCCCAAAAACCAACACGGGGAAAATTAATAATATGGAAAGGACATGAAGTTAACTGCACACCTCAGTAGAGAACAGGAAACCTTGATGAAAGAAGAAGAATATGATGAAGAAAACAATAGACTGCATATGTAATGAAACATACATGTAGGCATAAGTCATTTGACTGCTGCATACTTGTACATTTCTAAAATTTATCTAAGCAGTTGTACAAAGAATGTGATATTTTACTTGAATATTTTAGTGATGTCCCTTTTCTCTCTTGTTTTCTTTTCAAAACTGAACATGCAGTATGATGAAGAGAAGGAGAAAAAATATGAGCAGGAACAGAAGAAAGTGATGCTAGATGCCCTCGAAGAGAAATGGAAGGTAAGGTTTCTTTATTAGTGACCTTACTTTTGCTATTTTGAAAAAAGAAAATGTTTTCATGAATTTTCATTGGGTCATCACCCATTTGTTAGCTTTCCCGGGTAAAAAGGGTTAAATGATATGATAATTTGCTGCTGAGTAGTGTTAGTGTAAGTCCTATATATTGTACACTAGATGAGATAAGAAGAGTTTGGAAGTGTGCTAGGCAATTTATTCTCTTGTGTATACTCAAGTCCTCACTACATGAATTGGGATGTACAAGTCGACCTCAAGATTTGTTTAAACACAGAATTTTCAGTTATACCCCTACCTACTGTATCGTAAAGGACCCCTTTCCACGCCTTCAAATGTTTTGGTCATATAGGGTTGGGCCTATATTTTATAGACCAATCAGCACTTGGTGGGTAATGAGGTCAACATCACGCTGGCTGCCTTTACTTCCCAGGACTATACCTGGTAAACACTCAAGGCTGGTTCATCTTGGGAGCCAAGGTCATTTGAAAAAACCAAAAAAAGTCCACCTCCATCCTGACCCGAGCCTATGACCTTCTGATCCGCAGGTGAGTGTCAGGCTGCTACCTACTGTATAGGTTGACCCCCAAACATACAGTTGGCCACCAGTAGCTAAAACTTGGACAACGCCGCTTACCTGTCTATTGAGACGCTAACCATTACAGAATACTGAATTTATGTTACAATTTTATAATAATTTTCATGTTTATTTGCTAAATATGTTCGCCAAACACACAAAGTATTGGGATATTTATGTGTTGACCTGCTGGAGGTACCTTAAGGGGTGTACAGTTATTGTTAGGAATGTTTGTTTCGTGTATTTTGACAGTTGTGTGTTTGCTTGTGCCTTGTCTGCCAGTTTTGCTGTATTATTTATTTCAAATATTGATTTTGTTTCAGATCTCACAGGGAGTGCAGCAGGATGCCTCATCCTCATCGTCATGGTTTTCTTATGGAACTTCCATGGCTGCGAACATTTTGGAAAATATCCAGGTGGGCTGGTGGAAGATAACATGCTTCATTGAATCTCTAACCGTCTTTAACCGTCTCACCTTGAAAAGCACAAATTCGAGTGCATCCAATTTGTGCCACTACCCCTAAATGTCAATTTCTCAGCTTGCTATTGAGGCTTGTTTACGAGGAGCCCCGCTAACAGCATTGCTTCCATTTTCTTTCTTGGCAGACTTTTTAGAATGACCGGTGATGACTATAGGTGGGGTTTTCTTGTGGAAAATGACTATATAAAACAATTTTTTTAAAGCTTAGAGGGATGTAACCCAGTCAGTTTCTTTACCCCATTTATGTTTATTGATTACTCCTATAATTTTGTATGCAGTTAAATATTGATTTGGCCCATAAATGGAATTATTATGATTTTTGTGTGTGATGTGTAAAATGTTTTTTTTTTAAATAAAAAAATATATTTTGGGAGAAAATCCAAAATTCCATAAATACAGGTTTTTTTGTCACTGTTATTTCTAGCCATGGAAGATGTATTGTCTATAAAAGGTCATAGAGCTGGAGAATTGGCTATAGAAAGAGATACTTTCAGGCGTACTTTAACAGAAGCAACATTCTGTAAAGGACCTACTGGTTGATGATGATGTCTATCCATCTCTTTCTTGGTCTTCTTCTGATTCTGTATGTAGGTTGGTTTTGATTATTGTAAATCTGACTGGCAGTTGATTAGGTTTAGTTCTCATAAAAGGTCCAAACAAGTTTGTTTGGTTTCTCAAACACTTTGAAAACCGTTGAACATACCATATATTGATTTATAATGTATTTCATTGTCTTTTAGTAACGAAAGAGCTAATACAACCAACGTATGATGTTTTATTTTATCATAATTATGGGGATAACTGTGTTTCCATAATTCTAGTGATAACTGTGATTTTATAATTCTGGTGATAACTGTCTTTTTATAATTCTGGTGATAACTGTGTTTTTATAATTCTGGTGACAACTGCGTTTTTATAACTTTAACTAATATTAGGAACATAAGTAAGAATAAGTAAAGGACCCTTTCCAAGCCTTCGGGCATATTGGGCTAGACCAAATTTTATAGACAAGTCGGCTCTTATTGGGTAATGTGGTCAACATCAGACCGGTCGCCTTCACTTTCCAGGACAATACCTCGTACTTACTCAAGCATGGATCGACCTGAGAGCCAAGGTCATAAAAAAAAATAAAATTCAGTATGCAATGTATGTAAAATGTGTGACAGTATTTTACAGTTACTTAGAACAGTAATAAAGTTATATCAGTGCAAATAGTTTTTTTTTTTTAAATATGCATTTTTTCTCTTTTCCCAGCTAAATGTGAAAAATGTTCACATTAGATACGAGGATGATAAAACCAATCCATCATGTCCGTTTGCTGCTGGCATCATCATCAAGAACCTGAGTATACAGAGCACAGATGCATCATTGGTCAGTTCTGGCACTTCCTTCATTGTGGAATATATTTATATTGTCGAACGAATGAAGTTCAACCCCCCCCCCCTCCCTTCCCAACCCCAGGACTGCACAGCGAGCGATAAACACCCAGTGACACAAAGTTCCACAATTCAGATGAGAATCACCCGGCACAGGTCCCATACAGCCAGTTCAAATGTTAGGTTTTAGTAGGGTCCCCGACAGCAGTTGGGATGGGGCTTTAAGATGAAATAATAAAAAAGAAATTGCATTCCATATTGGGACTGTTTCAATGTTCTATTTATATTGTCCACATATTTATGCTTGCTTGTTGTACCCCACCAGGTCCTCACACAGGCGATAAACACCCGGTGACACAAAGTGCCACCATGTAGATGAGGATCACCTGCGGAGAGGTCCCAGAAACCCCTTTCAGCCGTTCTGGCCACAATTGTGGCCTGGCTATATTCAGGGTCCCCGGCAAAAGCCAGGGTGGGGCTTCAAATAATAAAAAATTGCATCCCACATTTATATTTAAATTCAAAAATCCACATGGGGACGACCAATTTATACATGTTTATTATTACTTCTACCAAAGCTCATTTTACAGTTCGAAATGTTAATGATTGTAGAGATAACAGTTTGTTAAGAAATCAACACTAAACATTTTATTTTCCTAACAGGCAAAAAAATTCATTGTGAGACTTTATGGTGTTCATCGCAGAATATTTTGTGTGTGGTTGTGATCTAAGGGTGGCATCACTACGTTATGAGATGGATGAGTAATTTCTCTGTTCTTTCTTTGTCTTTACTTTCCAGACATTGACTTCATTTTCCAGACATTGACTTCATTTTCCAGACATTGACTTCATTTTCCAGACATTGACTTCATTTTCCAGACATTGCCTTCACTTTCCAGACATTGCCTTCACTTTCCAGACATTGACTTCACTTTCCAGACATTGCCTTCACTTTCCAGACATTGACTTTACTTTCCAGACATTGACTTCACTTTCCAGACATTGCCTTCACTTTACAGACATTGACTTCACTTTCCAGACATTGATTTCACTTTCCAGACATTGACTTCACTTTCCAGACATTGACTTCACTTTACAGACATTGACTTCATTTTCCAGACATTGACTTCATTTTCCAGACATTGACTTCATTTTCCAGACATTGACTTCATTTTCCAGACATTGACTTCATTTTCCAGACATTGCCTTCACTTTCCAGACATTGCCTTCACTTTCCAGACATTGACTTCACTTTCCAGACATTGCCTTCACTTTCCAGACATTGACTTTACTTTCCAGACATTGACTTCACTTTCCAGACATTGCCTTCACTTTACAGACATTGACTTCACTTTCCAGACATTGATTTCACTTTCCAGACATTGACTTCACTTTACAGACATTGACTTCATTTTCCAGACATTGACTTTACTTTACAGACATTGACTTCATTTTCCAGACATTGACTTTACTTTACAGACATTGACTTTACTTTCCAGACATTGCCTTCACTTTCCAGACATTGACTTCACTTTCCAGACATTGACTTTACTTTCCAGACATTGCCTTCACTTTCCAGACATTGACTTCACTTTCCAGACATTGTCTTTACTTTCCAGACATTGTCTTTACTTTCCAGACATTGACTTTACTTTCCAGACATTGACTTTACTTTCCAGACATTGACTTCACTTTCCAGACATTGACTTCACTTTCCAGACATTGCCTTCACTTTCCAGACATTGACTTCACTTTCCAGACATTGACTTCACTTTCCAGACATTGACTTCACTTTCCAGACATTGACTTCACTTTCCAGACATTGACTTCACTTTCCAGACATTGCCTTCACCTTCGAGACATTGACTTTACTTTCCAGACATTGACTTCATTTTCCAGACATTGACTTCATTTTCCAGACATTGACTTCATTTTCCAGACATTGACTTCATTTTCCAGACATTGACTTCATTTTCCAGACATTGACTTCATTTTCCAGACCTTGACTTCATTTTCCAGACATTGCCTTCACTTTCCAGACATTGCCTTCACTTTCCAGACATTGACTTCACTTTCCAGACATTGCCTTCACTTTCCAGACATTGACTTTACTTTCCAGACATTGACTTCACTTTCCAGACATTGCCTTCACTTTACAGACATTGACTTCACTTTCCAGACATTGATTTCACTTTCCAGACATTGACTTCACTTTACAGACATTGACTTTATTTTCCAGACATTGACTTTACTTTACAGACATTGACTTCATTTTCCAGACATTGACTTTACTTTACAGACATTGACTTTACTTTCCAGACATTGCCTTCACTTTCCAGACATTGACTTCACTTTCCAGACATTGACTTTACTTTCCAGACATTGCCTTCACTTTCCAGACATTGACTTCACTTTCCAGACATTGTCTTTACTTTCCAGACATTGTCTTTACTTTCCAGACATTGACTTTACTTTCCAGACATTGACTTTACTTTCCAGACATTGACTTCACTTTCCAGACATTGACTTCACTTTCCAGACATTGACTTCACTTTCCAGACATTGCCTTCACCTTCGAGACATTGACTTTACTTTCCAGACATTGCCTTTACTTTCCAGACATTGACTTCACTTTCCAGACATTGACTTCACTTTCCAGACATTGACTTTACTTTCCAGACATTGACTTTACTTTCCAGACATTGACTTTACTTTCCAGACATTGACTTCACTTTCCAGACATTGCCTTTACTTTCCAGACTTTGCCTTCACTTTCCAGACTTTGCCTTCACTTTCCAGACTTTGCCTTTACTTTCCAGACTTTGCCTTCACTTTCCAGACTTTGCCTTTACTTTCCAGACTTTGCCTTTACTTTCCAGACTTTGCCTTCACTTTCCAGACTTTGCCTTTCAATTTTCAAAGTCCTAACTTTGCAGAAAAATGATGCCTATTTAATTGTGCAGACCTCTAGCAACAGTAGAATTATATTTGTTGATATGTTTCTCTTTCAGACACCAAAGTTTGTGAGCCACTATGAGGCCAGTGAGATGTTTAAACTGGTGGATCTAACAGAGTTCAGTGTCTACTGTGATTCAAATGTGACTATGTTGGGAGATTTGAATATGCAAGAATTGGCGGTAAGTATCCTGGAGAAATACTCAATACTGACAGCAATTTGATCTTACTGGTAAATGTCTTTTGTTAATTGGTTGATGATTACTTTAAGGAAATTGTGGAACATTAAAGGATCAGCTAGCCAAATGGTCTAAGAATGCTGGGCTCTCGTGTGTAAAAACCCATGTTTGAATACTGAGTAGTTTTAGGGATTGTTTTCTGTCCAGGGCACACAAAAAAAAATTCCTGATCTGCACAGTCTGTGATGACAACACTTGCCAAGTGACCTGAACTCTCCAGGTTCAAAACCCCCTGTCTACACCACACATAGTAGTCTATACAGCAGTAATGACAATAAAAAACAAAACAGAGGCAGATTAACATTAAATGGGATGAGCTCAAAGAAGGTGAAGAAATAGTTCTAGTCAGCACAACTGTTAGTATTAACAATCTAAGAAACAGAAGCTGGCAATATACTAGACACATCAGGATGAGAAATGAATAGAGAATCACTGAACAGACACTGAAATGGGGAACAAATGGATTAAGGAAACAGAGATGTCCAAGAAAAACCCTAAGAAAAATGTTGTTGATAGAGATCAAATGTGCTGTAATGGATTCCATTCATGAAGTTGAAAGGATTGCACTTGACTGTAATGGAGAATTACTCAATGAATTGCTCTTTGCTGACGACCAGGCAGTCATAGCACCAGCAGCAGTACAACAGCAACATATTAATAGCCTCCACTCAGAATGCAACAACTATGATATAATAATGATCAACATAGACAAATCAGAAGTGATGACATTCTTTAGAACAGAAAAAATCCACCAACATCAACATTGATATACATCAGTTAAAGCAGGTGAAGGACTTTACATATTTAGGGAGCATTTTTTTCAAGAAATTGGAAGAATTAATAAAGAAATGCAATAAAGCTGCGATAAAGCCAATTAAGCTATAGGACACATGGTACCAATACTGAAATGCAAGCATGTGAATATGAACACTAAAAGAGCACTGTTTACACAGTATTCGATACTTTAATTTTTAGATGACCCCATCTTGTCGGCTTCAAGATTTTGTATGGAATTCCTTGGGATTTCCCTGGATAGTACCCTATTATAGGGGGTTAAGGGTAGTGTTAAATGAATAGCGATTAACACTCCCCCCCCCCCCCCCTCCCCCATCCCAGAGCGATTTGGGGATTTCCCTACAAAATCTCGTAGTCGATGAGATGGGGTAATCTAAAATTAAAGAACCTAATATTCTTATCCCCGCTGTGCTATCAATGTCAAGGAAAGATCGACCTAAGAACGATGATGTCAGGAGGAGAGTTGGTACAGAACCAGTACTGGATTTTATTGTTCAACAACCGATAAATGGTTTGGCCATGTAACAAGATTGGCAACTGACAGGGCACCACAGAGATACAGCGCAGCAATATCTGAGACAGAGATCAGCCATGCAGAAGATGGGTCTACATTTTATTGGTAGACAACAGACTAAATGGTTTGGCCGTGTAACAAGATTGGCAACTGACAGGGCACCACAGAGATACAGTGCAGCAATATCTGAGACAGAGATCAGCCACGCAGAAGATGGGTCTACATTTTATTGGTAGACAACAGACTAAATGGTTTGGCCATGTAACAAGATTGGCAACACCATAGAGATACAGTGGTTACTGAGCCAGAGGTCAACCGCCGAAATATCGGAGACGCTGAGAAATACTGTAATTGAAGAGAACAGAATAGCCCATTCCAGAGATCTCTTCCTGCCCTGATGCTGCAAGGCATTCCAGGAGTACAGAAGAAGAAGAAGAATAGAATGGAGAACAAGACTCCAAACATATGTGACGTTTAATGGTGCAATAGGATGATGATGAATTCTCTGTATGTTAATTTTATTCATGACATCTAAATTATTTAAAGCTTTAATGTATTCTAGCAACATTTCTATACTCTATTTAAACAGGATGCATTAGAGAGAGATATGTTTCTGTCCACATCCAACAAGTTTGAGGTAGGGAGAGCTTTTAGTTACTGAAATCAATATTTTTTAGTCTTCTTCTTCTTCTTCTTCTGCGTTCGATATCAGTCATGCTAAACATTGAGTCCCGTCTGGGTCACAAATAGGATTGTGCGTTTAAGGTCGCCACCGGTCCCCCATAGCTTCTCTTGCAATGTGGCTCCTTTGGGCCAGATCCACAGTCTTTGCTGGGAGAGGTAAGGGCAGTACTGCAGTATGTGTTCAGGGGTTTGTCTTTCTGCTCCACAATCACAGGCAGCAGATTCTTTTATGCCTATCCTGTACAAGTGTGCTCGAAGACCACAGTGTCCAGTCCGAAGTCTAAGAATTGATGTTTGTTCTTTCCTGTTGAGTTTGTTTATGCTGTCACTCTCTGGTCTGTAATCTCCATTCTGCCTTCTCCACTCCCGCTTGAAAGACTGCTTTAGCGCTGTTTTGGTTTCCTTGTAGCTGTGTGGTGGATGAGGTTGTGGAAGATTACTCCCAGCTTTTGCCAACTCATCTGCTCTCTCATTTCCTTGAATACCACAGTGGGCTGGTATCCACTGCAAGACCAGTTCTGCTTCCTTGGAGAGTAAGCCAATGTTGGTCCTTAGATCAGCAATTATTTTGCCTTGTTTTTTGCTGGATAGTGCTTGGAGAACAGACAATGAGTCGCTAAGTATAACAATTTGGTGCCCTCTGTGTTCTTGAGTGATGAGATGTTGGACTGCAGAGAGGAGAGCAGTTGCCTCAGCTCTGAAGTTAGTGCAGATGTCACCTGCTGGTAGAGAGAGAGTTTCTGCTCTACTGCTAGGGGGTTTAATGTAAATTCCACAACCCCCCTTTCTGACTGCATCTGTAGCAGAGCTGTCGGTGAAAACCTGAGTCCAAGTGGTGTTTGGATACTTCTCATCAAGCATAGCAAGAGCCAGGGTTCTCTGATGTGTCTCTGTCTGGGCATCTTTTGAAGTGATTCCTGGTACCTTTAGGACTACATTTGCTTTCTCTGGCTTGCTTGTCCATGGTTCTGGCCTAAGTTTTTCGCACAGTGCAACATCTCTTTCAAGCAGATCTTGGTGCTGTCTATACAGTTCTCTAGCAAGGTGGTTGGGGCTCTGACGCTTCAGTCTGTTTTTTGTTCTCTCTTGAAATTTAAAATGCAGTGGGTGACTTTGAAGTCTTTTTAATTTCTCATACTGTAAAAGAGTTTTGTATCGTCTTCTGAGTTCGAGTGGTTCAGTATCTGCTATCTTTTCTATTTCTCTGATGGGGGTGGTTTTCATGGCTCCGAGAACAATCCTTAATCCCATATTCTGAACCTTGTCCAGTTTTCCCATTGTTGTCTTGGCTGCTGCAGCCCATGCAGTGGAGGCATATTCCATGACTGGCCTGACTGCTCCAGTATATACTTGTTTTAGGATTCTAGAGTTAGCGCCCCATGTGGTACCCGCTAATTTTTTCATAACTGCAAGCTTCTTGAATGCTTTTCCCTGTACTGCTTCTACATGTGACTTCCAAGTTAGTCGCGAATCAAGTGTAACGCCCAGAAAGGTAGGAGTGTCAGTCTGTGGAATGAGCTGGTTTTTAATCCAAATTTCGATTTTTTCTTTTTTTGGGGAGAGAGAGAAAAGTGATGCTGTGCTTTTTGATTTATTTAGCTTTAGACCCCACTTTTCCGTCCAGGCTTCTACATTTTCCACAGTTTTTTGTAACATATATGAGGCTGTGGTAGTGTATTCGGAGGCTGTCCAAACTGCAAAGTCATCGGCATGTAGGGTATTAAAAACGTGCTGGTGGCAGGTTGCTGTGATATCATTAATGTAAACCAGGAACAGAGTTGGTGATATAGCACTGCCCTGGGGAACTCCTTCTCTAAGTTTTGCCAGTTTGCCAATGTGTCCATCAATTCTGAATCTGGCTCTGCGTTGGAAAAGAAAGTCTTTGATCCACTTGTACATGTTGTGCACAACTCCTGCCTGTAGCAGTTTTAGTTGTAGGCCTTCTTTTCAAACTGTATCAAAAGCACGAGAGAGGTCAAAAAAGACAGCAAGAACTTTCTTTTTTTCCTGGAAGGCATTCTCAATTTCCTGTGTCAGATATGTCAACTGGTCCTCTGTATTTCTGTGCTGTCTGTATCCTGTCTGGGTGGTGGTGATTACTGAGTTTGTCTCCAGGAACCATATTAGTCTTTTATTTACTAATTTCTCCATCAATTTTCCTACACAACTAAGAAGGCTAATAGGTCTGTAGCTTTTTGGGTCTCTTCTGTCTCCACCCTTTTTAAGGATAGGCTGGATGAGGGCTTCCTTCCAGGCTGACGGTACTACCCCTTTTTGCCAGCTCTGGTTGTAGATGCAGAGGAGAAACTTCTTGGCAGCAGGTCCAAGATGAGAGAGAAATTCATTTGTAATGCCGTCAGCCCCTGGGGCTTTCTTCATTTTCAACTCTCCAATTCCAACTTCCAGCTCTTGCATGGTAAACCTTTCTGACATGCAGGCCTCTTTTGTTTTTGTGCTAAAGTCTGCTAGAAGAGTCTTGGTCTGGTTTCGTACTTCTTTTATTCTTTGCATGGGAATATGAACCTCAGTTTCCTTCTGGTGTGTTTCGGCTAGCACATCTGCTGCTACCTTGCCAGTAAACGATCCATCGTCTGTTTGGAGTACAACTCTGGCTTTTTCCGTCTTGTCTCCATTCAAGCTTTTTGTGAGATTCCACAGTCGTGAAGTGTCCTTCTCGAGGTTAAATGACGCTGTCTTTTTGTGCCAGCTTTCCCTCATCTGATTATTTCTCTCTCTGACGAAGGCTGCTTTTGCTCTGTTATGAAGTATTACATTTTTATCTGTTGGATCCTTCTCCATATTTTCCCTCCTGGTACTAAGTTTGGAATGCAGAGTGTACAGTTCAGGCGACCAGTAAGGTTTAAAGTTTTTCCTGCTGCCTCGTGGTATGTTACCCTTGGCTGCATTTAGAATAGTTGTGTTGAGGATCTTCAGTTTGGCATTTATTTCCAGTCTTCTGAAGAAGACTCTCCTCAACATGTCGTCCAAATAGGAAGTGAAAAGGCTCCAGTTAGCCTTCTTGTAGTTCCAGCTGGGAGGATTCTTTTCCTTAGTAACTTCTCTACTTTTGTTAATAGAAAGGATTACGGGCCTGTGGTCACTGCCTCCCAGCTGTTGACACACATCCCGGCTGGTAACTTTCTCCACATCTTCAGTTGCTATAGCCAAGTCTGGAGTGCTGGTTTTCCTCCAAGCTTGAGAGTAGAATGTGTCTGGGTCGTCACGATGATTTATCAGAACTAGAGTGTTGCTGATTATCCAGTTTTCTACCTCTTCTCCTTTCGCATTGAGGTCTGTGTAGCCCCAGCTAGGTGAGTGGCTATTTAGATCTCCGACAGCAATCCAGTTTTCTGTGTTTAGTAGGATGGGTCCCAGATTAATATCTCTGTTTGGTGGTGAGTAGATGTTGCATACTGTCACATCTTCCCTTGCACCCTTAATAGTGACTGTGATAAACTCTGTATCCCCACACTGAGATCTCTGGGTTTCCCAAGCTGTGATCGTGTTCTTGACAGCAGTCAAGACTCCTCCTTTTGGACGATCTAACCTGTCATGTCGGAAGATTTGGTATCCCCTGATAGAGAATCTGTGTGCACTTGTGAGGTGAGTCTCTTGGATGCAGCATATGTCGATATCGTGCTGCTTCAAGAAATTGTGTAGTTCAGTTTTCTTCAGCCTCACTCCCTCAGCATTCCAGTGCATGATTGTCAGTTTGTGTCCAGTTGCATTACTCTGTTCTTCCCTGGTCACTCCAGAAGATTCAGAGGTTGTGGCTCTAGTAGCTTGGGGTGGGCCCCCTCGAGGCTGAGGGCCCGGCGCCATCCCTACCCGTCCACGTCCCATAGGAATGACACCATAACGTGATAATTTTGTTTGCATGACCATATCGCTAGTGCGTAGATGCCCGATTTTTAGTCCCGTGCCAAGTAGGCTGACATCTTCTGACTTCGACGGTTGAGGTTTTTTTTCAGGATTCCCCCTCCCATAGGCTGATTGCCTTCCAGGGCTTATGAGTTCTGCCTACCCACATTTTCTGTCGGGCTTTGTTGCCCTAGCCTTTGTTCTTACAGGAACTTCCCACAAGGCAGTGGTGGTTTGGCATTCGGTGTGTCCTTCACGTAGATGAATTGCCTTTCAGGGCTTTTGAGCTTCATCTGCCCAGGGTTTAATTAATACAAAAGTGAGGGCTTAATAACCGTCACCCCAGTAGAGCCTCGTGCTGGGGAAGGAACTAGGGACGCAACATCCATCAGCCAGATGTCGCTCCTGTACATCATGACTGCCTTCGTTAACGACTGTGCTCCCCGACAGCCATGCAGTTTATTGGCACGAAGGAAACGCCTTAAACTTGGGTTCTGGACTACCGACTCCCTACATGCTGACACCTGTGTGTTATTGGTGTACAAAATTTGTCATTTTTCTGTCATATAACATTAGCCCGTGCATATGTTCCAGCATACATTAAAAAAAAAAAAAAAAAAAAAAAAAAAAAATCTATTTTTATGTATACATGCTTACTAACACTTGCACATACCAATAATAATTGTGACAAGAAATAACAGTAATTAACAGTTTACAGGTACTCCCACATCAAAGTAGAGAGGGAGAAAGAGGCACATGTACACATACAAGAATACAGAGGGATAAAGAGGGGGAGGAGGAGAAGGAGAGAGAGAGAGAGAGAGAGAGAGAGAGAGAGAGAGAGAGAGAGAGAGAGAGAGAGAGAGAGAGAGAGATCACTAAATGACTAATTCCTCTAGGAGGGAAAATGTTCAACAATGCTTCTATACTGTAATCCAGGTAGTTGGTGTGGGGCAGGGCATCAAAACTGTCCAGTGTTTTTCCTTGAGGGCCCGACACAGATATTGTCTGTTGCCGAAAAATAAAGGTGAAAATCCGAACGGCATTGATTCGATGAAGTTGAATGCACTTTAGCTAGTCTCCTATCCTAGAGACTGTTCTGTGTCCGGCTCCTAGGGGGTCCAGAAAATAAACCCGTTCATCTGATGGCCTAGTAGAATGTTTTTCGACCAGTTTCAAGTTACACATGGTAACCTTGTTACTGGCTTTCTGTGATGTTGACGACTTTGTGCCCCCTTCAAAATTCCGCTGTTAACTGTCCACAGATGATTGTCGCTGGGTGGGGCCGTGTGAAGTGAATGCAGCAAGTGAAATGGAAGCCGAGAGACTGGGGTGTTCTCAGTCGGGTACGCCCAGGGCTCCGTGGATAATATCCTGTTGGCTCCTTCATTATGAGGGGGGGGGGGGGGAAGAGAATTTAAACGTGTTCGCTAATTTCTCTAGACTCGATGTGAAGATGTTGATTTCCCTTCATTTATTGAGTAAAATGGGTCAATAAACTGCTTTACTGTGGTTTTTTTTTTTTCTCACAGGTATGTTAACACACGTTATATATTTGTTATTTTACTGCCGGACCCGCCTGGGTCAAAAAGAGTTAACGGGGTCAGCACATTTTTCTCCACGGAGCAGGCAGAAAGGGTGTGAACAATTCTGTCACTGTGTTTGCTGCTGGATGGAAAATAATGCGACTGAAATGTCCGATTTTTTTTCTACCGTGGAATGTGCCTTTTTGTCTCAGCTTGTTCCGTTGTCCAGTTTTATCGTTTGGAGGATAGCCAACGCGTATCGGGTGTCAGTGATACATTTCAGTGAAGAGACACGCCCTTTTGAACGCTATACCTGTTGTTTCCATACAGTGTGTGAATGCTTGTTAAAACTCTCTACTTAAAGAATCTAACATTTTTATCGCGTGTTGATAAGTAAAGCACTACAGAATATTTCACGGCACAACTGACAGGATAACGGTCACAGTGATATAAAAATATTATTTCTTTCACTAAGACAAACTGAATAATAAAGGTAGTTTCGTCGCCCAGCTTCTGAGTTGAGTGCATGGCGTGACACTGTGAGCTGCGTTTGTTTTTCGTTGGCACAGGAGCGGAGCAAGTGTGGGGTGACCCGTTTGCTATGAAGCTGAAACTAGGATTACCAGATTACCAGATTACCAGAATAATAAATCCAAAAAGTGAGAGCTCGAAAAAAACACGTCCTCTCAGTAGGGAGTCGGTGTCCTCTTTACTCATTTTTTTAGTCTAATTTGATTAGAAACTTTCATTAAAAAATATATATATATACTAGCTGTACCCGGCCATGTGTTGCTGTGGCATAGTTTGGCTAAATGGAAAAGAAAGAAAATAGAAATCGCACGTGTCTAATATGGTTACTGTTGCAATCATTGTCTGCGCACATACAGAAATAGTCTCCGATGCCCCCCCCCCCCCCCACCCACTTCCCAAATCCACCTACTACTCGCTTCTTCATCAAAGGCGTTTGGAAAAGAAAGACAATAGAAATAGCACGTGTTTTATATAGTTAATGTCGCAATCATTTTCTGCACAGATATAGAGATAACCTGGTTTGCCACTTTAGAACACGCAACATATAATTGTGTCTTTATATTAGTGGTCGTTTAAATGGTATTATTAGCACACCCAAAAAAAAAAGGTTCTTTGGTTATCACATGCTAAAGCTGTATTTGTAAATAACCAAGTAAGTGGTTAAAAATGAGAAAAGTGGAGGTAGCGTTAGTAAAATATAAACAAATTAGAAAATGAACACTTTAAAATCATGCGTTAAGCTCTTTTAGTTAACAATTTCTGTCATCACCCCCTCCCCTCCCCCATTAACGAATACTGCTCTCTCCCTCATCGAAGGATTTGAAAGTCATCACCCGGCGATATTTTTTGTAACTGACCTTGATACCCCTGTCCATCCGGACTAAAATAGGGAGCAGGAATTGTAATGAGTAGTAATTGCGGCTAGTATAATATTTACCACACTATCCTTTAAGTACCAGTACAACTACTACCACCATCACCACCACCACAATAACTAAAATAATGTCACTGCTATCTGTTTTACCATCGGAGTAGACATGGAGTCCTGAGCCAAATGCTTTGGCCCTGCAAGATTAATGCTGTCGCCACGGACTGGTCAGGTTAGGATGTTTAATTTCGCTCCCCGACAGAAAAATGCCATCACCTTACCGGCGGTCTCCGGCATGACAGCACTACGGTGTAACCGCCCAACCACAACAACTACTACTGCTGCTACTTTGAGTTGGTAGGGCAGTTACTGTGACTTAAAGCTCTGTCAGTTACCAGTTTATGCTTACACACCCCCCCCCCCCCCCCCCCACCCACCCCCTATTCACCGACTACTCTTTCCTTCATCGAAGTAGTTTGGAGAAAAAAACAAAATAAAATGCAACGAAAACAGGAAAAATACACCATAATTAGGAAATGAACGCTATAATAAACAACACAGCCTAATTCCAACGCAATATCAGAAGTAATTAAATCGAAATGAAAATAAATGGAAATCTATGAAAATTCAGCGTAACCATGCAATCGCAAAGTTTGCAATGAAATCATAAGTATGCGAAATGGTCAAATTTAATTATCAACTGGTTTACCCACATAACTGTACTTTTTAAAAAAGTATTTATGGCCACATGGCTAGTTCTGTTGCCACGACAGTGCAGGTCTGGGTTTTGTTTTGTCCCCGGGTTTTAAAAAAAACCGGACGTACTGGGGATTCGAACCCTAGGCTCCCGCACGGGAACCCAGTGTACTAAGCATTCGTCCAGCCAACCACTTCGTCTAATCAACGAAAAGAGAACAAAACTATGCAAGATGTGTGTCCAGATTCTAACACAACTCAAGACCGCAGGCAGTTGTTTTCTCATAAACAGATATCCCAGTTATAAATTTCAAGTATTATTGAAACGGCACAATAATAGAAATCGTACATGTCTATTACGGTAAATGTCGCAATCATTGTCTGCGCAGACATAGTCTTTGATCGCCCCCCCCCCCCCTTTTCTCAAATCCACCGACTTCTTTCTAACTCATCGAAGGTTGTTTGAAAAGAAAGAAAATAGAAACTGTGTCTGATATGGTTAAGTCGTAATCAGTGATATATAGTTTGGTTTGTTGCATCACGCCGGCGAATGGTTGATAACTGGAGTGTCCCGACTGGGCATGCGCATTTACGAACGTGGCTATAATTAAATGTCACTAAAAATGGAAATATTAGTTTTGAAGATTTTACCAACAAATGTAGTCACCTATCTCTAACAATGACAGGTATAATTTCAAACCATGACAGGTAAAATTTCAGTATCAAAACAAACATATCCTGAAAATTTCAGCTAAATCGGTTCAGTAGTTTCCGAGTCTATAGCTCATAAACAAACACACAAACATTGATTTTTATATATCTAGATATATCACTTTAATGTATTTAGATGTTCAGATTTGTTTTCTTCTTCTTCTTCACGTTCATCGGCGGTAAACTCTGGTGCAATGTTCTGGCTGTTCATCCACTTCTAGACTTTAATATTGTTCTTGAACCTGCGCTTTGCTCACACATTGGTTTTACAAATCTGGCTTATTTATATGCAGACTCTTAGTTACTTGCCTCTCAGGCAGATGCACACTGACTTCACAGGAAACATGCCTAATTAGTCGACTCTTACAACATACTTGTTAGGGGTCAGCGGGTCTGTTCTGGTTTTCCCCACAAAGGAGCCTCAGAACACACATGGGGAAGATTTGTTTTAAAAGCGGGTGTTATTATTTGTAAAAGTAAAGGGCCTTAGTTATGCCTTTGACATATCAGGCATATAGTGCTAGACATATGCTAAAACGAAATGTAAAGGTTGACTCATGCCGTAACCCCATGACTTCTATCAGTGAGGCTTACGTGAAAATTTGACATCAACTTGGCTATTTGCAAAACGTTATTTTTGGTTATTATTTATATTCTGGTCTTTTTAAACACTGCACAGGCACTCAGTGGAGTTTAACTACACTTTTTGACAGGTCACTGCAGACATGACGATATATTGGAAATTTTGACTGTGTTACAACTGAATGTGACAAGATTGTGTCACATTACTGACTCTCTGTCTTACAATTTTCAGCCTCTATACTGTATTGACATATTGTCTTTAATCCTCAACCTTCAAAGCCTAATCATCATCATGCATTTGGTCCTTTTGCAGAACTTCACAGTTTGCCTAAAAGAAACTCGGTCTCTCGCCAGCTGTCCCACCTCGTGCACTTTTCGACCCTACTTATATCCTGTGCTCATCTTCATGCTGTTGGCTTCTACACCTTTTTTCTGGTACCGTGCCTTCTGCTTTTATTTTCAGCCTGCCATAGCGCTTGATATGGCCGAAATATTTCAGTTTCTGAGACAAATTGCTGTTTACTAGTCCTTGGTGTTCAGATCTTTGAGGATGTCAGTATTTCTTTTCTTTTGAAGTGGTTTGGACACCTAACATGAATGCCCTGGTACTATCTGCCACAGCGAGCCACACTAAAACGTTACAGCAGGTTTAGAGCGAGTGGAAGACCTCAGAAAATATGGAGTAATGGCATTAAGAACAGCCTTACAGAAATGAACATCAGTCTTAATAGTGCTCTTGACAGAGCTCACCAACGATTGTTCCATTTCCTCCCCCAGACACTTCGATGAGTTACAAGGTGGAAGAGAAGAAGAAGATTTCTGTTCTTCCTAACTCCTTCCATTACATAACATGGACAGAGAAGATTTTTGTCGACCATTCATATATTTGTCAGTTTCACAAAGGGAAATGGTTTTGTGATTGTCCTCGTTTTGTTACACTTTGAACACAGTTAAATTCTCCCCAGCTCAGCTACCCACAAATAACCTGTGAGAATGTATAAAATAACCGTTTTAACTTTATTTGTTCACAGGCTCATGAATATATTCTTCAACCAATCACAGCGCAAGGAAAAGTCAGACGGAATGTGTCTGCTTTACCATTACGCTCGGCTGCAACTCCACGCATCTCGGTTGAACTCACCCTTTGTGACATGTCATTGAATCTAGCCTCTGATCAGTACCAGAATCTGAACCTGTGGCAGCGAGAATTTACACGGCATGGTTTGAGAAGAAAATATCGCAAAGGGAGACCTTCAGCCTCCATCTTATCAAGGTTAGTTGTTATAATATGAACTGGAGGTATGTTAGAGTGCTGGTTACTCCATCTTATCAAGGTTAGTTGTTATAATATGAACTGGAGGTATGTTAGGGTACTGATTACTTCAACTTGTAGTTAAGTTGAATAGAGTAAAGTCAAGAACCTGCATCACAGCACTCAAACAATTCCCATAAGTGCTGCATTCACATCTTCAGCAGCCAGCACAGAATTCCACTTCAGCTGGTGCCACTAGCAATCTGCCTATATATCCATCATGCCTGTCCTCTAACTGTTGAATCCAGGCTAGATGCCCTGGTCGCTAACCACTGCACTTTTTTTTAAGTTTTCCCACCAAGTAGTGCAGAACCAGCTAGCCTATCTGCTTGTTCATTTCCCAGCATTCTCTGGAGGAAATATCCATAGGATGTTATCTTGAAGCTGCACTTGCTACAGCATTCAACATCTTCTAAACATTTCTTCAAGACTTTAAAAGTAACATATAATAAACAAAAATCTGTCACTGTTATCATCGTCCAGTATCATCTCTATAATTTAATTAAGAATTAAATTAATTTGATGCTTTGAATATGCAACCTTGATAAAAATGCAAGTACTGCTATTCAAAGAAGTTAAAGCCAAGATAATTGACTTCACCCGGTTTTGTCCCATATGGCTCAGTCTCTCTCCGCAGAATAGCTGGTCGCCTGGCATGAGCACCTCACAGAGCACAAACTTCATAGCTCCACCGATGAGCCCAAGGGATCTCTGTAAAAATTGCGCTCGTGAACTGAAGGGCGCAGCCGTGAAGCAAACCCATGACCTTCAGAGCACAAGGCAAACGGCTTGACCACTTCGCCATGGAAGAAGTGAAACCAGACAAGAATATGATGCAGGAGTCCAAAGAAGATCAGTCAACCAACACAGTACTAGTTTCATCAGCTGCTGCTTACGGAGAAAGAGAAGATCCAAGAGAAAGAGATCTAAGCAGAAATGGAGTGAGCAGTTTGATCTGCAGTAAGGACAATCTGGCATCTAACATTCTGGTGGGCTGCATTTTGGCTGTGTCTCACTATTATGTGTCCAGTTAAATCACTGACACCCTGTGTCTGTTTTGCCTTTGTTGCTTGCCTTATTTTAGAATCCTGCACAAAACATATGACAGATGGTCCTTGTAGGGTTTTAAGGTTTTAAATTATATAAGTTAAACAGCAGTAACTTCGCCACAAATTTTTTGGGATCACCATAATGAAATATTTTCTTTCCTGCAGTGCACGCCAGTGGTGGCATTTTGCACAGACTGCTCATTTGGATATTATCAAAGAAAGAAACAAGAGACTGACAAAGACATTTTTACTAGAGCGCGCAAAACTTATCACAACATATGCAAAAGTGTACTCAGCCTACCTCAATGGAGAAGTTCTAACAGCACAACAAAAAGTAAGTTGTTCTTCTCACATCTCCTTAGTTTTTATAACAGAAGCTTCCTTCTGTAGGTTTTGGGACTCCATTTTGGAGAACATAGTATAGGATCTCCCCCCCCCCCCCCCCCCCCCAGTATGTCATTGGAGGTGACTAAGTAGGGGTGTTTCCTTCAGAGTTGGAGTGCATCTGCCTGAGAGGCAAGGAACCAACAGTCTGCGTACAAATAAGTGATATTTATAAAATGGATGTGCACGCAAAAGTCAAGTTCTGGATCAAGACGAAAGTCCAGGAGTGGATGAGCAACCAGAACTTTTCAGCTGGTTTACAGCCCATTAACACTAAGAAGAAGATAACAGAGGCTGAAGAACTAGAATGATTTGGTGGTGTCTTTTTCCCCTAAACATACAGGAAACTGTTGAGGTATGTGTTATTGCAGTCAGTGTCACTGCACATTGGGCATTTCCATGCATGCTCAGTTTTCCGATGCTGGCGATAGCCCAAAGTACCTCTACTGGTTGTTCCCATGAGAAGTTGGTTACAAGCTGTATAAATCCTATCATGACATACTGAAGTGAATCATGGACAGTTGGCAGATTAATGACGAATGGACTAAGTAGAAAAAAAATGCTGACATTAAAATATGTATATGTAATGATCATCAACATCAGATGTGCACAGCAATCGATCTGAAAGAAGGAACTGCTCACAAACATTAATTTTTTGTGTGGAAAGGTCTTGATGGACCATTGACAAAGGAAGCTCCTCCCAACAGGAAAACATACTCAAGTCTTGTAGTTGTCTGGCCAAGGCACAGTCTACAAAACTACAACACTAAGCAACTCCTCACTGTAATGTTAGTGTTAGACAATGAGAGGAAAGACTGAAAAGAAGTGATTTCACATGCTTAGCACTGTTCAAGTTTAAAGCCAGATGACTTCACAGTAAACTACCTTAAACTCTAGAACTCCTTCATAAATCAACAGGCAAGCAAGTCAGCCATTGAAGAACAGCTGGACTTTGATGAGCTGAAAGTCATTAGAAAGGCTGTCTTCTTGAAAGTATCCAAGAACAACCCTATGGTAAGTGATTGTTTCCATGCTTGTATTCCAATGCTGCAATGTTATTTACTTACTTTTGCCCGCCCAATGCTCTTATTTGCTTTTGGAAGGATGAGGCAAATCTGGAAATCCAAAAATTACCGCAGAGGAACGAAACTCCGACTCTACAAGAGCATCATTTTGCCAGTTCTTCTTTATGGAGCGGAATGCTGGAGAATGACCAAAAAGGATGCACACAAGCTGTTCACCTTCCACCACACATGTCTATGTAGAATTATCAAAATTTTCTGGCCAGATACAATCTCAAACACTAAACTACTTCAAGCCACAAACCAAGAAACTTTAGACAGTATGATTACCAAGAGAAGATGGAAATGGCTTGGCCACGTTATGAGAATGACTTCTGATATACCTGCCAAAACAGCTCTCAGAGGGAAAGAGAAAACAGGGGCGCCCAAAAACAACATGGAGACGAACGATGGAAAGTGACCTGAGTGCGGCATCTTTGACATGGAAAACTGCACTGAAGATTGCACAGGACAGGAAAGCATGGAAAGTCCTCTCTGAAGCATCATTTGCCACTAGGCATAACGAGAACTGATGATGACTGCTCTTATTATCTATTATACTTTTCCCAGGTCAACCCAGCCTAAAATGATTACCAGATCCTGGGAAGTAAAGGTGGCTGGCGTGATATTGACCACCTGTCAAGTGCCGATTAGTCTTTAAGAATATGTATTTGGCATTATATAGCTTATATGTCTTAGTTTGAACAACAGAAAAACTAAAGTAATGATAATTAAAAAAAAAAGAAATAGACCCTCCAAAATGCAACATGGAACAGTTCTCTAACAGGTTGATATGTTTAATTATTTGGGCACCCTGATAACATGTATTAGAGAAGTTAAATTTAGAATAGCTCAAGCAAAAGCAGCATTTTACAAAATGAAGAATATTCTATGAAATCTTTCTTTGTCACTTGAGACAAGAAAGAGTTCTTAAAATTTATATATATCCTGATATAGGAAAGTAAATCATGGACAGCTAGCAGATTAATGACAAATAATTATTTGGAAGGTGCTGACATTGTAAAATATCACAACATCTAGGCCATCAACTGCCATGGTGGATTGGAAAGAATAAAAGCAAAAGACATGGTACCAGGAAAGAGGAGCTTAGGCTGACCAGCACAAAGATGGACACAGGATATAAGTGCAATAAACAAACAGTAAAGTAAAAAAGTAAAAAGTAAAGATCCCTTTCCACGCCTTTAGGCGTATCGGGCATAAGGGAAGAGCGCCCATATTTTTACAGACCATCAGCACTCTGTGGGTAATGTGGTCAGCATTACGCCGGCTGTCTTTACTTTCCCAGGACAGCCCATCCTTGTACCCATTTTAGGCTGGGTCGACCTGCGAATAAACAAACAGACAATGTATTAATTGGCACTCCTAGAAATAAGTAGAAAGCTATTAGTTACCATGCTGTGAAACGAACCTGCCACCTCCAGATGATGAATCCACCTTGCTATGGAAATAAGTGTGCTAAGTTACATGGCCAACTAGGCACCCCAGGATATAAGTGATACCTTGGGTAGAAAAGCGAACGAGTCAGGCAAGCTGGCGAGAGGCCGAGTTTCTTTTAGGTGGGCTGCAATGAGAACGATGTTCTACAAAAGACCTGCTACATGATGTTGTTTCATTACATGTCAGGGAAAATCATGTAGTAGCACACCTGATGAATTGTGCTATAGGAAGCCTGTTGAGATGGTGAGTGTGACTTTGCAAGACCTGCTCCTCTTTAAGAGACATCATCCAGGGATTTCAGGACCATTGTTACCGCAGCATGAATTTAATGTTCTTCTTAGATGCACAGCTCTCAACTTGTCTAAGGTTGTTGCGTATCCTTTACAGGACGTTGCAAAACCAACCCTTACAGCCCTGGCTGTTGTGTGGTTTCTCTTGGCAAATTTACGTCCAGTAGTTTGCCATTGCTTTCTGGACGGTCGGCTTTCTTGATACTACTGTCGAAACCAACGCAAGGCGCATTGCCCGCAGTTGGGATCAAACCCGGCATCCCGGCATTACGAAGCGAAGTGTTCGCATCGACTTAGCCACAGAGCCGACACTTGTCTAAGACCGGCACTGAAATATGCTAGGCAATAAACAATGTTGCTTCAATTCATAATGAGATTCTTTATTGGCATACCACATATTTTTATGTCTTAAATACAGTTATTGTAAAATTATTATAACAATCTTGTCTTTGAAGACTTCAGTCATGACACCAAAGAAAAGCCCGCCCCCAGTTGAACTAGTGTCAACACCGGTAAGAGAGAGAGGTAGTTTATTCCAGCGATGGTTCCCTGGTTGGTCAGGGTGGTCCCAGCCCACACCGTCATCCCCATCTCCTCCCCCAGAACTGGAGCATGAGCAGCTGTCACCACAGTCATCGCCAACAGATTCCCAGGATGTGTCTCTGTCGTCTTCATCCTCATCCAACACATTGAAAAGCAGCACAGACTTCACAGCTGATACACAAGAAGATGTTCTAACAGAGGATGAAATAGGTAACTTATTGAACTATGTCTCTGCATTCATTTACCCATCTGCTGATTGCACAGTGCTGAAAACCTCCTTGTGTGATTGCACTGCACTGAGTTCCTCTGTGTGTGAATGCACTGTGCTGAGTACTTCAGTGTATGACTGCCCTGTGCTGAGTACCTCAGTGTGTGATTCCACTGACCTGAGTTTCTCAGCTGAATTGTCTGCACTGTGCTGAGTTTCTCAGTGTGTGATTGCACTGTGCTGAGTACTTCAGTGTATGACTGCCCTGTGCTGAGTACCTCAGTGTGTGATTGCACTGACCTCAGTTCCTCAGCTGAATTGTCTGCACTGTGCTGAGTTTCTCAGTGTGTGATTGCACTGTACTGAGACTTTCTTGTGGGTTTGCACCGTACTAAGAATTCCTTGTGGGTATGCATTTAGCGGAGATTTTCCTAGTGTGACTACACTGTGTGGTGATTCTTCTTCTGTGATCTATGGAAAAGAATAAAACACTTATGATTTCCTTTATTTAATGTATTATTATTACCTTCTGTGTGTGTGTGTGCTTGCTTGCTTGCTTGTATTTGATTATTCACACTGACAGTTCAGTGTCAAGAGGCAAAAGAAGTTCTTGGGGTTTCTTAGCAAAAGTTAATGGTTGACATTGGGTGCAGGAGAGCCTAGCATATGAAACAACATCCAGCTTAAGAATGGAAGTGCAGGCGGTCACCGCAGCTCTCTGCTGGTTAGAGAACATAACACACACACACACATCCGGATTGTAACCGACTCAGAAAGCATGCTGAGAAAGGGCAGGATAGGCATGTTTTGTGCAGAGTGGTGTGCTTCACTGCGAAGGACACGGGTGAGGAGTATTATCTAGATTTTTCCACCAGGATAAGCCCGTGTGTTGGGAAATGAACAGATGGACAGACTGGCTGGCTCTACACAACTTGGTGGAATACTGATGCACGATAAGGCAGACGTGGTTAGTGCCTTGTGACTGAGCGTGTACAGTTTGAAGAAGCAGATGGTCTGGTGAGATTGATGCAGCAGGAAGTGACAAGAGAGAGGTTCTGGCAGAATGCTCGAGGCTCGGAGCAAAGACAAGACGGACGTTTAATCAGAATGCTACTGGCACCATTAGTATCGGAACTCTTCACTGGCTGCTGAATATGGGGAAGGAGCGCTTATGGGAAAACCGCGAGTGCTGTGATGACGGTTCTTGAATCAACTCAACTCTAACCTGCTTGTTAGTTTTGATTTTTGCAGTTTGAGGGTCATGTGTACAAGGTAATTTTAAACAAAAATTACTTAATAATTTAAAAAAATAACCAATATAAAATGAAACAAATAGACTAAAAGTTCCAGCTGATGAACACTGACACCTTATACTGAAAGCTTGGAAATATCTGCCCCAAAATACAGACCTCTGACTTAAGAGAATCAAAGTTTTTTCTGCTCTGCTCTTCTTAACTGTTACACTGAAGTGTCTTCCAACTTAGGGGTAATTTATCTATGATACGTTTTCTGTTGTATACTTAGTCCCTTTAACTGTTACACTGAAGTGTCTTTGCACTTAGGGGTAATTTCTCGATTCTACCTTTTCTGTTTTATACCTAGTCCCTTTAACTGTTACACTGAAGTATCTTTGCACTTAGGGGTAATTTCTCTATTCTACCTTTTCTGTTTTATACTTAGTCCCTTTAAATCTCACACTGAGGTGTATTTCCACTTAGGGTTAATTCTCTATTCCACCTCTTCTGTTTTATACTTTAAATCTTAAACTGAAATGTCTTGCCACTTAAGGGTAATTTCTCTGTTCCACCTCTTCTGTTATATACTTAGTCCCTTTAACTCTCGCATTAAAATTTCATCCCACTTGAGGGTAATTTCTTGGTTCCACCTTTTCTGTTAAATACTTAGTCCCTTTAACTCTCACATAAAAATGTCTTCCCACTTGAGGGTAATTTCTCCGTTACGTTTCGTCTGTTATATACCCAGTCCCTTTAACTCTCAAAATGAGATGTCTTCCCACTTAAGGGTAATTTCTGTATTCCACTTCTTAAGAGTAATTTCTCTATTCCACCTCTTTTATTATATACTCAGTCCATTTAATTCTCACACCGAAGTTTCTCACTAAGGGGTTATTTTTTTGTCCCACCTCTTTTGTTATATACTCCATCCTTTAAATCTCTCAGTGTAAAGTCAGAACAGATATTAACATTGATCAAGCAACTAACTATACTTTCTGCTGGAGTTTACAGAACAGATATTAACATTGATCAAGCAGCTAACTATACTTTCTGCTGGAGTTTACAGAACAGATATTAACATTGATCAAGCAGCTAACTATACTTTCTGCTGGAGTTTACAGCCAGTGAACACTAAGAAATTGTTCTTTGAATCTGATGAATGTCTTCATATCCTAGTGTTAACAAAGAGATTAAAGATGTTTTTGATTATGCTTGCTTCACAGATTGTTCTTTTAGTTAAATTAGTAAATCCCCATGTGTCTGTATGCCCTTATCTGTATGTTAACAGAGCAAGAAATTAAAGATGTTTTGGTGTATTGTATTGAGAAATGTTTTTGGTTAATGTGATGAATATGTCTGTATCTTTGTGTTAACAGAGCAAGAGATTAAAGATGTTATCAAGGATTCCTCTGTAAACAGTTCGTTTCTCAGGAAGGACACTGTGTTTGCTAGAATGACATTTATGTTGACAAAGGGATCATTCACACTCAAGGAAACTCAGCACACTAACAAAGGTTGGTTTATATTAACACTTGATTCTATTAACTAATTTGAGTTGTTGAGAATCAACATCACATGACTCTAGACATTCCCATAAGCGCTCCATACACATCTTCAGCAGGTGGGGCAGAGTTCCAGTTCCGGTGGATCAGTAGCAGTTTGATTGTATGTTCATCTTGCCTGTCCTGTGAGTGTTGAGTGTCAGCCAGATCCTGTGATTATTCACATCAGCCCATGATGATCTGTTTGTGCTTGTACACTGTTCACTTGTTCCCCAAGGGCCTCAACCACATCTAGCTTGCCAAGCCTCACTACACCAACATGATGCAGAGCCAGTCTTCTGCTGTTCTGTTGCCATTAAATGGCCGTTAATGCCTATTTGTTTAGATTAGGTAAGAAAACACATGGAGAAGAGAGCTGGAGAATGAAGTTAGAAAGATGGGGAGAGCTCCATACAATGGCGAAGGATAGAACGACTTGGCGTGAGTTGGATGAGGACCTATGCTCCACTGGGGGATAGAAAGGCAGAAGAAGAAGAAGAATGCCTATTTTACCACAAAAGCAGGGAATCTTTGAGCCTGGGGATTTAAGGCCCCATGGCTTCTGCTCTTGCCATGAACCATGCAGGTTTGGATATTATTTTCAATGCTGTTCTGTTGCGAGTAATTAACTTAAAGCAAAGCAGTGAAAGGTACTTTGATTTTTATTATAATCTCAAGTAGTTTTCGTTATGTTTTAGCTTACTTCATTACTTGAAATTGATTGGGCACTTGTCAGCAGGCCTCTGTTTTCAATCATTTGAATCTTCTTGAATTGTCTGATCTCCATTCCTCTTCCCTCCTCCTGCTGCTGCTTCAGCATTCCAAACCCTTGAGGTTCATTGCTGCAGATGTCAGGCCGTTCTGTGATTGGCCTCTCATTCTATTTTTTGACTTCAAGTAGTTTGTAGGTCTGACTGTATATTATCTCTGCACCATCTTCTTAGTCTGCCTCGTGGTCTACTCCTTTTCAGCTTCCTTGTGAACACAGTTTTTGTCTGTCTGTTAGCTGCCATTCTCTCTGTTGGGGCCAACCATTTCAGTCTAATAGCCCTCATTTGATTTGTCCCATAAATTAGTTAAATAGCATGATAAAGTTTCAAAATTGAAGAGTATGCAGTTGCCCATGTTTATATTTTTATATTCCTTCTGTTACCCTTTTTTTACAGATAATATCAAACCTGCCCCATTGGTGGAACTCCACTGTTCCTCAATTGGTATGGAGTTTGAATCTCGACCTCGGACTAGCGCCATGAAATTCTCCCTGGCTGTTGGGAGCTTTTTTGTCCAAGATCAAAGGGCACAGAATCCTGTGTTTTCCCAGGTCATTTGTCCTCAAGCAAAAGTAAGGATTACTTTCCCATCATCAGTTCTCGTTATGCCTAGTGGCACATGAGGCTTCAGAGAGGACTTTCCATGCTTTCCTGTTCTGTGCAATCTTCAGTGCAGTTTTCCATGTCAAAGATGCCGCACTCAGGTCACTTTCCATCGATCGTCTCCATGTTGTTTCCCATGTTATTTGTAAATTTTGTGGTGTGTTTGTGGTCATATAAAAGCATAATTGCCTTCTACTGCCTGTGTGGGTTCTAGGGCTTCTTTTTGGAGAACAAAGAATAGGCCTACCATGCTCCCCCCTCCTGGGCATATCATAGGAGGTGACTGATTAGGGGTGTTTCCTTTAAAGTCAGAGTGCATCTGCCTGAGAGGCACAGAACCTGCAGTCTGCATACAGATAAGCCAGATCTGCACAAATTCAGGTTCTGGATCAAGACGAAGTCCAGGAGTGGACAAAAAACCAGAAATTTCCGCAGAAGTTCACAGCTGGTGAGTGCTAAGAAAAGAAGTAGAATAGTTTCCTATTATAGATGCCTGAAGTTGCAGTCTGTATCCAAAAGCACCACTGGAGTTAGACATTGTGTGTCCAGTAGGAGTCAGTGTTCAGCATAGCATCATGTAGTGTTTTTAAAATCTCCTTTTTCCATTTGTTCAACCCCTCCTTCAACCATGTTTTATTTAGCTACAGATTTTCCCGTTTCAGCTTTAAAAAAATATTTATGTTGTTTTTTCCATATATAACTTTCTTGTTTTTCAGGATTCATGTTGTTTTATTTGTTAATAAAAACTTTTGTTGAAACGTTCAGTTGTATCTGTGCACATCCATTTCTTTTCTCTTGTTGAGCTTCCTGGCCACAATTTGTGTATCTTTTTTTTTTTGAGGCTCAAAATATTTTGGGTTTATTGTTTGTGTCTGTGCACCAATTTTCAGTGCTTATTTGTTGAATCTTGTGACAGTCTTGTAGAATATGTTTCACTATCTGTAAAATCTGATTGCATCAGGAGACAGTGTACATTCTTTGGTCATGTCTTGAAATGAGAAAACTTGAGTACATGGTGGGAAAGTTGGAGGGAAAAAGAGGCAGAGGGAGATCGAGAGAGAAGATGCTGGATAGTTTGACATCCTTGCGTAGAAGATCATCTGTGTTAGAACTAGTTGAAAGCACATGAGACAGAATGTTGTGGGTAGACATGACTTGTGGGAAATAGGTACGATATCACACCATGTATATTCTATTTCACCAGCTACCAAGCATCTAGATTTTATTATTAATTGAGGTTATTCCTTTCTGGGTCTAGCGCTAGTTAAGTCTCTGAGAAACCAGTGACTGCTTAACGAAACCATAATAAATCACTCAAGGTATGGTTCTCTAGTGCAATCAGTCTCTTAATTGTGGACGAGCGCATGGCGATGATGAATTGGTGATGTAAGATGAACAAGTAGTCTCTTGGTCGCTCTCATTCAACTAATAGCTGACTCGCTCAGTAAATACTGGAAAAAAGTCTAAATAGTTCTCAGTCAACCACTTGTAGACTGTAACCCATAAGGTTCGTACCTGAAACACAAGTATGATTCAAGTATGCTCTGCTAGCACACTACACCAAGTTCAAATAAACTGTGCAGATGCTCCAACAGAATAAAACACACAGTAAAAACTGACACATAACACGCACAAGCGTTTTAACTCAATCACTGACTGAAGGCTACTGACTGAACACCTTCAGCTCAGCGGTAGTCACACTTGGGTCTTGCAATGCCCGAGGAGACCGCTGTTACCCGTTAATCTAAAAAAATCTTGGTCTCGCGAGTTAAGTAGCGTGGGCTGTTTGCACTCATTCCTGTCATCATCATCTACTTTTACGACTAGCGTAGGTGATCATGCCTCTGACCTCTGGTACAACTGAATAGCAAAGTGAGTTCAGCACACAGCAATGACTACCAATGCCGCATGGCAAGAACTATGAGAAGAAAGTCTGTATGTGTGATGTACCAGTTTCAGTCCATGTGCTATAATGAGTTAAACTTTATGCATAAACATGTATCCCAGGATCAACAGAGCAAGGGAGCATTCAAGCAATTCTCTCAGTTCACCAACATGCAAAACCTGATCCCCATGAGCAAGGAGACAGAGAGCAAGGAGTTTTTCACCCTGGTATATGAGAAGAATCCTCATGGCAATTTCAAATACAGGTTTGTCAGTAAAGTTACTGTTTGTAGTCTTAGGCTTGTTAAAACTGCTTAGTCCAAGTGTACTGAGGTTTAAAGTCAGCTGCAGGCAGTTTGGTTTCATGCTGCTTTGTTGTGACTTTCTTCATTATCTAGCACTTACTTTGCAGAACATCACTGTCTCATCACAGCCCACCTGAACAAGACTTGGTCTCTTGCCAGCACTTCTGTCTCATAAACTTTCCTAACCAACATGTCACATATCCTGTGCCCATCTTCATGCTGGTCTGCCCCTGCCTGTCTTTCCTGTCATCATGCCTTCTGTTTTGGCTTTAACAACATCCCAGAGTGGGTTCTAGGAAAAACAAGAATAGACCCACTGTCTGCTTCCCCAACAAATGTTGCAAGAGTTGACTGATTGAAAGCTTTCTTCAAAGTCAGAGTGCATCTGCCTGAGAGTTGAGTAGCCGGCAGACTGCATGAAAATAAGTCTTAGCTATAAAACAGATGTGCACTCAGAACTCATGTTCTGGAACAGGACTAAAGTCTAGAAATAGACCAACAACCAGAACCTTCTGCCGGAGATTACAACTGGCGATCATAAAGTTTAACTTTTCTATGTACCGGCACGAATCAGGACATCAAGACTGCAACCGAAATGATAAGATATAAGCGCTTGTAGCCAAGCTTTATTATTGAGGTGGCACTTGATGGATTCATAGATGATTCTTTTGTCTGCCTTGTCCTCAGCATCAGCATGAAGTCACAACCACTGGACATCATATACATGCCTGAACTCATCAACAGAGTTAAGGACTTGTTCAGTTCACCTCCTGGTGCCATCCCTCGAGCTGCCAGCTCAGGTGAGTTACAGAGTTACCATGCACTTCTTCTGTCCCTGGACACAGAACCATCTGTATAGATCATTGTCTTTCCAGATGATAGTTTATATTGTGTTGTTAGCATTGTCTTTCCAGATGATTGTTTACATTGTGTTGTTAGCGTTGTCTTTCCAAATGACAGTTTATATTGTGTTGTTAGCGTTGTCTTTCCAGATGATGGTTTATATTGTGTTGTTAGCGTTGTCTTTCCAGATGATAGTTTATTTTGTGTTGTTAGCGTTGTCTTTCCAGATGATGGTATATTTTGTACTGTACACAGGTAGGCTTGGGAATCACAGCCTCTATGGTTGGGCAGTTAAGGCTAGGGATGAAGTTCTCCTGAAACAAAGTCTGGGCAATATTTTAAGATCCTTGTATTGTCCTCTGTTAACTCCAAAAGGAAAAGTAACACTGACCAGGATGTTTGGAACAAAGCTTGCTGCAGAAGCTGCTGGATCAGAAGAGCTGTGCTCGGTCTCTCCACTTGTCAGAGCTTGCCTTCTAAACCAGTTACCAACCAAGGCTAAGCACCTGGTCTGCCCTGTCACAACATTAAGTTTTCAGGTCGCATTTCCCTTTCCCAGTTGTAAAAGCCAGTGACTTTATAGGACTGATGAATAACATAAGCTTCTTCACTGTTTCCCAGGGCGTATGCTCTCATAATGTTAGTTCATGGTGTAGATTACCAGTTTTGGAGGTCTTGAGGTATCTTATCAACTGTAAAGTTCGTTCGTTCGTTCCCAGAGAAAACATTCACTTTTGAATGTGTTGAGTGTTGAGAGTTAAGGACTGACATCACAACACACTGGACTTTCCCATGAGCCCTGTGTCCTCATCTTCAGCAGCCAGCAAAGAGTTCAAATTCTGATGATACCAGTAACAGTTTGATTATATGTCCTTCTTGGCTTTCATATCCCCTGGTCACTCCCAGCTGTATCTTTCTCTCCAGACCATAATTATCTGTTTGAGCTTTAGCGTTGTTTATTTGCTCACGATGGGCCTTGACCACATGTTTTTGTGTTGTTCCAACAGCTGATCAAAGCCTCTCCGAAAAAGTCATTGGCCAGGCATGCACCAAAAGAGAAACAAGAAGATGGCTTTACAATAAGATGGAGCAATAGAAAGAGAGCACTATGTGACATAAACAGCACAACAGAATGATGATAATCATTGTTGTTGCCTGAGTTTGTTCTTTTAACTGATTATAGAAAATCTGTGTATTACCATCACCGCTGTAAACTTTTTTTTATGCTTCCACCAGTACCCAGTGGACAGTTTGAGAAGATACGAAAGCAAACACAGGAGGAACTGAAAAACACATTGGATCATTTACTGGAAGTGAGTAGCTTTTTCTTCATTGTCTTATGGTAATCAACATCAAATAGCATCCTTCCATTGAAAGTTAGCTCTATAAAAGTTAGCTCTTCTGTGCCATTTACTCTTAAGTGGGTAACTTCTGTTCGTCTGGCTGGGTTCGGGAACCTACACAAGGATTTACTAGCTTTGGCTAATGAATAAGAATCACAATCTAATTTTTTTTGTTCAAATCAGTCCCTGGGACACTAGATAAGATGGCTACTGTTGCAAGTTTGGTTCATTACTGAATGGCTTTGACACAAAATAATGATGAAAAAAGCTCCTCTGTCGATGGAAATGCTGTACTGTTGTGGAATGTGAACAGTTTCTCACTTGCTGACAGTGATGATGATGATAATGATACCAGTTGTAACACTCTCGGTACAAATCAACTCAGCGTGCATTTACTAGTTACTTAATTCCTTATTCTTCATTCAGCTGGTACATTAGTCAGGTGCTACTTAAACTCAATGCAGCGGTTTACTGTTTTTATTCATGGCAAGTTTTTGCTTTTGACCTTAGCTAACTGTTGCATTTTCCCCCATATGTAGAATGAAAGGAGACATTTCTGCCCTCAGTTACTAAGCTGAGTACATGGCGCGACATTGCACAGCAGATTTCATTTGGAATGCTTTTTGACTATGCCAAATTTAGATTATGTTGTGAACTGCAGATTCATAAATGGAGATAGGCCTGTGAACTGCAGATTCATAAATGGAGATAGGCCTGTGAACTGCAGATTCATAAATGGAGATAGGCCTGTTGCCAGATAACTTGTGGTGCCTTATGCGATTAATTGTGTGTGCAACTACTGATCTGATGTAACTGCTGCTTCCATCGACAATGAACTGCATTTCCAATGTCAGACTGTTTGTGTTGGCACTTCTAACTGCTACATAAGGGACAGTGATGGACATTTTGTGTGACTTACACTGGCATAGGAACAGAGCAGCTATAGGGAACCATTGGCTATGAAGTAGGAACTCTGATAACTTGAACTCAGTTTTGTCCTTGATTGTTATTAAATTTGTCCAGTCAGTTGCATACATCGTCCACTTCTTCACGTTCACCGGCTGTAAACTCTGGCGGAAAGTTCTAGTTGTTCAACAACTTCTTCACGTTCACCAGCTGTAAACTGGCGGAAAGTTCTGGTTGTTCGTTCACTTCTTCACATTCACCAGCTATAAGCTTTTGGGTGGGCAGTAGGTATATTCTTGTTTTCCCTTTATTAGGGCCCCGGAACCCACACGGGGAGGTATCAGCATGTGAACTGATACATGCTTTTAGTTGTGGAGAGGCATGATTACCCACGCAAGTCAGAAGGCACTTCATAATGATGATGAAGATATAACAACTTCAAGTTGCTTGTTTAGGATTGACAGGGTTAATGGAAAACATCTTCTCCACAGGTGAAAACTAGCAGATGGGACATTAACCTAGACATCAGTGCCCCTAGGTTTGTGATACCTGACAACATGTCGGAGAGCAACCCACAGCTTGTGGTCATTGACCTGGGCAACTTTCAGTTCCACACCATCACTACTTTGCCCAATTCTTCGGCTGAACAAAACGGCAAAGATAAAACCAAGGAAGAGGATGGTGAAGGTATGTGGCAGGTTTTTAATGTCAATTAGTTGTTTATATGCTTTTTTGTTTCTTCTTCTTCTTCTTCTTCTTCTTCTTCTTCTTCTTCTTCTTCTTCTTCTTCTTCTTCTTCTTCTTCTTCTTCTTCTTCTTCTTCTTCTTCTTTGTGCTCACTGACTGTAAACTTCAATCGAAAATTCTGATTGTTGTCCACCTCTTGACTTTAATCTTGTTCTAGAATTTGAGTTTTGCGTGCACCTTCATTTAATGGATCAATCTTATTTGTGTGCAGACTGTTGGTTCATTGCCTTTCAGGCAAATGCACTCTGACTTCGAAGGAAACTCCTTATTATTTGACTCTTAGGACATGCTTGTTGGGGAGGCAGTTGCATTGGGTCTATTCCTATTTCCCACCGAGAGTGTTGACATATTTTCTTCTTTTTCATTTCTTTCATTATCATCATTGTCATTTCTTTATTGTCTCATTGTATAAATAAATTTGAAAAAAACTTGAAGTTTATGTCAGCTTTACATATCAGTTACAATAAACAAGACAAGGATATTGCGGCAAAGAAAGCAAACGAAAATGAGAAATAACGCACAGAAAAAGGAAATAATTCTGAAGTAACCAAATAACAGCGTTGAAATATGGAAACAAATAAAAGAAAATAATTATGGTAGTCAGGAGAATTATTTAAAATGATGGTTCCTAATTATATAAAACCCACAGACCCTTCTTATTTTCGAAGGCCTGCCGGGGACCCCCTACTTTTTAATAGTCAGTTTAAAAAAACCACTCTATTAGAATCTCTCTCTCTCTCTCTCTCTCTCTCTCTCTCTCTCTCTCTCTCTCTCTCTCTCTCTCTCTCTCTCTCTCTCTCTCTCTCTCTCTCTCTCTCCCCCCCCCTCTCTCTCTCTCTTTTTCTCTTTCTCTGTCTCGCATGTACGCACGCACATGTGTCACACACACACACACAAGTGTTGAAGTGTCTTTCTTCTAAACAGTATCATGGACCCCTTTTGGGGAACCACTGGTAAAGAAAGCATGAAACTTACCTGGACCGCTGCAGGTTTGATAAAAGGACATCATCATCATCACCAAGAACAGTACTGTGCAAAATAGGAAGAGGTAGACCAGACACATTTATAAATTAGGCATGAACAGATCTAATCAATGCTTCAGCTACAAAGAATTAAAGAGAGGGAATCTTTTATATTGCCTTGCAAATCATTGAAAAATAAAGCAAAAGATTTAAATGGGAACGGAGAGCTGCAAAAAGTGTGGCTTGTTGATCAAGTATATGACAAGGCCCAATACTTCACACCCACATTATAGCATTACTTTCTCCTTATTTCACATTTAGTTAACTTTCGTAACACATTGTAGCATATTTTCAAACATCATTTTCTAATATTTGAACATGTAACAGTATCAAGTAATATTTGCTTCACTATTTTGACTGGAACATTCATTCTAGAAGAAATATAAAAAAAATACAGAACAAGGGGATGATCACACAAAAGACGAAGTGATGACATTGAGAACAACCTTTGAGTAATGAATACCAGCTTATATGGCACATTTGAACGAGCACGCATGCGGTCCTTACATCTCTTCTGTTTCTGCACTCTCCTTTTCCCAAACGCCACACTGGGATGAGTGGAAAAGAAAAAGAAGTCATCTTTAATCTTAACATGCTTGCAAACTATTGTATTGTTTGCTTTCTCTTAACTTTGCTTGTTTTAATTTTCACAATACCTGACGTCATAATTTATTGAATAACCAGACAAGTTTGAGACTCCTTTGTCCACTCCACCCAATGAAGAAGCTGAAGATGAAGAGGTGAAAAAGACGCTGACCTTGGGTCGGGTGCCTGAACTGAAGAGACCTAAGAGTTCTGAGTCCCTCTCCGAGGCTGCGCCTGACACCTTTCATGACAGGCTGTATGAGAAGTAAGTTTTGTTTCATGTCTTTGTTAAATTTATACAGTTCTGGGAAGTAAAGTCGGCATCTGTGACTTTGGCTTTGTGAATGCGCTTCCTAATGCCAGGGTGCTGGGTTTGATCCCTGCTGCCGGTGATTTGTCTAGCATTGGTTTCGACAGTGGTACTGGGAGTTGACCTTTCAGAAGCAGTAGCAAATTACTGAATGTTGAATTTGTCTAGAAAAACCACAACAGCCAAACAATGCTAGGGTAGGTTCTGCAACATCCTATTAAGTATACACAACTAATTAACTTTGTTAAATTATAGCCTGACAGGTATTTGTTTTTATAGTTTAGTTTTGGACCATTTCAGTCCCCAAGGAACGCATTATATGTTCATAGGTTCCTATATAGAAGCACAGTGAATGCAAGGTGTGCCGATTTTACATCTCTCTTTACTACTCCTTGGACCTTTGATGCTAAACCCCCTGGACTGAAAGAGTTAAAGGGTCTTACAGCCTATATTATTTTAAGAACTTACAGCCATAAAGAAGAGACAAATTGATTGTACCCTGGCAGAAACCTTTGACTTCCAGAGATTTCCTTGTGCTATGAAAATTCCTCTTGCCTAATAGAGAACAGTAGTATTGGATAATGCTGTTAATTAAGTGTCTGAGAATTTTACCACTGTATGTATGAACATGGGAGTCGCCGTGGTGCAGCGACTAGACGCTTGCTTGAGGATTGGAAGGTCATGTATTTAGGCTCTGACGGAGCTGGACTTTAAAAAAAATGACCATGGCTTCCAGGTCAACCCAGCATTGATTAGGTACCTGGTGCAGTCCTAACAATCTACTGAAAGTATTTCAAGATCTTGGCCGATGCTACAAAGTTCATGCACTGCGCTGAGATTCTTCGGACTTACGCTTGAGTCAAAAGTAGAACGGAGCACTTATGGGTTACTACCCTTGTTCTCTGATGTTGATCCATCGTCTAAACCTATCGGGAATATAATTTTACTCATATTGGCACTCACTCAGTGCTGTAGTCAACAAAGAAATAATTTTTTCCCCCTAATCTGCCCGGTATGGATTTGAATCAAAGAGTTTTAACTTTGACCTATTTTATTTCATCTTAGCCTTTTCCAATTCTCTGCTAAATTGTCATTTACTGACATCCTGTCCACCCATGGAGTCCACATTTGCTGACATCCTGTCCGCCCCTGGAGTCCACATTTACTGACATCCTGTCTGCCCCTGGAGTCCACATTTACTGACATCCTGTCCGCCCCTGGAGTCCACATTTACCGACATCCTGTCCACCCATGGAGTCCACATTTACTGACATCCTGTCCACCCATGGAGTCCACATTTACTGACATCCTGTCCACCCATGGAGTCCACATTTGCTGACATCCTGTCCGCCCCTGGAGTCCACATTTACTGACATCCTGTCCGCCCCTGGAGTCCACATTTACTGACATCCTGTCCGCCCCTGGAGTCCACATTTACTGACATTCTGTCTGCCCCTGGAGTCCACATTTACTGACATCCTGTCCACCCCTGGAGTCCACATTTACTTACATCCTGTCCACCCCTGGAGTTCACAGTGCCAGTTCTCATGATCTGTGTAAGAGTATTCCTTTATTCAGTGTGTAGGACTGATTACAAACTAAAAAAATGTGTAGCTGATAAATATTCTCATAATTTATTCTGCAGATACCGCATTGGACTGGCTGAAGTGCAAGTGCTGATGGGAAGGCTCAATGACAACTGGCGCCATGCGTACCCAAGGGGAACAAGCCACATGCATATTGTGGACAGGTTCAGCATTAACGTACAACTGGACAGGTCATCATTAGTTTTTGTTTCTCCCGTTTATCAGAATACTTTTGTCTGTTGCACCAGTTTTAATTTATGTGTGTCTATTGTCAAATATGTTCAAATCAGTGAAAGACAGCTCAACTTTGATGTTTTCCCCCATCTCAGTTGTCCATGTTTAAGTTTATTAGTCCCAGAAAATTTGTCAAGCAAATGTCCAAAGTGGCAGCCAGTGATAAAATCAAGGGTGCATTGTTTTCAAAGAGTTTATATACAGAATGACACTGGCCAGTGAGAAAACCAGATTTTTTTGGTTTGATCAAAGGCAACAAGTTGAAGAACATACAACTCAATGACTGAAATCCAGGAGTTGAGCCATTAACAACATCATGTTTTGCTTGGGAATGAAAGAGTTAAACAACATAAAAACCACACTGGATGGACAAGACAAAGGCCGGCAAGTAAGATGGAGACAGTGATATGAATGTTGAATTAAGAATTGACATCACAGCACTTGGGACACTCCCATAAGTGCTCCGTCCCTATCTTTAGCAGCAAGCAAAGAGTTCCAATTCCGATGGCACCAGTACCATTGTATATTCATCTCATCCTTCCTCTAAGTGTTGAGCGTCGGCCATATCCCCTGCTAACCTCATAAGCGCCATTCTCCTCAGATCGTCATGATCTATCTGCGCCTCCGCACTGTTCACTCATTCCCAAAGGGCTACAGTGATACAAGTTGGAAAACAACACCTGTCATAGTAAACGACCAGGGTGACACATAATGAGTGATGGAGATCAAATGTAGTCATATTCAAGTGATAGCAAGCCTATGTGTTTGTTAAGAAGCCTCCTGATCATTTTATTGCACAGGTGTCTTGTGTCAAACTCTTCAGATCTATGTATATTAAATTAACCCTGTCTGCCCAAGAAGCTGCAAAACCAATCATTCCCCTAAATATCACTTTTCCTACTTGCCTTTAAGGACCTGTTTGCTAGACATTTAGTTAGTGCTGTTGGCTGTGTTTATGCCTGCACAAATGTTTGTGATGTCAGGATGTGAATTTATCAACTAAAAATAGCGTTTGGGAAGGGAGGAGGGGTTCCTTGAAAAATAATTTTAAAAAAATATAAGGCCAAGTTGACATCAAATTTTCTCATCAACCTCAGTGATAGAGGTGACAGGGTCATCTAGCGCATATACTTTTTTATACCCTGCAACAAGTGTTCTGTTTATCAATTAATGCTGTTCCTGTTTATCGATTACTCCTTTTAGTTGTGTAGGAAAATTGATGTAGAAATTAGTAAATAAAAGACTAATGTGGTTCTTGGAGACTAACTCGGTAATCGCCACCACACAGACAGGATACAGGCAGCACAGAAACACAGAGGACCAGTTGTCATATCTGGCACAGGAAATTGAGAATGCCTTCCAAGAAAAAAAGAAAGTCCTTGCTGTCTTCTTTGACCTCTCTCATGCTTTCGATACAGTTTGGAAAGAAGGCCTACAACGAAAACTGCTACAGGCAGGAGTTGTGCACAACATGTACAAGTGGATCAAAGATTTTCTTTTCCAACGCAGAGCCAGATTCAGAATTGATGGACACATCGGCAAACTGGCAAAACTAAGAAGGAGTTCCCCAGGAAAGTGCGATAGCACCAACTTTGTTCCTGGTTTACATAAATGATATCACAGCAACCTGCCACCATCACGTTTCTAATACCCTACATGCCGATGACTTTGCAGTTTGGACAGCCTCCGAATACACTACCACAGCCTCATATCTGTTACAGAAAACTGGAAAATGTAGACGCCTGGACCGAAAACGGGGTCTAAAGCTAAATAATTTAAAAAGCACAGCATCACTTTTCTCTCTCTCCCCCCAAAAAAAGAAAAAAAAATCAAAATCTGGATAAAAAACCAGCTTATTTCACAGACTGACACTCCTACCTTTCTTTTTGTTACACTTGATTCACGACTAACTTGGAAGTCACACGTAGAAGCAGTACAGGGGAAAGCATTCAAGAAGCTTGCAGTGATGAAAAAATTAGCGGGTACCACATGGGGCGCTAATTCCAGAATCCTGAAACAAGTATATACTGGAGCAGTCAGGCCAGTCAAGGAATATGCCTCCACTGCATGGGCTGCAGCAGCCAAGACAACAATGGGGAAACTGGACAAGGTTCAGAATATGGGATTAAGGATTGTTCTCGGAGCCATGAAAACCACCCCCATCAGAGAGATAGAGAGGATAGCAGATACTGAACCACTCGAACTCAGAAGACAATACAAAACTCTTTTACAGTATGAGAAATTAAAAAGACTTCAAAGTCACCCACTGCATTTTAAATTTCAAGAGAGAACAAAAAACCGACTGAAGCGTCAGAGCCCCAACCACCTTGCTAGAGAACTGTACAGACAGCACCAAGATCTGCTTGAAAAAGATGTTGCATTGTGCGAAAAACTTAGGCCAGAACCATGGACAAGCAAGCCAGGGAAGGCAAATGTAATCCTAAAGGTACCAGGAATCGCTTCAAAAGATGCCCAGACGGAGACACAACAGAGAACCCTGGCTCTTGCTATGCTTGATAAGAAGTATCCCAACACCACTTGGACCCAGGTTTTCACCGACGGCTCTGCTACGGATGCAGTCAGAAAGGGGGGCTGTGAAATATACATTAAACCCTCTAGCAGTAGAGCAGAAACGCTCTCTCTACCAGCAGGTGACATCTTTACTAACTTCAGAGCTGAGGCAACTGCCCTCCTTTCTGCAGTCCAACATCTCATCACTCAAGAACACAGAGGGAACAAAATTTTAATACTTAGTGACTCATTTTCTGTTCTCCAAGCACTATCAAGCAAAAGACAAGACAAACTAATTGCAGATCTAAGGACCAACATTGGCTCACTCTCCAAGGAAGCAGAACTGGTCTTGCAGTGGATACCAGCCCACTGTGGTATTCAAGGAAATGAGAGAGCAAATGAGTTGGCAAAAGCTGGGAGTAATCTTCCACAACCTCATCCACCACACAGCTACAAAGAAACCAAAACAGCGCTAAAGCAGTCTTTCAAGCGGGAGCGGAGAAGGCAGAACGGAGATTACAGACCAGAGAGTGACAGCATAAACAAACTCAACAGGAAAGAACAAACCTCACTTTTTAGACTTCGGACAGGACACTGTGGTCTTCGAGCACACCTTTACAGGATAGGCATCAAAGAATCTGCTGCCTGTGGTTGTGGAGCAGAAAGACAGACCCCTGAGCACAAACTACAGTACTGTCCTAACCTCTCCCAGCAAAGACTGTGGATCTGGCCCAAGGGAGCCACATTGCAAGAGAAGCTATGGGAGACTGGTGGCGACCTCAAACGCACAATCCTATTTGTGACCCAGACGGGACTCAATGTTTAGCATGACTGATGTTGAACGCAGAAGAAGAAGAAGAAGAAAAGATTACTCCTTTAATTCATTCAGTAGCATGTCCCTCGCGGAACCTCGCTGCCATAACAACCCTCCGGAAAACCTTCCTATCCTGAGCAAGATGTCCTGCGTCTGATACACCCATCTGGAGATCATCTGCCACATCCTGCACCCATCTTCTCCTTGGCCTTCCTCTTCCTCTCTTCCCAGGCATATACCCCTCCATTATTGTTCTCTCTAGACTTCCATGACGTTTCAAGTGACCAAAATATTTCAATTTTCTTTGTTTTATTGTCTTTACTAGCCAACCCTCTTCAATATTAAGCTCTTGAAGTATGGATGCATTTGTTCTTTTCTTTACCCAAGATATTCTTAGAACCTGTCTGTAACATTTATATTCAAATGCATTTATGCGCTGTTCCGCTTGTTTAGTAAGTGTCCAGGTACTCCTTTAATACATCTTTATATATTTATTAAAAAAAAAAAAAAAACATTTAAAAATGTACATAAATGAATTTTTAAAACTTTTTTAGCTGTGTAAGATTCTTGTTTTTAAAGAATTATTTTGAGAATTCCTGTGGCGTCATGACCCATTTTCTGAAGTATTACAGGGGTGAAAGCTGCTAGATGCTTGCCTGCCAACCCAAATGTCTAGTGTTCAAATCCATACTGAGATGTATTTTCAAAATTGATTTGGACTCTGAGGTTGACCCAGCCTGAAATGAGTACACAGGAATGTCCTAGAATGTAAAGGTGTCCAGTTTGATGCTGACCACATCACCCAGCGACTGGTCTATAAAATATAGTTTTAGAACTATATGCCAGATGCACCAAAATGTGAAAAGAGTCCTTATGTTACATACATTATTAGGAGCTGTATCAGCACAATGGCTAGCTTGCTTACTTGCCAGCTGGAGGTAATAAGTTCAAATCCCCTTTGAGGCAGGGATTCTTTTAATTGATCTTGTCTCTCAGGTCAACCCAGCTTAAAATGGACACAAGGAAGTTTCTGGAGAAGTAGAGTTGTGAAGGCTGATTGGTCAGAAACCTTTGGGGCTAGAACTGTTTGCTCAAATACACCTCATGGCATGAACAGTGCTCTTTCCTTGTTTAGTTTTTAAATTATTAATGTTGCCTTGATCAGTCTAGCATGCCTGTTTTATATTTGTGTACGTCCCTTGTTATTCTTCAGAGAATACTTTAAATTCTCCTTATGTTCAATATAGTTTCCTTATGAGGGTTTCGTGACCCCATTTAGAAGGGTTACAAAATAAAAAGATCCACCAGCACTCTGATAAAAATGTTGTGAAAGACTAATTGGAAATTTGCTGTAATCTAATGTGTTGTGTAGTTGCAGATACTGCAGTCTAGCTGTAAATCACAACACAACGTGCTAACCGCAAGGGCAGACACAGAGGAATAAGAATAGTAATTTGCGAAATTATTTAGTGCTAGATGTGTTATTAAATAAATTGTATGTTTCAATTTTTGTTTCAGGAGGCTGATTGTAACATCAGATATTCAGTGGCCTACAGCAAAAATCTCTGGAGTCTTGCCATCACTGACTTTTCATCTGAATGAAAGAAAGGTAAATTAAGAACATCAGCATCATCAAGTGCCATCACTAACTTTTCATCTAAATAAAAGGAGAAAGCCAAATTAATTGCATTTCCATTATCATCATTAAGCACATTGCTTCCTGGCCTTGGTGATTCTGCTTTTCCACATAGTGTGATCTCCAACAACGTGCATTAATTCATCTGCTGACAGCTCTCTGTGCCTTGACCAAGCCTACCAAGAAGTTGTCTTCCTCCAACTAACGTTTCTTAAATATTTTTATTGTCTTCCAAAACATCTACAGGGTGGGTTAGATTGATGGGGCACATTTCACATGCATACCTGGAGCATGTAGGAAACAACATTTATAAAATACACGGAAAACACTGCCAAAGGACGTGAGTTTTTCAGTGTGTTCAGTGTTTGAGGATTACATCCGTGAGACGGACACCACCGTGACGAGAATTTTCTTTGTCTCTTACACTCATGTTTAGCATAGTTTTGTGAAGGGTTTTGGCTGGGATCGTCGCTATTTCCCTTTGGATATTGTCCTGCAGTTCATTTGTGATTCTGGGCAATGAGAGAAGCATGAAAAAAAAAAAAAGGCTGGTTTGACCTGGCAGCAAAATGCAATTTACAAACAAATCTGCCTCGATGAGGATTTGAATCCTTGATTTTTGGGCTGCCACACCAATCAAACCACTATACTTCTGTAGCTCCCCAATCACTTCATTCAAAATATACAGAAAGAATACAAGGAAAAGTAGGTATGTGAAGTTGTAGAACAACACCTTTAATAGGTTACAGCCAAAACAAGCAATCAACATGGTGGGTCATACTGCTGGGACACATTTATCTTTATATTACTGCGAGCAATAACCGTTGTTCATGTTTTAGATATAGCTTAATAGGAAGTGTAAGGATGGGTGTTGCTGTTTTGGGTACCAGGCATTTTCCTGGGAAGTAAAGGCAGCCAGCAGGATTTTGACCACATCACCCACCGAGTGCTGATTGGTCTATAAAAATATAGGTTTAGCATTATGTATGCCTAGTGTGGTGAGAAGGGTATTCTAATGAAAGGATTGTGTTTTTCTGTCCTTTTTCTAGATACAGATCTTACAGAAATGCCTGGATAAATTATCAGAGTCCAAAACTACAGGCTATTCCCAGTCTCCGTTTCAGAAAAGCACAGGGTCATCCTTCGACAGCGGTTCGGGAACCATCTTTCCGGAACATTCCAGCTTTGACCAGTATGTAGTGTATCTCTTTACTGCAAGTTGTATTACTCAAGAATACTTTGAAAAAAATTTTTTTTTACTGAAGTGATTGTTTCATGGTTGTAGAAACATCCAAGAATCAGAGTAGAACTCAAGAGACAGTTGATCAGTGGCATACCCATTTCTCTACAAACACCCAAGAGACAATCGATCAGTGGCTTATTCAAGGGGGCCTCTGTAACATTGTAGCTAGATGCTTGCTTCCCAGACCGAATGTTTTGAGTTCACATCTGCATTTTGGATTTTTCAAAACCGACTTGACTCCTAGGTCAGCCGCAGGCTAAAATGGTTACCAGGTAATTTCCTGGGAAGTAAAGGTGGCCACCCGGCGTGATGTTGACCACCTTACCCGCCAAGTGCAGAATGGTTGATAAAATATGATTCTAGCATGATATGCCAGCTGCACTACTAGTGTAAAAAGGGTCCCTAATATTTTTTTACTTGATCCATTGTCATTAATGCCCGTCATGGTCACTCACTCGAGCAGAAGAGATGAAGTTCACAGCATGAGAGATGAGATGCCTGCGAGGTTATCACTGGAACCAGAAGAGGCACTCTAAGACTCAGTAATATCAGAGACATGTAGGAGCACAGTCTGAGAATCTGTAATATCAGAGACATGTAGGAGCACAGTCTAAGAATCAGTAATATCAGAGACATGTGGAAGCACAGTTTAAGAATCAGTAATATCAGAGACATTTAGGAGCACAGTCTAAGAATCAGTAATATCATAGAGATGTAGAAGCACAGTATGAGAATCAGTAATATCAGAGAGATGTAGAAGCACAGTATGAGAACCAGTAATATCAGAGATGTGTAGGAGCACAGTCTGAAAATATGTAATATTAGAGATGTGTTGGAGCAGTCTGAGAATCAGTAATATCAGAGACATGTAGGAGCACAGTCTGAGAATATGTAATATCAGAGACGTAAAGGATCACAGTCTGAGAATTTGTAATGATTTTTGTACCCACAAGCGAGCATCTAGCTGCTATACCGTGATGGCTGTTTCAGTTTTCTTACACTTTAGACAAATTGTTCTAATGAGGTAACTTTTAATTCATATGAAGTCACTGCTTATCAGTCTGCCTGTTTGATTTCTCCTGTAGTTCTGGCTCCATGACTGGGTCAGTGAAGGACATGAATGAGGACAACAAGATGGTGGTTTTACAGTTCCTCATCAGTAGTTTATCTTTGGAAGTCCAGAGTCAAGGTAATTTATTATATATATGCCTTCTCTTTGTCAGTACTGGGGCAGAGAAAGAACATTGCCTCTTTTATTACCAACACATTATCTCCTTATGTGAAGGTGAATATAACTGAGTTTACCGTGATACTTTTCTATGGAAGTATAGTTTTAGAGACTCATCATGAACACAAATTTAATTTGCAATGTAGTTAAAGTTAGTTGCATATCCTTTACAGGATGTTGCAGAACCAACCCCAGCATTTTTTAGCTGTTGTGGTTTTTCCTAGGCAAATTTACATCAAGTAGTTTGCCATTGCTTTCTGGAGGGTCGGCTTCTCGATACCACTGTCGAAACCAGCACAAGGCCTGCAGCTGGGATTAAACCCGGCACCCCGGCATTATGAAGTACATTTGCAGCGCCCAAGCCACAGCAATATAGTACTTTCCACATTGACATACAGGTATCAGTTAGACTGGAAATTTGAATATAGATTACCTATATGGTTTATAGGGCCCCAGTTTTGGGAGGAAATAACAAGAAAATACCAGCTGCCCGCCTAACAAGCATATCCTAAAAGTAACTAGTTTGGGGATGTTTCCTTCAGAGTCAAGAGTGCATCTGCCTGAGAGGCAAGGAACAAACAGTCTGCACTCAAATAAGCCAGTTCTGTGAAACGCATATGCATGCAAAACTCACATGGAACAAGACTAAGGTCAAGAAATGCATGAACAACCAGAACTTTCCACATAAGTTTATAGCTGGAGAACACGAAGAAGAAGAAGAATACAAACGAGTCTGTGTGTAGCCTGTCACATTACAAAAACTCATGAGAATATAACATGTTTTGAAATGAGGTAACCCCGCCCTTTTTTTTTTGCTAGCTCCCTGCGCTTTGGAAGATACATATAAGCTGCAAAACTTGATTTGATTATATTATTCTTAAACAATATTGGTTGGATCAAAAACAGTAAAAGAAATGTCAGTTTTACATTGTTTATTAAAGTAGTACAATGAATGTTTCTTTGTTTATTGTTTTTTATCAATGTATAATCAGTGGATTTGGATTTGACCACAGGGCAAGCTCTGATAGAGCTTCAGGTCACTGGGGTCAAGGCTGATGTTCACACAAAACCGTTCGTCACCTCTGTGATCCTCACTGTACACAGTCTTCTGCTAGTTGATGCACTTCAGACGTATGGGCCGGACTTTGAGCTTCTGGTGGCATCACACAAGAATGTCATGTGAGTTTTTATATGGCATTTATTTGTTTTGTTAGTCTTATTTTTGAGATGAGAAAGAGAATTTCTAAAAGCTATAAAAATCCTATATTGATAAATGGGCGAGACAGTTAATAAAATAGTGAAAACATTTTTGGAAGCTGGCGACTGATGAGAATACCTAAATGGAGGTATTTGTGAATGGAACAGGACTAAAGTTAAGAAGTGGATGAACAACCAGAACTTTCCACAGGAGTTAATAAGTGTGTGTAGTAATTGTAGTAGTAGTATATGTTGATGGTTGAGTATTGAAGCATGGGTGGATTTATTTATGGAAGAATAAGTATGTATGAATGAGTGGTTGCATCAGTGTATAGTGGGTGTAGTCATATGGAAGGATAGATATCTATGAATTTGTAAATGTGTTTATGAAAGGGGTTTTATCTCTGTGAATGTAGGTATGCATCCTTGATTGGGTATAAATTCTGACTGTTAAAGCCCACACATATTATTCTTCTCTAACATTTTATGTCATAAAATATTCATTGACCTTTTACAGAAGACCTTGTCTAGTAACGTTTTGTGCCATACCATCTTGACATCTTTGCTAACGTGCCATCTACACAACTTTACTGACATCCTTATGTATATCATAACATCTTGACATCTTTGTTGACATCTCATATCATGGTATCTTTACATCTATACTGATATTTCATGTCATTACATGTTTGCTGACATTTCATGTTATACACTTGACATCTTTACTGGCATTTCGTCTTGAAATATTTGCTCCTTATCAGTGTTAAAACAGATTAAAAGCAAAATCTGAAGAAATACTAGCGGAAGAACAAGCGGGATTCCGGAAAAATAGAAGCACTAGAGGAAAAAATCTTTAACATCAGAAAAATGGTAGAAAAACACTTACATCAACATAATCTATTGGATAACTTCATTGACTTCACAAAGGCATTGGATCATGTGTGGCATGCTGGACTGGGGCGAATAATGATACATTTCAATTTCGATAACAACATCAAAGACACCTTTGAAGCACTTCATAAAGATGCAATCAGTGCAGTTAGTTAGTTAGTCTTTCCTCTTGTGTCGAGTGCAGCACATAGGGCAGAGGTCATGACTCTCCATGCATGGCGGTTCGTTGCAATCTGTTGTAGGTCTTGGAAGTTTGAGTGGCCCATGAGCGAGCCTTCCCTGATGATAGTTCTACGTAGAGTTTCCCTTGGTCTTCCTCGAGATCTTTTCCCCTGTGGTGTCCAAATGAGGGCTTGGTAAGGAAGTCTTGATTTATCCATTCTAAGGGCGTGGCCGACATAGTTCCAGTGCAGTACTTAAGACATTAAAAATGACGTAGACAAATTTTTCAAAACCAGTGTGGGAGTGAGACAGGGTTGCATACTAGCCCCTGTCCTTTTCATTGTGTATTTGGAACACAAAATGAGAGAAACAATAGAAAATCATGAAACATCTATATCAATTGGCGGAAGACAACTATGTAATTTACGTTCTGCTGACGATGTTAATCTCATGGCTGGTTCTGAAGCAGAACTCCAAGAACCTATTACAAAACTAGAGACAGTCTGTGCTAAATATGGCATGGAAATTAATGCCTAGAAAAGCAAGATTCTTGTAAATAGTTACAATAGTCAAGTACCTACCAACATACAGATAAAAAGAAAAAAAAAAACTAGAAGACGAAACCTTTAAATATCTCGGCACTCACAGTGGCAGCTATTACTCCCAGAGAGATTAAGACAAGGCTTTATATGGCAACAGCCCTGATGTCGCAGCTGAATACGATGTGGAATAGCAAAATCAGCATCACAGTTAAGGTCTAAATATACAAATGACTGGTATTGTCTGTTTTCTTGTACGGATGTGAGAGTTGGACTCTCACTGTGGAAAATGGAAAGGAGGATTCAGGTTTTCGAATGTAAATGTTACAGACATGTTTTATGAATTAGTTATTTAGAACACAAAACTAACAAATATGTCAGAGACAAAATAGACAGATTTGCAGAAAATCAGGAGCCTGTCTCCCTAATGGTTTGGGCACGTGGGGAGACATGATTTGATTGCAAAGACTGTACTTAAAGGAACATTGGGGGGTAGTCGAAGAAGAGGAGGGCAAAGAAGAACCTGGAATGACAATAATCAAGAAATGGACAGGACAGAATTATCATACACTTATTCATCAAGCGGAAGATCGAGAAAGATGGCGGGTTTTTTATGTGCTAGTGCTTTAATTGATGCACCTCCACGACCCTAAGGGGTCAAGGGTCATGTTATGTTATCAGTGTTATGACATCTTATCTCTAACATTATTTGTCACAACATAATCCCCATTAACAATGACAGAATATTACCTTTTAATATTTTTCTAAATGTTTTGTGTATGTGTTTGGTGCAAACAATTGCACATTGTTCCTTAATTTACAGATTGGATAGCCGGAGTGGGAGCATCAAAGGTTCAGAGTTCAACTCCCCCACATCACCGCTGTCCCCCTCATCTCCAGCTTCTCCAGGGTCGCCCATACCAGAACTGTCATCTGCCATTTCTTTCAGCAGCTTTCAGTCCATACAAGATGCCATCAGTAATGCATTCCATTCTGTCTTGCCCCATGGTAAGTGTTCATCTGCAGTCACACGTCTGTCAGTGTCTCATTTGTTCACATTAAAAGTATGTAATAAGAGTAGTTATTTTTACTTTATTCAGAATTTTAAACAAATTGTCCCCCCCCCCCCCCCCCCCCCCCCAAGTCCTGTTTTTACGCTTCTTCATTCTCAGATAATGCCATTGGTGTGTGAAGATTTAAAAGGACAATTTTCACATTCTTATATCGTATTGGGCATATAGGGCTAGACCTAAATCTTTAGACCAATCAGAACTTGTTGGTCAGCATCATGCCAGTCACCTTTACTTCTTCATGGTACCCATTTTAGGCTGGGTCAACCTGGGAACCTAAGTGGTTTTTGGTTACAAAAAAGGATTTGAATACAAACCTTTGGGCTCCCAGGCTACACCCTGGTGACCCTCATATAAAGATTTAGACTTCCATGTATTTTAGGCCAGGGCAATTGAGGTGAAGTGGCCATCTCTCCTTCCTTTATCATCTTTCTTCCAAAAAGTGCTGGAAATTTCTGGTACGCATTTTGATAGGTTAGATGGACCCAATAGCCATACTTCTCTGAAAAAATCTTGCCATTTTTAGTGATTGAATCCAGACCTTTGCCACAGCAAGCATATACACAGCCTCCAAGCCACTGTGACCCTTGTAAAACCTAGGCAAGTGACAGGAATGAAGGAGAAGGGTATGAAGAAGCAAAAAAGGAGGAAGAAAATAAACATTTGCTTTAGCAATGTTTGAACAAGTCACATTTGAGAAATTAGTCATTAGTCGTTAGTCCTTAGTTGAGGTTCCAACATCACTAGAGACGTGTCGCCGCATAACAACTTTGTCCCTGAGCCAGTGGAAATCACACAAAATGTTTCCCACTATCCCGTTTGAAAACTAGTGAAAAACTTGTCAGTCCCAGCAAAATCTTGAAGCTTGCACACACAACGTATAAATTCATAAGGCAGCAGTCAGATGTGCACCGACACTAAACTAACAGTCCCGTACCAGAATTTCAGCCAACATGAAAGCCAACATTGCACCCACAGAAATACATGTCATTTTAGTGCAAACAACAACATGCTGTGGACGCAGCAGAAAAATATTCCACATGAAATCTACAGCTCAATGACACACCAATAACTGGACTGAGTAGTTGGGCAATGAAATTTTGGACTTAACAGCCAGGAAATGGAGAATTTGCATCAGCAAAAGCTAGCTATAAACAAATAACATTTAGAACATCAGCCGGCTTTTGGCCATTTTGGCTGGAAGCAGGGCTCAGGACTTAAATCGCGTGACTTGGACTTAAATTTGGCTTAAGCTGCGTAAGTAATGACTTGAGAGTCGACTTTGTGATTTTTGACTTGATCTTATAGCATCACTGACTTGGTACAACTCTTTCTTCATGTCCGGCCACTGTGAGGTAGATTTGGTGATAAACATCACAATTTGAAATGTCTTCTTATAAAACAGAACAGAATACATTCTGTTTAAATTTATCAAGCCTTCAAATTAGACTTTTCCCTCTTTTTATGTATAGTTCAGTGAGTTTTTCTCACTGCCGTTTCAAGTTCTATATCGTGACCATTTTTTGATTGATCTCTGTCTTTATTCTAGCAAATTTAAATAAATTTGCACAACTTGCAAACAGCTTGATACATGAAGTGACTTGGTTGAATGTTGAATTAAGAATCAACATCAAAGCACTTGTTACGCCCCCATAAGCACTCTGTCCCCACCTTCTGCAGCAAGCGAAGAGTTAAAATTCTAATTGTACCAGTAATTGTCTGATTGTATATCTGTCTCGCCTTTCCCCTGAGTATTGAGCGTCGGCCAGATCCTCTGGTAACTCCATTCTCCTCAGACCGTAATCTGTGCCTCGGCACTGTTCACTCACTCCCAAAGGGCCATTACAACATCCTGCTTGTCATACATCAGCTCACCACCAAGTGGTGCAGAATTGGCCAGTCTGTCTGCCTGCTCATTTCCCAACAATGAAGTGTTGGGACTTGGTGGCAGAGATTTGAGTCTTGAATTGGACTTGAAAGGTGATGGCTTAATGCAACCTCTAGTTAGAAGTCTCAGAGAATAACATGCAAATAGCTTGATCATCTTGCCTTTTTAGGTTTGATTAGTGATTGCAGTGTTGTGTGTGTTTTTGCTTGTTTGTTAAAGTGATTAAAATGTGTAAATTTTAATATAACTATAGCCGCTATGGTGTAGCGGCTAGACACTCACCTGCGGATCCAAAGATCTTGGGCTCAGGTCCTCACGGAGCCAGGCTTTTTTTTCCCAGGAATAACCCTGACTCCCAGGTGGACCCAGCTTTAAATGGGTCCCAGGTATTATCCTAGGAAGTAAAAGAGGGCCAGCATGATGTTGACCATCTCACCATCTGGGCACTGATTGGTCTGAAAAATGTAGGTCTAGCCCTATATATTCCTAATTCGCACATAGTGAAAAAAAGGTCATTTACTTTACTTTTAATATAACAATTTTCCATAGCTGCGACATCTGTAGAAAAAGAGCCCCCTGTGGAGCATATGGCAGCACCTCAAGTTGGGCCACAGCCAGACACCACAGCTTTGATTCTGCTGGAGTATGAGGTCGTGACCACACCATCTGTCTCGCATCATGACAGCTCAACAGGGGACACTTGTGTGCGAGTACTGAACCTACACTTCAATAGTCTGGACTTTATTGGTAGGTTTCTTCTCCTTCTTCTTCTTCTCCTTCCTCCTTACGTTTTTTCTTTATACTTCCTCTTGAGTGAGCTTAGTTTAACAGCGGACATGTGTTGCAAATACTTAAGCTTCACTTCAATAGCCTGGGCTTTATTGGTATTTAACAATCTTTTTATTTATCTAACTTATTTATATTTCTCTCTGTCTTTTTTCATATACCTTTCTACTTATTGCGTTTTGTAATGTATCATTTCATATCTATAACACCCCCTCCCCCGCATATTACGTATATCATGGTTTCAAGATGCGCTTGGTTTCTTTAAAGCTCTATTGTCTTGCTGATTGAGTGTCCAGTCACAGTTTAAATTGTATTCAATACTCCAGTGACAAAGATTTTGGTTAAAGTGTTCGGTTGTATTTGTTCACATCTTTTCCATTCCTTCCGTTGTGCTTTCTTGTCCCATTTTATGTTATATTAAATGCTTTATTGGTATGTTTCTTCTCTTCCTTTTACTTCTCCTCTTCCTTTTACTTCCCTACTTTTTTCTCCCCTTCTTTCTCTAGGTCAGATTAACATTGGAGTTCACATCAGATCTGTAATCATTCTTATATCAACTGTAATGCAGCTCCAGCAAGTTGTGTCTCATACCAAAATAGCACAGACTTCCCTGTTCTTATCACTTGACGTAATCTTTCCATTAAAACCACTGTCTTCTTTTAGCACACTTGTGGCCTTGACACATAGTTTAGAGCTTTGCTTTTTTGGCAGAGTATTTTAATGCTGCACCACATTATCACTTGTTTTTTATCTGATTTAGTTATAAAGATGTGTCCCTGGTAGGATTTAGGTTTATGAAAAGCAAACGTGAAAAGGTCAACAATTAACTCAGTCTTACAAAATATATAATTTGGCACCATCAGAATTAGAACTGTAGGTGGTTGCTGAAGATAAGGACGAAATGTGTATTAGAATGTCCAGTGTGCTGTGATATCATTACTTAACTCATGTCTTATAAATATATCCCCAAAACCTTCCTATTACCGGGCCCTAAAAAGTGGCAAATGAAGTATGTAAGGACAGTGTTTAAAAACTCATGCATCATCTGATTAGGTGGAATAGAGAAATAGCCTTACGTGAGAAAATATTGGACAAGAGAGGCAGAGGAATACATAAATATTATGTAGAAATTTAGTCTTTCAGCCTTAAGCGATAAGTAATTCCCCCCTCCCCCCTTTTGTTTTCCCCACACATCTTCTTCGACGATGTCTTGTCATTCACTTAACCCAGCTTGGGACATACAACTGGTTGTCAGCTTGAAGTCTCTCAGTTGGGTGCAGCTGAATTCAAATACTGTTACTTTGGAAATACACTCTGAAGTCTGCTATTCATCCAACTTTAGATGTTATCTTACTGTGATTCTTGCTGTCTCCCTAGTTGGGGTAAATGGCATAATTGAGTTAAGAACACACACCTGATCCAAGTTTCAGGTGATCATGTTTTATGACAGACTAATCACCCTTCTGTCATGGTGTAGTGGCAAGATGCTCACATGAGGGTCCAAAGGTCATAGATTCAAATCTGCAGCAAACCTTGGTTCCCAGGTTGACCCAGTCATAAATGGCTACCAGGTCCTGGGAAGTAGAGGCAGCGATCATGATGTTGACCATGCCCCCCCCCCTCTCCCCCCAAGTGCCGACTGATCTAAAAATGTAGGCTTAACACAGTATTTGCCCAATACACCTATAGATGTGGAAAAGGGTGTTTTACACTTTTTTTTTTAATGATGACCCACACTTACCAGCATGGTACATGATGAGAATGAGCGCTTCTTCTGTTTCTCCAGCTAACCAAGAAACTCTTGTGGAGATCATGGGCTTTGTCAACAGGACATTCCCCAAAGGAAGGTCTCCAGAGTCTAAACTGAAGCCAACACTTCATCAGGGTATCCCCAGTAATGCAGCTGTGAAGGTGAGATGAGATCAGTGTTGACATGTATTGTTTAATGTATACTTTTAAAGTCATAGTTTGTTTAAGCATTTGTTGTTTGGTTTGGTCTGGTTGGGTAATTGGTTTAGCTTGTTATTTTAGTTTAGCTGTGCAGCTCTGTGGCCTAGAAGATAGTCACATTGTTTCACAATGTAATACTTGACATTTACGAGGGTTCGATTCCCACGGAATAAAACAGACACTTCTTATGGTTTTCAAACTATGTTACAGGCAGACTCTTCTTATAGCTTTCAAACAATGTTACAGGAAGACCCTTCTTATGGCTTTCAATGTTACAGGAAGACCCTTCTTATGGCTTTCAAACAATTTTACAGGCAGACCCTTCTTATGGCTTTCAATGTTACAGGCAGACCCTTCTTATGGCTTTCAATGTTACAGGCAGACCCTTCTTATGGCTTTCAATGTTACAGGAAGACCCTTCTTATGGCTTTCAATGTTACAGGAAGACCATTCTTATGGCTTTCAAACAATGTTACAGGCAGACCCTTCTTATAGCTTTCAAACAATGTTACAGGCAGACCCTTCTTATGGCTTTCAAAAAGTGTTATAAGAGTTGCACCTTGGAAGAGTTTAAGGTCTCAGCACATGATATTCTACTGCAACCATCCTCCATTGTGGCGACAGCACCATTTTGTGTGTGTTTGTGGTTTAGTTGACTGCTTGGTTTGGCTGGTTGGTAGATTGGTTACTGAAATGTTTGCATTAGTTAGAGTTGGTTTAGTTTTGGCGAGGCATATTCTGCCTTGGAGTCTTGATCAGTAATATTTCTTTAAAATCTGTCAGTCCGTCAGTCAGTTTGTTCTCTCAGGATTGCTACCTAAAGGTTTACCTGACCATCCTAATATTAAAGAATCTCAGTCTTGGTGTCAGACCAACAAGGCAGATCCTACATACCCCATTCAACCTCCAAAGTAGTTATTAATTAGGGCACATGTAATGGTTGCACCAGTCAGGTGTTACCTGTTGTCCTAAAAATAAAAAAATAAAAATAAATAAAAAAAAAAAATTTAAATAAGCCATGCTTTGTAGGTAAGGAAAATACTAATTAAAATATCTAGACTTTCCACATGTTCTGGACATAAGTGGTCACCATTGAAATCAATATCATTTAGAGTTACCGTGACTGTCTTGCATTTGTGTTGTGACTGTCTTGCATTTATATTGTGACTGTCTTGCATTTATATTGTGACTGTCTTGCATTTGTGTTGTGACTGTCTTGCATTTCTGTTGTGACTGTCTTGCATTTCTGTTGTGACTGTCTTGCATTTGTGTTGTGACTGTCTTGCATTTATATTGTGACTGTCTTGCATTTATATTGTGACTGTCTTGCATTTATATTGTGACTGTCTTGCATTTATATTGTGACTGTCTTGCATTTATATTGTGACTGTCTTGCATTTGTGTTGTGACTGTCTTGCATTTGTGTTGTGACTGTCTTGCATTTATATTGTGACTGTCTTGCATTTGTGTTGTGACTGTCTTGCATTTGTGTTGTGACTGTCTTGCATTTGTGTTGTGACTGTCTTGCATTTGTGTTGTGACTGTCTTGCATTTGTGTTGTGACTGTCTTGCATTTGTGTTGTGACTGTCTTGCATTTATATTGTGACTGTCTTGCATTTGTGTTGTGACTGTCTTGCATTTGTGTTGTGACTGTCTTGCATTTGTGTTGTGACTGTCTTGCATTTATATTGTGACTGTCTTGCATTTGTGTTGTGACTGTCTTGCATTTGTGTTGTGACTGTCTTGCATTTGTGTTGTGACTGTCTTGCATTTATGTTGTGACTGTCTTGCATTTATATTGTGACTGTCTTGCATTTATATTGTGACTGTCTTGCATTTATATTGTGACTGTCTTGCATTTATATTGTGACTGTCTTGCATTTGTGTTGTGACTGTCTTGCATTTGTGTTGTGACTGTCTTGAATTTGTGTTGTGACTGTCTTGCATTTATATTGTGACTGTCTTGCATTTGTGTTGTGACTGTCTTGCATTTGTGTTTTGACTGTCTTGCATTTGTGTTTTGACTGTCTTGCATTTATTAAACTAGGAGTCTTCGTAATCCTTAACAAGGGCTAATTTTATCACCCCAACAATTAGCTCAGCTTGATGGGACTACACATTACTTCATAACCATCGGAGATCCCAGTATTAATATGTTCTATGGCTGAACAGTGTTTCTGCGATATGTACCATGGGGATTCTCGTCTGTACAGTTGCTCTTTGGGTTATAAGTCGTTAAATGCTGAGTATGTAGTACTAGATGGGTTCACCTTCACTAACCCATCATATCACTCATCTGAGCACTGGTTCGGTGGGGAGTGAACAAAGGGTCTGGAGGTTTTTACTGTGCAAAGTAAAAGAGAGAGAGAGAGAGGGATTATTAACCAAGCCGCAACTGGCACCATCAATATGGGAACTCTGTGTTGGCTACCTATGATGGGGACAGAGCACATGTGAAAATGTGCACAGAGTGTGGTGATCACAGTTCTTAATTCATTTATTCACCACACCAGAAATCAGGCTGGATCCTCTCCTTTGTTAGTAGAGTATATCTAAAGACCTGTGAATGAAAATCTTGGTATGCCACTTGGCCCTCGTACGTCAGTCTGAACATGCCAGATTGGTAGAAACAGTATTACCCATTTGTTAATGTCAGGCATTTTGATAGTTTATAATAATTTTGTCTGAATATTTTGCAGGACATATACTGATTAGCAAATTTTTATTTGTTTTGTTTATTGTAGAACAAGGATACAATCCATGTCAGTGCTGACTTTAAACGGCTGAATGTTATGTTGGTACGATTCCTGGTGAGCGATGGTCACAAAGTAGCCCGTAAAGTGGCCACTGCTACAATGTCTGCTGCAAAACTTCAGGCCATGTTTGGTAAGCATTTTAAAATTTATGCTGTTTTAAATTAGTTTAGTTTGCTTCAGTGTTTACGCAGAATGAATGGACAAATAAGCAGTGTTATGTACTTTATCTAGTCCCAAGTATGGATAATAAGCAGTAAGGAAATTTGACATAAGCAAATTAAACAGTATCAGAATATTTGTGAAAGCTTAGTGAATACCCCGTTTTACACATGCATGCACACACCCACCCACACTTAAGCAAAAAGTATTGAACTTCTCACATAACACTAGCATATAAACTAAAACGTTTAAAGGGTAACCCCTGGGAAATACTGGAAACAAATCCTTTAGGAAGCAGCAACCTCATTACACAGGGCACTAAAAAAATAACATGGCACTAAAAAAAAACATTTTATTATTTATTTATTTACATTTTTAATTTAGTTTTTTGTTGAAATTTATAAAGGAGTAATCAGCAAACATAAACATTGAAGCATTAAATGGAATACATTGCCAGTAGCTTAAAGAAAAACTCATTATGTAGCATGTGCTAGTGACCCAGTGACCTTTGTCACTAAGGCTTATGGGAAAATTTTTACACCATCTTGCCTTTAAAAAAGCCATTTAGGTCATCAGGACCCTTCCCCCCCCCCCCTTTTTCCAATACTATTTTTTAGTTACTGTATTTATATCCCAGCCTATTAAACAGGTGTATGAAATTTAACGTTTTTTGAAAATGGATAACTGCAGAAATGGCGATAAATCAGCATTTACAGGTCTGTGTCACAACTGGAAAGTACTAGATTTAGTCTTCTCATTGTGACAGGGTTGATCAAGTGTGTTGTAAAATGTTACTAATTATGTGATTGCTGAAATTAGATGAAAGGCTTTATTTGATTCAGTTGGTACTGTAGAATGTACCCGTCGAAATAGAGAAAATGATTCTTTGTGTCTTCTTTGTTCACACTGACAGTGAGAAAGTATACAAATATGTCATTTTCTTGTTTTCATAGATCTGGTTCTGAAATAATTATATTTTTGTTTCTCGTTAACTCTGCAGATGAGAGTTGGGGAGTTGAAGGTAGCCTTGGTGGCCTTCATTTGTTAGATGTGACACCAGAGGGCACTTTGTACCAGCAAGTGGTCAGTATTGGTCAGTGTCAGGAAGCAGACATCAAGTTGGGCATGCCTAGTTCTCCTACTCCAGACATGTACCAAACAGCTGTTGATGGGAAAATCTTCTCAGAATCCTTCACATCTTCTCATCGAGACAGAAAGAATGCTTGCACTTTTGTTTTAAAAAGCCAGAATCAGAAGTTAAAACAGGTTTGCTGTTATTTCTAACATTTATTTATATTCTTTTCTCCACACCTATTTCAGTCTTGCTGTGATAAGAGCACACTAAGTCTGTTATTGTTGTTGATCATCATTATGAGTCTTTGAGGTTTATTGCTGCAGATATTGCCTGCCTCATTTCGTCTCTGTGATTGGCCTTTTCTTTTCCTTAGGTGACTGCAAGTGTTTTAATTTAAATAAATTTGTGAATTTTGTGTGTGTGTGTGGTTCTCACTCATGCTCAGCACTTAAGGGAAAGGCGAGACAGATATACAGTCAGACAGTTACTGGTACCATCAGAATCAGATCTTTTCACTTGGTGCTGAAGATAGGGATGGATTCTTAATACAGCATTCAGAACTCTCCATTCTTCACGATAATAAAAGAGCTGCTTCTGTGTCTTGAAGCATACTGGGCACAATGTGCTAGCCCATATTTTTGTAGACCTATCAGTGCTAGATGAATGTTGCAGTCAGTATCTCACCGGCCACTTATATTTCCCAGGAAATTTCTTGGTAACTATTTCTAGCTGCGTCAAGCTGGCAGCCCAGGTCTGTTTTTAAAATCAGCTTTAATAGGGATTTAAACTTATGACAACTGAGCCAAAAGGACAGCTTGCTGGCCACAACACTTTTGCAGTACAGCTTCAGTAATAAAAAATACAAATAGAGCAAATAAACAGTTCCAGAGGGACATAGAAAGCATATGTAAATTCAAATATAAACCTAGAACACTTAATACCATAAATGCTGATAGCCAAAAAGAAAAACCGATTGAACATATTGTTTTAATTATTATTATTTTTTTTAATGTTTAAGAATGTAATTAAAGTCCATCTAAAATTCTGTCCTGATGTCTTTTTTCTTCATGTTTGCCTTCATCTTCTTTGTTTGCCTGTAAAATATGATCGGTTTGTTATGTTGTAGTTTACAGCTGAGCTGGGATATGGTCTGTGGTCACAATGTTTGCTCATGTCTGTGAGTCTTTTTCCTTTTACCATTCTTCTTAGTTTCATTTTATGTTCTTTCATTCAAAATCAGCAATGCCTGGATGAGTTTATTATCATTATTGTTATTATTATCATTGTTATTTAACATCTTGAATAGATTTTTAACCCAATGTGTTCAAAGAAGCAAGGCTCAAGATGTCACAAATATCAGAAGGAGACAGTCTTTGTCCTTTGGTCATATGAGAAGAAGGAAACTGGAACATGTTGTGACCACTGGAAAGATTTGTGGAAAGAGAAATAGATGAAGACAGTGTGAGAAAATTTTGACAGCCTTCTGTTGTGGTATGGAGGGGTGTCAGCACATACAGTGATACATGTTGTTGGAGAGTTTGTGGAGAGGCATGATCACCCACGCCCGTTGGTAAAACACTTGATGATGATGAGTCGGCTTATTTAAGCCTGTAATTTATTATATAAGAGTTTCCTGTAATTTTACAGGTCCTATTATATTTATGTTGCTGTTATGCATATCATACTTTATTTTGTTGTACTGTTTCAATTGCCAGGAAGTGGAGATATCAAGAAATGAACCAGAGCTCATACTGGCAACATTTGAAATGGCTGCTCTCACATACATCCATTGCCCCAAGTTTCTGGATGAAATAGTCGACTGTGTCTCAGAGTTCCGCGACTATGTGACCAAAGTTGCCTCCTCCATCAAAACCGCTGCCACGGAAGTTGCTATGGGAATTGTTGGCGTCAAGGGGGAAAAAGAAGGAACCCCTGCAGAGGGGTTTCCTGTCGGGCACACAATTCGCAGAGAGCAGTCAATCGGAGACATCACACACACCATTCTGCTGGAGGATTCATCCTGGGCACACCAGACAAACTCAGCTGTGGACCTCAACAAGTGCAGCGTCATCATTGAGGCCAGAATCGAGTCTCCGATTTTGGTTATACCTAGGACTCCAAATAGTCCCCAGGTAGGACATTTTTCAAAACTCTTTCAATGCCAGACAAAGGGAGCCACTGTGTTGTAGATGCTTGCCTAAAGATCTAAAAGTGGTGGGTTCAAATCCTAATGGAGCCAGACTGTTTAATATTTCCATTAAAGATGACCTGGGCTCCCAGGTTGACGCAGCTTTGAATGTGTACAAGATATAAAGTGCTGACCACATCAGCCACCAAATGCTGTTTGATCTATAAAATATAGATATAGCACTATATACCCAATAAGTGCGAAGACGCGGGGAAAGGGGTCATTTACTTTACTAGTACCGAACAAGGCACCGTAAATTTCTCGGTGTTTCAAACATCTCTCTCTCTCTTTGAAACACGGAGAAATTTATGGTGCCTTGTTCAGTATATATAGTGTTCTTGTTGTGCACAATCACAGACCAATGTTATAATAACCCTTCATGTCTGAATGATTAATTCTTCTTCTGTCCCAGTCTGACTGTTGTATTGTTGTTGAACTCCTTTAGATCTCTCACTATTTATTGCTTTAAAGCTTAGCTCTCTCATGTGGGTTCTTCTGGACCCCATTTTGGGAAGAAAAAAGAATAGACTCCCTGCCTCCCTGTCATAAAAGTTGACCGACTAGGGGTGCTTCCTTCAAAGTTGGCAAGCATCTGCCTGAGAAGCGAGGGACCTACGGTCAGCGTACAAATAAGCCAGTGCTGGTTAAACTTAAAGGCAAGTCAGTGCACATAAATATCATACAAGTATATGCACGAATGACAGACAGCAATGAAGAAGACCTAAAAGATTTTATGATGATGTCGAAAGATCATTGTTGCACACCATATCACAAGAAATTAAAATAGAGCTGTTAGACACTGTGGTACTAGACAGTGCAAAAAAGGGACTTTCCTAAAAAAAAAAAAAACCCACAGAAACAGTGGTAATATAAAAAAAATAAGATGACTGCAAAATATGATGTAGCAACAAAAGGGAAAGTAATTAACCAAGTCAATAAATTCAAGTATTTGGGGACATTCATAACAAAAGATGGATTTTGTGTGACAGAAATTAAGAGCAGAATTGACTAGGCAAAGCCAGCATTTCAGAAGATGAAAAGTATATAATTTAATAATGTCAGGGTAAGATAGAAAACGAACGAAAAGTATATCAGCGAGCTTCACAATATAACAAACACAAACAGAATGTAAACCTTGTGGCTATGGAGCCTACTTCAGCACATACATAGATTAGACAATACTACACAAATACACAATATCTCTTATTTTAGTATCTTGAGGCAGCCAGGTCGATGTCAAGCCAATAGTCTTGTTATTTAATAAATCACACTCTCATTAAACGTCAGAAAACAATTACTGAAATGTTATATCGATCCTGTTCTGTTGTATGGCAGTGAATCTTGGAATGTGAGCAAACAAATTAAGAATAGCTTGGAGGCAGCTGAGATGTGGTTCTTGAGAAGAATGTTGCCAATACCTTGGACTGCCAGAATAACTAACAATGACTGCCTGGAAATGGCTAATGAAAGTAGAACATTATATACAACAATGAGAAGGAGAGAAACAAAGTTCTTTTGATCTAATCTGTGATTCTGGTGATCGTGTGAGATGGTGAAACATTACAGCCTGGGGATTGACACCGGAGCTACGATGTTCATGCTTTTTGCAATGCTCTCGGCAGGGGGCTAGCTCTTCAGTTCTGCTGAGAGAGACTGAGCCATATGGGTTAAAAGCGCAGTGCATGAATGGGATCCTCTCAACTTAAACTTTTTACGAGTGTGTGGCTGAGTGGTTAGAACACTGGGCTGTCATGCGAGAGACCCTAGTGACCACACTTGGTCTGAACAGCTCAAAATTACCAGAGCTGACCCATAAGTTTGGCTTGCCTATTTTATATGATACTTCCGTGGCTCTGGCAATTGGTAAGAGGGAACTTGATTTCCCATTTGTGAACCCAAATGTCTCTCCGTCATTTGAAGGCATGGGATTTGGCGGAACCTCTCCCCATAAAAGTAAATCAGACCTTGATGAAAGTGATGATTTCCACCAGTGGCCGATTTCTTCTTTGTTGGATGTCAAGGCTAAAATCTCTTCTCCGCTGAAGTTGAGTTTGTCTAAAGAAGTTTATGAACAAATCCTGCAGACTGTGGACAATCTCACGTATGATAGAGAATCATTTAAGCAGTTCTCACACAAATCGCACCACACGGTGACACGGACATCAAGTGCACCATCCAGCACAGATACTTCTAAAACAAACTCAACAATTTACGTTGACACGGAGTTCCTGACTGGCAGGCCCACTTCTTCACATGCAAATCAGAACATTCATGGATCTTTTGATCAAGATTTTTCACAAGCAGGAGATAACTTCCTGGCCAAGCATGTGGAATTTGATGTGCCTTTGTTTGAAGTTGAGCTTCGTGGGGATTTTGGGGAGAAAGAACAAGGCCTGGTGGACCTAAAGCTCTATGACTTTTCTGTGAGATATGAAAAGAATAATAGGGTTAACACTCGTATCAATCTTCATCTGAAGTCACTTCAGATGGACGATCTCCTGGAACCTGCAGACTCAAAACACAGGCAGATTATCATGTCCAGACCATCCCGATCAAGAGATAGGTAAGTAATTTGACTGAAAACTATTTTATTGTCCATTGAGCCATTTGACTAAGCTTATTAGCTGATCAGTAAGTAATTTGACTATGACAACTGTTTAATTGTTAGGGATGTAACTGTAAAAGCTCTTTGACTGTTAGTGATGTGACTATGGAATATGTTTAACTGTTAGTGAGGTGACTATGAAAACTATTTAATTGTTGGTGATGTGACTATGGAAGCTGTTTAACTGTTAATGATGTGACTATGAAAGCTATTTAATTGTTAATGATGTGACTATGAAAACTATTTAATTGTTAGTGATGTGACTATGGAAGCTGTTTAATTATTAGTGATGTGACTGTGAAAGCGCTTTACCTTTTAGTGATGTGACTATAAAAGCTATTTAATTGTTAGTGATATGACTGTGGAAGCTGTTTAATTGTTAGTGATGTGACTGTGAAAGCTCTTTAACTGTTAGTGATGTGACTATAAAAGCTCCTTTACTGTTAGTGATGTGACTATAAAAGCTCTGTAACTGTTAGTGATGTGACTATGAAAACTCTTTAACTGTTAGTGATGTGACCATGAAAACTCTGTAACTGTTAGTGATGTGACCATGAAAACTCTTTAACTGTTAGTGATGTGACTATAAAAGCTCTTTAACTGTTAGTGATGTGACTATAAAAGCTCTTTAACTGTTAGTGATGTGACCATGAAAACTCTGTAACTGTTAGTGATGTGACTATAAAAGCTCTTTAACTGTTAGTGATGTGACTATAAAAGCTCTTTAACTGTTAGTGATGTGACTATAAAAACTCTTTAACTGTTAGTGATGTGACTATAAAAGCTGTTTAACTGTTAGTGATGTGACTATAAAAGCTCTTTAACTGTTAGTGATGTGACCATGAAAACTCTGTAACTGTTAGTGATGTGACTATAAAACCTCTTTAACTGTTAGTGATGTGACTATAAAAGCTCTTTAACTGTTAGTGATGTGACTATAAAAGCTCTTTAACTGTTAGTGATGTGACTATTAAAGCTCTTTAACTGTTAGTGATGTGACTATAAAAGCTCTTTAACTGTTAGTGATGTGACTATAAAAGCTCTTTAACTGTTAGTGATGTGACTATAAAGCTCTTTAACTGTTAGTGATGTGACTATAAAAGCTGTTTAACTGTTAGTGATGTGACTATAAAAGCTGTTTAACTGTTAGTGATGTGACTATAAAAGCTCTTTAACTGTTAGTGATGTGACCATGAAAACTCTGTAACTGTTAGTGATGTGACCATGAAAGCTCTGTAACTGTTAGTGATGTGACCATGAAAACTCTTTAACTGTTAGTGATGTGACTATAAAAGCTCTTTAACTGTTAGTGATGTGACCATGAAAACTCTTTAACTGTTAGTGATGTGACTATAAAAACTCTTTAACTGTTAGTGATGTGACTATAAAAACTCTTTAACTGTTAGTGATGTGACCATGAAAACTCTGTAATTGTTAGTGATGTGACCATGAAAGCTCTGTAACTGTTAGTGATGTGACCATGAAAGCTGTTTAACTGTTAGTAATGTGACCATGAAAACTCTTTAACTGTTAGTGATGTGACTATGAAAACTCTTTAACTGTTAGTGATGTGACTATAAAAGCTCTTTAACTGTTAGTGATGTGACCATGAAAGCTCTGTAACTGTTAGTGATGTGACCATGAAAGCTCTGTAACTGTTAGTGATATGGCCGTGAAAGCTCTTTTAACTGTTAGTGATGTGACCATGAAAGCTCTGTAACTGTTAGTGATGTGACCATGAAAGCTCTGTAACTGTTAGTGATGTGACCATGAAAGCTGTTTAACTGTTAGTGATGTGACCATGAAAGCTGTTTAACTGTTAGTGATGTGACCATGAAAGCTCTGTAACTGTTAGTGATGTGACCATGAAAGCTGTTTAACTGTTAGTGATGTGACCATGAAAGCTGTTTAACTGTTAGTGATGTGACTATGAAAACTCTTTAACTGTTAGTGATGTGACTATGAAAACTCTTTAACTTTTAGTGATATGACTATAAAAGCTCTTTAACTGTTAGTGATGTTACCATGAAAGCTCTGTAACTGTTAGTGATATGGCTGTGAAAGCTCTGTAACTATATGGGACATTGCACGACCATCACCTGCATTTTTTTCAGTTGGTTTTACTAGGCAGTTTACTTCAGTAGTTAACCATTGTGTTCTAAATAGTCACATCTCAAAACCACTCTGTCAGAATCAACACAAAAGTGGTGTACTGCCATAATACTCACAGCTGGAGTCAAACAGGGTACTTTGGAATTATGAAGCATATTCGCAACGCCTAAGCCACAGGTGCTAGGTTTAGGTTTTTGGTTTAGACGATGGATCATCATCATGGCACAAGAGTTGATGCATAAGTGCTACGATCTACTTCTGACTCAAGCCTGTCCAAAGAATCTCATAGCACAGACAAGGATCCTAAAATACTTTGGGTAGATTTTTAACTGCCAAGGGAATTCAATTTTTTTACACGCGCAACAATACACAGGATGTCCGATTTTATTACTTAGAGACTAGGGGAAATTACTAGAAGTCCACGTGAAAAAAATCCCTGCCTTCACCAGGGCCTGAACCTGGGACCTCTAGCACTCGAGGCGGATGTCATGCCTCGCGACCATGCAACCCCCAACAGATGCTGATGAAAGTCAAATACTCTTATAGAAAAACCCACACTGGAGAGAACATTGATGGCAAGCTAGCAAGAAACAGGCAACAATGCGGATGTGGTACAAAAAGCGGTCTGAGAGATTTTTACTTCCAATTAAAAGACAGAGCAAGTTGGAGATCCATTGCAGACAGCTTTCACAGTAGAGACGGCATCTAGTTGACTGTGAAAGCTCTTTAACTGTTTCATTTATTCAGCCTGCATATTTTTCTCAATTCTTGATTTACTGCAACTTCTTCACTAACTTAGAAATATATTTAATGTTAATGATATTTGGGACAGTTATTTTGTCCCCACTAGATTATGTAGTATAATTAATTAGGTGACCATTGTTGTCGTTAGTTTGATGGGGGAGTTTAAACTTATCTCAACACATTCTGAAAGAGAGGGCTCAGAACTTATCTCAAACATCGGAGACAGTCATCATTTTTGGTCGTGTTAGGGGAAGAGGGAAACTGGAACATGTTGTGACCACTGAAAAGATCTAATGAAAGAGATGCAGAGGAAGACAGTGTAAGAAGATTCTTGACAGCCTCGAATCCCCTCTTTAGTAAATCCCGCTGCCTGTAGCGGCTCACGACACTAGTTCTGTGTTGGTTTCTTATTCTTCTTTGGCTTCCAGCATAGTGCTCTTATCTGGCCACACCCCTTTTAACAGGTTTTTCTTGCAGTCTGGTTATGGTTGCATATTGAGTCATCACTTGGTTCTTAGTTCTTATAGAGTATTCAGAATATCAGCATGTTCCATGGCTTGTCCGCCCTCCACAGTAGCTTTACCTGCAAGCCGATCAGCTTGTTCATTTCCTTGCACACCTTCGTTCCATGGCACAAATACGATATGTGTCAACCCCCGAGCACTTTAAAGACTCCAACAACTGTCTTTGGATCCAGCCCTTCTCTGCCTTCTTGAGCATACTCATTGAGTCACTGAGAAAGCATGCCAGGTAAAGGTCTGTGTCTCCAGCCATATTATTGCTTTGGTCACTGTGCAAGGCACTTGATGATGATGGCGACGATGATGAACTTACCATAGGAATGTTTTTTGTGTGTCTACTTTAGTCTGCAGAGGTTACATAGCCATCCCAAAGCTTTGATGTCAAAATCCTGCCCAGACAGCACCATTATTGCCCCAGTGCCTCGGATGCCTCCATCTTTACCAGTCAGTTTTATTGATAGGTAAGTTGTAACAGATTGGAACAGATGGTTTTGGACAGTCTTATATGACGGCATGGAAGGATATCAGTATGGGTATTAAAATGTAGTGTTAGTGAGTGAGATTTATGCAGAGACAGAATGCCCAAATAAGCTGAGCAAAGCATGTTGAAAATTTTGTCTTCTCTATCCAGTTTTAAGTTCTTCTTCTTCTTCTTTTTCTTTTTCGTCTTCTTCTTCTCCTCCTCCTCTTCCTCCTCCTCCTCCTGCTGCTTCTTCCTTCTTCTTCTTCTTCTTCTTCTTCTTCTTCTTCTTCTTCTTCTTCTTCTTCTTCTTCTTCTTCCTCCTCCTCCTCCTCCTCCTCCTCCTCCTCCTCCTCCTCCTCCTCCTCCTCCTCCTCCTCCTCCTCCTCCTCCTTCTTCTTCTTCTTCTTCTTCTTTTTTTTTACATTTCACCCTTAAAAGTGTTTTTTGGTACATTATTTTATGGTTTAAAACTGGGCTGAAATGTATGCACCTTCGAGCCGAACACATCCAATTTTAGAAAAACCTAATTAATCACCAATCTGTCACACTGGTTAAGGAGCAGTCCAGATTTTACAACTGCTAAGCATTCCCACATACATGACCTCATATAATTCCTATATTCCACTGTCTGTCAGTGCAAGGTCTGACCAGTATCAGAGCCACCAGCACAAGACCACTTCTGGAAGCCAGCGGAGGCGTCAGTCCGAAAGGTAAGCCTGTTGCCAGGTTGGCTTAAAAAATTGTGAGTTATCTCTGTTTTACTGAGTGGGATTCTAGTTTCTTGAAAATTCACTGAATCATTTATCCTTTGACCTTGGCTTCCAGGTCAGCCAAGCCCAACTCAAAAAGATACCAGGTAATGTCCTGGAAAGTAAAGGTGGCTAGCGCGCTGTTGACCATATCACCCTCAGAGTACCAATTGGACTACATAAATATAAGTCATAAGCTCGATGTGTCACTGGCATGAAAAGGTCTTTTACATTTACCCCCCCCCCCCCCCCCCCCCAAAATAAAACTTTAGATTCATTTCTGTCCTTTTTTTTGGGGTGAAATTAAAATAACCCATACTTCATTCTTTCAAATTATTACACAAAATTATAGCATTAAAAGATGGTAATGATCTTGATGAAACATTATTAGTGTAATTTACTCAGATTAAGGCAATGCTGGCCTCTCCAGTTCTTCATCGTCATTATTATCTTGTTGTGCCTCACACTGTCACTTTCTCTGTTCTGTGCATCCCTTTTGATATTGTCGCAGGCAATTTCTTCATTTTCATGAACACTTTATTTTCAGTTTAGAGAAGATAGTATAATCTAATTCTTTTTCTGTTCCATACAAGACGAGTAATTACAGACACAGAAAATAACTTGTTATGAGGTTGATTTCACAACTACCGCCCAAGTTAAGATTATAACTAAGAAGACAGACCTCACAAGCAGGCAATACAGCTGGAGAATTCCAACCAGTGAAGTATCCTAAAATGTAGATCTCCCAGCTTAGCTGGTTAAAGAGGAGGGTTCGGGGGACAGCCAACAATGTGATTTCTTAGGTCTAAATTGTGTGCTTATTATTTAACGATGTTCATAGACTAACGAGCGCTAACAAACAATGTTTATTGACTTACAACAGCTAATAAACAATGTTCATTGACTTACAAGAGCTAACAAACGATGTTCATTGACTTACAAGAGCTTATAAACAATGTTCATTGACTTACAAGAGCTAATAAACGATGTTCATTGACTTACAAGAGCTTATAAACAATGTTCATTGACTTACAAGAGCTAATAAACGATGTTCATTGACTTAAAAGAACTAACAAACGATGTTCATTGACTTACAAGAGCAAACAAACAATGTTCATTGACTTACAAAAGCAAACAAACAAACAATGTTTATTGACTTACAAGAGCTAACAAACGATGTTCATTGACTTACAAGAGCTAACGATGTTCATTGACTTTATAAGAGCTAACAAATAATGTTCATTGACTTACAAGAGCTAATAAACGATGTTCATTGACCTACAAGAGCTAACGATGTTCATTGACTTTATAAGAGCTAACAAATGATGTTCATTGACCTACAAGAGCTAACGATGTTCATTGACTTTATAAGAGCTAACAAATGATGTTCATTGACTTTATAAGAGCTAACAAATGATGTTCATTGACCTACAAGAGCTGACGATGTTCATTGACTTTATAAGAGCTAACAAATGATGTTCATTGACCTACAAGAGCTGACGATGTTCATTGACTTACAAGAGCTAACAAATGATGTTCATTGACTTACAAGAGCTAACAAATGATGTTCATTGACTTACAAGAGCTTACAAACGATGTTCATTGACTTACAAGAGCAAACAAACAATGTTCATTAACTTACAAAAGCAAACAAACAATGTTCATTGACTTACAAGAGCCAACAAACGATGTTCATTGACTTACAAGAGCAAACAAACGATGTTTATTGACTTACAAGAGCTAACAAACGATGTTCATTGACTTACAAGAGCTAATAAACGATGTTCATTGACTTACAAGAGCTAACAAACGATGTTCATTGACTTACAAGAGCTAACAAACGATGTTCATTGACTTACAAGAGCTAACAAACGATGTTCATTGACTTACAAGAGCTAACAAACGATGTTCATTGACTTACAAGAGCTAACAAACGATGTTCATTGACTTACAAAAGCAAACAAACAATGTTCATTGACTTACAAGAGCAAACAAACAATGTTCATTGACTTACAAAAGCAAACAAACAATGTTCATTGACTTACAAGAGCTAACAAACGATGTTCATTGACTTACAAGAGCTAACAAATGATGTTCATTGACTTACAAGAGCAAACAAATGATGTTCATTGACTTACAAAAGCAAACAAACAATGTTCATTGACTTACAAGAGCAAACAAACAATGTTCATTGACTTACAAGAGCAAACAAACAATGTTCATTGACTTACAAGAGCTAACAAACGATGTTCATTGACTTACAAGAGCTAACAAACGATGTTCATTGACTTACAAGAGCTAACAAACGATGTTCATTGACTTACAAGAGCAAACAAACGATGTTCATTGACTTACAAGAGCTAACAAATGATGTTCATTGACTTACAAGAGCTAACAAATGATGTTCATTGACTTACAAGAGCTAACAAACGATGTTCATTGACTTACAAGAGCTAACAAACGATGTTCATTGACTTACAAGAGCTAACAAACGATGTTCATTGACTTACAAGAGCTAACAAACGATGTTCATTGACTTACAAGAGCTAACAAACGATGTTCATTGACTTACAAGAGCTAACAAACGATGTTCATTGACTTACAAGAGCTAACAAACGATGTTCATTGACAACCAAAGGGCTAATCAAAACCATTTAGAATTAAATCAACAACTACAATTGCATTTATTGCATTAAAATTTAGGGGAATAAATTAATCATGGGACTTGGGAAGATTTTGATGGCTGACAGAGTGGACTGATTGATCTCATTACCTGGAAACTTGTTAGGAATCTAACATAATTTGATTAGATTAAAACACTCACTAAGGTATCTGAAAGTCAGTCGGAGGACACAGACAGACACATCTTGACTCACCATGTGTTTAAACAAAATAACTGATTGTAAGTCGCTGAAAAAGGGGGATATATCTGTGGTTGTACATCCAGATTCTACTTTGACTATTTTCATAATTTTAACTAAGAAATTATAATAATGCTTCTGTGTAGAAATATATCTGTTAGCAAGAAACAGTCGTCACAGATATGGATAGAATCCAGTCCAGGACTTTTGATTTCCATTTCAACATTTGTTTTTGGGTTTCTCTCAGATGTCTTTGTTTTCTCAGTCCATTTGTTTCTTATTTAAATGTCTCTCTGGTGATTGTCTGTTCATTTTTTTTTTTAAGGATATAACCAGTATAGTGGCTTCTTATTTGTCTAATATTTGTTCTTTTAGGATATAACCAGTATAGTGGCTTCTTATTTGTCTAATATTTGTTCTTTTAGGATATAACCAGTATAGTGGCTTCTTATTTGTCTAATATTTGTTCTTTTAGGATATAACCAGTATAGTGGCTTCTTATTTGTCTAATATTTGTTCTTTTAGGATATAACCAGTATAGTGGCTTCTTATTTGTCTAATATTTGTTCTTTTAGGATATAACCAGTATAGTGGCTTCTTATTTGTCTAATATTTGTTCTTTTAGGATATAACCAGTATAGTGCATTCTTATTTGTCTAATATTTGTTCTTTTAGGATATAACCAGTATAGTGGCTTCTTATTTGTCTAATATTTGTTCTTTTAGGATATAACCAGTATAGTGCCTTCTTATTTGTCTAATATTTGTTCTTTTAGGATATAACCAGTATAGTGCATTCTTATTTGTCTAATATTTGTTCTTTAAGGATATAACCAGTATAGTGGCTTCTTATTTGTCTAATATTTGTTCTTTTAGGATATAACCAGTATAGTGGCTTCTTATTTGTCTAATATTTGTTCTTTTAGGATATAACCAGTATAGTGCATTCTTATTTGTCTAATATTTGTTCTTTAAGGATATAACCAGTATAGTGGCTTCTTATTTGTCTAATATTTGTTCTTTTAGGATATAACCAGTATAGTGCATTCTTATTTGTCTAATATTTGTTCTTTTAGGATATAACCAGTATAGTGGCTTCTTATTTGTCTAATATTTGTTTCTTTTAGGATATAACCAGTATAGTGCATTCTTATTTGTCTAATATTTGTTCTTTAAGGATATAACCAGTATAGTGGCTTCTTATTTGTCTAATATTTGTTCTTTTAGGATATAACCAGTATAGTGCATTCTTATTTGTCTAATATTTGTTCTTTAAGGATATAACCAGTATAGTGCATTCTTATTTGTCTAATATTTGTTCTTTAAGGATATAACCAGTATAGTGCATTCTTATTTGTCTAATATTTGTTCATACCAGGTATTGCCCAGACTTTCTCTTATTTCTTCGTCTTTCTTGAATTATCCCATCTGATATTCATGAGTTTCCTCTCCGTTTGCAACAGTATTAAATTTACTGAGTTCCTTCTTTGTTGTCTCTCCATAGTCCATGCAGTGTATCCAGCGTATGATATCCTATTCAAGTTAATGTACTTGTTTCACTATATACACATTTTTTTAACAACTGTTAATTAACTATTCTCAACACATTGCCAGCTATGAGCCTCTTTTAACGGCTGTGAAAAGACAACAGTGGTGAATTGGACGTGTTACACGATCTGCTGGGTTGTCCAAATTGATGCCATAGGGTTAGACCAAGAGGCCTAGATACAGAACAGATGACAAGCCTCAAATATACAGTCATCAGGTTCCCTGTATCTGACCGACAGAGATGGAGGTAACTGATCAGACGCTCAGCAGCAACTGGTGACCCAATAATATGCGTTCTTATGGAACTTTAATGATGAACTATTCATTGAATATTACTGTTTTGTTTTGGATTCTGTGAAAGCGCATGAAGTGCCAACAGAAACATTCTTAGCCTACCATGGACCAAGAAGAAGAAAGATGTTGACATCCTGCATGATCAAGGAGAACTGGCTGCTAAACAGTTTCCTCTCCCAAAAGATGAAGGATGCAGTTTCTGGAACGTGAGGCAGAGGTTGACCACTATGAAGGTGGATACAGGACTTTGAGGATGCATTGGCTATGAAAGCATGCAGGGCTGGAGAATTGTCTAAAATGCTGTGAAGAGAGCGACTTTCTGTAGAGGACATACTGATTGATTTGATGAAAGCACATAGGGCTGCATATTTGGCTGGAGAAAGAGACTTTACTGGGAGGAGAACAACTAACTGAAAAGGACCCGCTGTTAGAAAATGATGATGATATTTTTTAAATTGCCTAGTAAACATTTTGCTACTGATTGCTGTCTGCAGCCCAGGAGATTGTCCATACACACCTCCACCAAGTCCCATGGCAAGGGATTTTGAGGTGAAACCACACACGCGTTCTGATGACCTGGTACACATTGATATCACTCTTGTGGACAAGAAAAGACCAGAATTTGTAACCAAATATAATAAGGTGAATAGTTTGTGTGTGTATATGTCCCTCTCTCTCTCCCTCTGTCTCTCTCTGTCTCTCTCTCTCTTTGTCTCTCTTTGTCTCTCTCTCTCCATCTCTCTCTCACTCTCTCCCTCCCTCTCTCTCTCTCCCTCCCTCTCTCCATCTCTCACTCCCTCTTTCCCTCTCTCCATCTCTCTCTCTCTCTCTCTCTCTCTCTCTCTCTCTCTGTGATCTCGATCTCGAGTTTGCAACCAACTATAACAAGGTATACCACAGAGTAGTTTGTGTATGTTTATGTGTGTATTTGTGACCAAGTAAAACAAGATGAATAGTATGTGTGTGTGTGTGTGTGTGTGTGTTTGTGCATGTCTGCAAGTGTGTGTGTGTTTTTGTTCACATTAAAGTATGTTACCAGTAAGTTACAAGATGAATAGTGTGTGTGTGTGTGTGCATGTCTGCAAGTGTGTGTGTGTGTTTTTGTTCACATTAAAGTATGTTACCAGTAAGTTACAAGATGAATAGTGTGTGTATGTGTGTCGGAGTGTGCGACCAAGTAAAAAAAGGTGAACAGTGTGTATGTGTGTCGGAGTGTGCGACCAAGTAAAAAAAGGTGAACAGTGTGTATGTGTGTCGGAGTGTGCGACCAAGTAAAAAAAGGTGAACAGTGTGTATGTGCATGCCTGCAAGTGTGCATGTGTATGTTTTGCACATTAAAGTATGAGACCAAGTGTAACACTGTGCATAATTTGAATGACTGAATACCATGTGTGTGTATTCATGTCAGAATATGTAGAGAAGTTTAACAAAGTGAATAGTTTGTCTGTGTGAGTGTGTGTGTGCTTGCATGTTCTTGTCAAAGTTTGTGACCACATTTAACAAGATATAGCAATTTCTGAATAATATTTGTAAATTTGTTATGTTAGTTCAAAGGTTTAAATTACTGTGCATAGTTTTGATGTGAGTGTTTGAGTCAGAATATATGAGCGAGTACATAGCAGAACATGGATAATTATTGTTTGTTGTCAGCCAGCTTGTCATGGATTGAAACAATTTGCAAGAATTGCTTCGAAAGTAATCTTCCCAATTCTTCTACTAAACTGTTTTGGTACCAGAAGACAGTTAAAATAGGTATAAATCAATCAACACATGATGCATTTCGTGGTATCCTAGTAGTTTAATTACACCAGAGTATTGGAGCAGGTTTGTGTTCCAGTCCAGTATAACTGGACGTAAGTCATTAGGGCGCTGCAGTAGTGCAGTTATTGGATGCTCATCTATCAGCCCACAAATCTTGGCTTCAGATCAGCATTGGGTCCGGATTTGTTTTTCTTCTTGAGAATTGACCTTAGCTCGGAAGTCAACACAGTATATGTTGGGCACCAGATTATGTTCTGGGAAGTAAAGGTGACTGGCATGATGCCCACCACATCACCTATCAAGAGCCAATTGGTCTGGCACCATGTGTGGTGTGCCACTTGCATGAACATGGTCTTTTAATTTAGCCCACCATATTGTCTTTGCATAAAAGGCTTCAATTTATAAAACGACCCCTATTTTTTTTTTACCCCACAATTAAGATATAAGATTTAGGGTTAGGGTTAGGGTTACAATATTTTTAACACATTGCATATATGAGGGCCCCCAGTTTTGAAACTTTAAAAATTTGGGACAACCTATCATCATCTTATACATGGAAAAAAATGTTATTAAAATAATGATTCTTGATTCTTGTCAATGTATATCTCGCAGACTAATAGATTCATCAACATAGACTTTGCTTGCCTGGATGCTACCATAAATCTGCAGACGTGGGTGGTGCTGTTGGATTTCCTGGGCTTGGGAGCCAAGGTTCATGACATGGACCCTCCTCAAGCAGGCCCAAGGGAAACAATGCAAGAGGAGACAATTACAACTGTTCAAGGTAAACGCATGGTTCATGTTGTTGTTGTTGTTGTTTTTATTATATTGGCATCTGTGGCCCAGGCATGGTGACAGACTTCTAAATTCTGATATACCTGGTTTGATTCTAGTTGCGCATGATGTGGCAGCAGAACACTTTGCGTAGATTTCAATAATGACATGGATGGCAAAAATGGGGTTAAATCCTTTTCGCGCTGTGACACTGATCCTCCATTATTGCCAGTCTTTACAAATCTCTGTAAAAGCCGTTAAACCGACATTGCTGCATTGACCTGTCCTTGACAAGCCTAGTTAACAGCATTGGTTCTGTTTGCACTTGAGCAGTGTTAGGGACCATGAATGGCTTTTCTTTTAGTTGAGTCACCATATACATTATTTTTAAGTCCAAGGGTATTTAATTAATTTCATTCTCTGCTCTGTTTGTGTTTGTTGATTACTCTCATGCGTGGATTTCTTAAAATCTTGTAACACACTTAAATTTTTAAAATTAAGAAAAAACATAAAAAATAAATAGATTATTAATGACCTGTGTAAAATGATTAAACATTTTTTTTAAATGGATTCTTGCTGGGATAAGGAGGTTTACAGCATTTTCCCCCAAAGATTTTCAGGGTCTAAGGATTAAAGTTAAAGTCGAGAGGATCAACTTTATTGTACTAGGTTTTATTCCATATGACTTAGCCTTTCTCCTCTAGCCTTTTGGCGAAAGCATAGCACAAAGCATTAACTCCGTAGCTCCTACAGCAATCCCCAGTGATCTCCATAAAGACAGATAAATTAGAGGGTGAATGGGTTAAAAATGGACTATTGATTTTTAATAAATAAGAAGTTACTGGGTTAACAGCATTGATATATTTTGCTGCTGTAGGCATATGGAAAAAGTAGATTTGGCTTCATTTGCCTCTGATAAGCTACTCACCTACTCTTTAAAATGTTGTTTATGGTATTACTTATTTGCTTCTTATGATGCCTTTGTTTCTCATTTTGTCTCTGTTAATGACAACAGCTGCTTTTCTTAAACATCTCGTTTCATTTCCCAGTCTTTTTTGTGTTTTTGAAGTGAAAGTCATGTTTGTCGCCATTAATACAAAATTAGTATGCATATGCTGTCATTATTTGTAGTTTCCGTATTAAATTTGAGTGCTTTAGTAGTGATACTAATTGGCTTGATGACAGAGAGTAGGAGTATCACAGTGGCTTAACTCTGTTCCAGAAGGTTCTGGCAAATATCTGAGAGTCAAGAATAGAAACTCTAACCTTATGGGTATACTATTTCCACAGGGACCAAATATCCAATCCTTGAAAGAAACAAATATTTTGTCTTAAACTTTTTTTTTAATGATCCTTCACTAAACCTAACATATAAAACTTAGACAACTCTCTGAGTGGTACAGATGAATATTATCCAGTCAAACATGGTGCGTTGCTAGGGACAGAAATAGTAAATGTGCATTAAAAAAAGGTCAAGTCGGGAGATGTCAACCAGCGCCGTTGCACACGGTTATAAACCATAAGTGCTCTGCCCCCAGTATGGACAGCTGATGAGAAATTGTCTGCCTCTATCGCCGTCCGCACGTAACTACGTAGCTACAGTGATGTTTCTCCATTTACCCCAGAGTGTCACTCTGGTACCCATTTCCTAGAGGCTGGGTGAACCCCGGGAACCGCCTTGTTTCGAACACTGGTTTGGGCTGCAGTGCCTATCATGCCTGTTAGCCTGAAGTTCGTGGGTTGAATCTAAATTGAAGTGGAATTTGTCACTGACCTTGGCACTCAGCTAGACCAAGCCTAAAATGGATACTATAAAATTTCCAGAGTACTGCATGCTGATTAGCCTATACAAAAATATGGACTAGTACCTATTGCTTGATGTGTTACGGCTTGAAAAGGATCTTATACTTTTGCTTTTCATTTTTGTTCTTCTTTGCGTTCACCAGCTGTAAACTCCAGCAGAAAGTTCTGGTGTTAGTCCACTTCTGGACATCCGTTTTACAGATCTGGTTTATTTGCACGCAGACTGTTGGTTTCTTGCCTCTCAGGCAGATCCACTCAAATTTCAAAGGACAACCCTAGTTAGTCAACTCTCACGACATGCTTGTCAGGGATGCAGTGAATCTATCCCCCCTTCCTCCTTCAGAGTGGGCTCCCGGAGCTCATGCAGGGAATTATTTTTATTATGTTGTTTTTTAAAACTTTAATAGTACTCTGGCATCTTGTTGAAATTTCACTTGAAAACACATGATATCTACTGTATGGTTTATAAAACTTGTTTGCAGAAGACAAGGAGGATGTGAACTCTGACATCAGCTTTCAAGTGGAGAGCTTCACCCTTATTTTCAACAAGCCAGACTATGAGTTGGCCCAGGCCACTGTCTCAAATCTGCAGACACACATCACTGTACGTGATGGCAACCTGATGGCCAGCGGTCAGCTAGGCAGCCTGTCTCTGCTTGATCAGTCTCCACATGGTCAGCTCTATCGGCAAAAATTTGTCTCTACTGGCCGACAGGTGGTAGAGTTTGACTTCTTCAAGTAAGTGTAGGACATGGAAGTTACTTTTGGAACATATATTTCTAATTGTGGAAATCAAAAGAAAACCGCCTTTTTCCAAAAGATAAAGTTTATGCACTGTCATGACATTACATCCGTGGTGGAGTGATATGTTTAAAGAAAAAACCCACACTAGCTTTAGATTGATAAGTCTGAAATAGCACAGACATGTTGTCCATTGCATCACTATATTCTTGTTACTGCTTTATATTTTTGTTTAAAAGTAGAAGACCCTTTTCTATGCCCTTAGGGGTAGTGTTGATTTGGGTAAAGATTCGTCACCACAGTGTTCATGACACGCCCATTTTAGCTCCGTCTCCTTCCTCAACTGACAGCGGAGAGTTCCTCTACTGATGGTACCCATTGTCATCTGGTTAACTACTCATCTGGCCTCCCCTCTGAGCCTCGAGTGGTGCCCAGAGACTGTTTGGATACGTAGTGCTAGACATATATTCTAAAGACCAATCAGCACTCAATAGGTGATTGGTTAACATCACATCGTCCACCTTTATTTCTCACAACTTTACTTGGTACCCACTTTAGGCTGGGTCAGCCCGAGAGCCAAGGTCATTATGTGCCTGAGGGGAGCGTCTAAGTCGCTATGCCATGGCGGCTGCCTCGTGTTGTATTTTGTCTTTTACAGTTATTCATTATAATATTTATCTTATATAATGTCTTTTTAAAAAAATCTTTTATAGTTATTTATTAAATTATTTATCTGATATAATACCCCCTTATTTGTACGTTTCATCAGCGAACTATTTTCAGAACAATATACTACTGCCGCAACTTTGCTGTTTATATACACGATGTTACCATTTTCCTTGCACCAGACAGTAAGAGGTTGGTAAAAGATCCTTTTTTTTTTCCAAAACCAAATGGCTCTTGATGAGGGTGATGTGGTTAGCAATACATTGGCTATCTTTATTTCGCAAGAACTATCTTGGTATCAGTTTTATGCTAGGTCAATTTGGGACCCGAGATCAGTGAAAAAACAATTGCCTTGATGGAGATTTGAACTCATGGCCATTGAGTCAGCAGAAAAGCCTGCTAGCAACTATCAGGTTTCATCACATGAGGTGAACAATTGTAACTGTAGTATATAGTCGATTTCCATTGTCTCAAGTTACATGTTTTAATTGTTAAATACTTGTTGATATTTATCATACGTAGAATTATAATGTAGAATTAAACTGTATTTCTGGTTTGCTGTTAAAAAAATATTTTTTGGATAACAGACACACACATTAATGAGCACACACCCCCGCACACACACCTACACACACCCGCACACACACCCACACACACCCACACCCGCGCACACACACACACACACGTAGTTATGCCTGCATGAGTACAAAGGGGATCAGATAATACATCATCTGCCTCTGGTTTGAGCTCACCTAGATCAACTTGATTAATCAGTCAGTCGGGTGCCTTTCCCACAGTAAAGATAGACTGCAGTGCATCTCCAACACAGTCTCTTTTCATTGTTTTTGTTTTCTTCTTCTTCTTCTTCTTTTTCTTCTTCTTCTTCTTCTTTCGTTCGGTTGAAATAGATTATCTATATCTGCAATGTTGTCTCGTTTGTTATCTTGAAATACAACCAACTCTTTTAAATAATTACTAGTGTTTTTGTTTTCTTGAAATACAACCAAATCTTTTAAATAATTACTAGTGTTTTTGTTTTCTTGAAATACAACCAAATCTTTTAAATAATTACTAGTGTTTTTGTTTTCTTGAAATACAACCAAATCTTTTAAATAATTACTAGTGTTTTTGTTTTCTTGAAATACAACTAAATCTTTTAAACAATTACTAGTGTTTTTGTTTTCTTGAAATACAACCAAATCTTTGAAATAATTACTAGTGTTTTTGTTTTCTTGAAATACAACCAAATCTTTGAAATAATTACTAGTGTTTTTGTTTTCTTGAAATACAACTAAATCTTTTAAACAATTACTAGTGTTTTTGTTTTCTTGAAATACAACCAAATCTTTGAAATAATTACTAGTGTTTTTGTTTTCTTGAAATACAACCAAATCTTTGAAATAATTACTAGTGTTTTTGTTTTCTTGAAATACAACCAAATCTTTTAAATAATTACTAGTGTTTTTGTTTTCTTGAAATACAACCAAATCTTTTAAACAATAACTAGTGTTTTTGTTTTCTTGAAATGCAACAAACTCTTGTAAATAATAACTAAGCTTCCATAAACAAAACAGAAGAAGATGAACAATGTTTCATATATGTCGTTTTTGTTTAGGTACGGCTTGCCTGATTATGCACTGGTTCGAGAATATGATATCAGTTTGAAGTTGAGAATGTCCTCAGTTCGCTACATTCACACGAACCGCTTTCAGGCAGAGATGGTGGCTTTTGCTCAGCATTTCCTTCAATTGCAGGCAGTGTTGGGACGTATGAGAGCAGCGTCAGCAGGGAAAAAGGTTTGTGTACTAATCTCATGGTTCTCTGTATTTACTGTTGTGCATTTATGTATTTTGTCTTTGTACTTTCTAGAGTGTCTTTGTGCGTGGTGTATCCATCTGAATACATGATGTGTTTTAATTGTTTTTTTTCCAGTACGTATCACTACAGAAAATATGATTCTTCACATTCATTGTTGAGTTGTGCAGTGTAACCAAAAAGTATTGTAATTTGTGTATTTCATTAGAAAGGATTTACTTTGGTTTGCTTCAGTATGTGTTGTTTCAGTCTGTAGTAATGCATTTGATAAGATCCAAAAAAGTATGCCTCACAATAAATTATGCATTGTGTTATTTAACTACCTATGTTATTTAAATTTACAAGAGGAAAACATTATTTTGGTTAAATTTTTTTCCCAGAATTATGAGTCTACATACAGGTTTATGTTGTCTATTTTTGCTTTTTCCCAGATCAATGAAACAGCAACTAGAGGATCCAGAATCCTGCTGGATATTGAGGCAGCTTCCCCAATCCTGCTGATACCACACAGCTCTTTGACACACTCTGTCCTCGTGGCTGACCTCGGCAACCTAAAGCTGAACAACAAATTCATTGTTGATGGGGAAACTGGAACTCTGAGAGCTGAGAGGCTGAAGGATCTGGCAACCAAGGTAAACAATTGTTTGTAGAAAAGTAAAGTAAAGGACCCTTTTCCACACCTTCAGGCGAATTGGGCATATAGGGCTAGACCTATATTTTATATACCAGTCGGCACTTGATAGGTGATGTTGTCAACATCTTGCGACCACTTTTACTTCCCTGGATTTATACCTGGTACCCATTTTAGACTGGGTCGACCTGGGAGACAAGACAGTTATTGTTTTTAAAAAAAAAGTCTGCCTCTGTATCTGAACCAACCTTCGCATCCGCAGGCAACCATCTAGCCGCTACATCATGGTGGCTCTCGCAGCATATTATAGATTACATATTTTCAATTCTAATGATATCTGAATGTTAACATTTGCTAGTGAAAGCTTGAGGACCAATAAAGACAGATAATGAAAGTTAAATGCATGTGAAAACAAATGCCTGAGGAAATGGGTGAACAATACATAGTGGGATTTCAAGAAAAGCAAACAAAATCAGAGAAACATCTTGGGAACTACTGGTTTCTACAATGATAAGACAAAGAAGATGGCATTATATTAGGCTTTTTGTGAGGAGAGGCAGACAGATAATCAGACAGATAATCACCAGACAGATAATCACCAGACAGGCACTGAAATTAGAAATAAATAGATTGAGGAAACAGGGATGCCCAAGAAAAAAACAACCCTGAGACAGTTTGATGAGAGTGGCTAAATTTGCTGGACTGGGCTCTTTCCATTCATACTTTCGAAAAGATTGTGCAGAGCTGATAAAAAAAATATGATTACATTTTTGGAATCATCATTATCATCAATTTCCACTGCCGTTAAGCTTCATGGGGAGGAACATTTGTGATACATTACTAGATTGGCAGGAACGGCTGTTGTCATTCTGTGTCCTGTAAAAGCTCTTTAATGTCATTAGTCCATATTCTCCTAGGGCAGCCTCTTGTTTTCACTTTATTTCTTTTCATGTGTAACACCTGCAGTGGTAGTTGTTCTTGCTGCATTCTTACTAGATGACCAGAGCAGTTCATTTGTTTTTCAGTGAATTTTCTGTATGATGTTGTTGCTACAGTCTGGCTGATATTATCATTTTCTAACTTTGTCTCCGATGGTTAAGTTGGCAGTTTTTTCAGACATCTAATTTTAAAGGTGTTAATTTTACATAGGTTAGTCTTTGATAATGTCCAAGTCTGGCACTGGTAGCACAGTTATGGTATGAATATGCTGTTTGTAATCTGTTTCTTGACGCTCACACTTATATTAAGATATCCTAATAATGGTGTCAGTTGGTATATAAGTGCACTTACTCATTGGCCTCTTGTTTCCATTTCCCAGTCTATTCTCCCACCCTCCGAGAATATGCTTCCTAGATATTTAATTTAAATTCTTTAATATGCTTCAGACAAATACCAAACATTCAGCTCTATATGTAGCAGACTAGGAATCCTACTGAACTGCATTATTTCTGTGTTTTTTTAGGGGGGGGGGGATCAGTAATGAAAGGTTCCAAGCATCTGGCAGAGAGCAATCATTGTCCCTATTTGGAAGAATAAAGGGACAAACAAGACTGAAACATTCAAGGGCATCTCCATCCTGAGCCATATTGGAAAGATGTTTGCAAAAATATTGGAATTTAGAGCTCGACCAGTACTAGAGCTCCCATTTAAGTAAGAGACAGTTTGGTTTCAGGAAGGTAAATAGCTGTACAGGTGCAATATTTTCTTTAAGGCAGATATGCTAGCAGTCGATTGAATATGATAGAAGTCATTGCCTTATATTTTTAGACCAAGCCAAGAGAAGGCGTTCGATTGAGTCAACAGATGCAAACTATGAAAAATTATAGAAGATTATGGTATGTTAGGTAACATCAAGCAAGAACAACAGAAGGAATGACAGACTGGTTTCCCAACTCATCAGGTGTCAGACAGTGATGTGTCCTTTCACCATTGCTTTTCATTACTTACACTGGTAGAATTACAAAGGAGGCCAATACAGACACTGAAGAAATCAGTGAACTTCTTTTTGCAGACAGTGTTTAATACACCATCAAGAACAGAATTTACAACACCATATTAACTCCTTACATCAAGCCTGCACAAAGTATGACAGGAGAATAAACACTGCAAAGACTGAAGTAATGAGGATTGACAGGAAACATAATATCATGAACGTTTATGTTAACGGTACTACAATCAAACAAGTACAAGAATTCAAATATTAAGGACGCATTTTTACAGAGGATGGCAGTCTCAGTAGAGATAGAAGCCAGAGTAGAGAAGGCAAATGCTGTCACCTCCCAGTTAGCCCCACTGCTTAGACACCCAAATGTCTTCCTTCCAGCAAAACACCAAATGAATAATACCATCTTTATCCATAATTTATGTTACCAGTGCCAAACTTGGACAATGAATAGGGCACTAGAACAAAAAATAACTACATGTGAAATGCGCTGTCTCCGCAAGGTCACCAACAGCACTAGACGAGACAGGGTTACGAAAACCAGCATTACAGAGAAAGTTGGAATAAGACCATGTCTGGATTATACTGACAGACAAAGAATGAAATGGTTTAGCGATCCAGTGAGAATGTAGCCAGACTAAACTGCATATGAGGCTTTTTACAGCAGAACATTTGGGAAGAAGGCGAGAGGAAGACCAAGAAAAAGATGGCTAAATGCTGTAGCAGAAGCCTGCAAAAAGATGAGCAGAAGCCACCCGAGAAGTGCAAGACAAATAGAAAACCATGAATAACAATGTGCTACAGTTTGGTATCAATGAAACGACACACACAAAAGTAAAGCATAACAAAATTTGCATTTTCTCAGAAGTTATACAGAAATACTGTAATAATAATAATAATTAAATATACAATCCCCCCCCCCCCCCCCCCCCCCAAAAAAAAAGATTAAATGTGAAATTTGGATTTAGCAGGTCCCATTTATGCAAAATTAGATGTAAATGTTTAGCATCAAAAAAAAAAAAAAGCCTTGTTTGTATGGGTGTGTTATTGTTCCTCTTATTAATATTTAATTTAAGTAAACAGATTATTCCTTTTTTTCTTCCAGGCTGCATCCCATCAGTCTAATGCAGAGTCGGCACTCCTACAGAAGGGTATAGTTCATCGAGTGATGACAGAAAGTCAGTTCAGCGAGTCTTTCCCACCCACCCGACCTATTGACCCCATGGCTCAGAGTCTGTACGGCAGCATTGACCGCGATCTACGCCTGGAAGGTTTTGATAATACTGGACTAGAAATGAGAGGCATGCATAACAAAGGAGGGGAGAGGGCGAGCATGAGGAGGCAAATCAGCGACTCTTACATAATGTCAAGGTAAGTCACATAGTACACTGGCAGTGTATAGGATTCATGGAGAAAACCTGACAGCAGTGTAACTGGAATTGACTTCATCTGGAATCCACAGGGTCAAAGGAATAAAGGCAGATATCAAAATTAAAAAGTTAAAAAATATTTACAAATCTACGTCACTGTAGAAATGTCGGTGACGTGACGTTTATGAAGAAGTGGACCCGACAAAAAGTGTAGTTTTTGCCGCTTGGTGTGACAGGATTAAAAAGATTTAGAGAAAATGTTAGAGCTGATGCTGTAGCAAAATAGAACGAATTTGAGCTGGTTAAGGGAAAATGCTCCATGAGTGAATATAAGGCCCTAAGAAGAAGACATCAAATGAACATCGCTTTCATAGATCAAGAAAAAGCTTTCGATAGAGTAAACAGAAATTTATTATGGAAAGTTCTTGAAAACTACGGTATAAATGGAACAATTTTAGATTGTGTTAGGGCTATTTATAGACAAAGTGAAAGCGCCATTTGAACAAGAGCTGGCATCACAGACTGGTTCCCAGTAACATCAGGAGTAAGACAAGGTTGTGTATTATCACCTTTACTTTTCATAATATTTATGAACAATATTAATAAAATAGACATAACACCAACAGATGTCGATAAACAGGAGGACTTCAATGAGGTGCTCTTTGCCGACGATCAATGCATATTTCACAGTGATAGTAAACAGCTTCAAGACCACATGAACCTACTACACGACAGTTGCCTCAAGCATCATATGAAGATCAATACTGAAAAGACAGAAGTCATGAGCATAGTAGAGAGCAACAGACCATCGACATAAAGATTCTAGATCACAGCCTAAAACAAGTGCAAGAATTTAAATACCTGGGAAGTATCTTTACATCCAATGGTAAAATAGACAGAGAGATTGAAGCAAGAATCCAACAAGCCAACAATGTCGCATACCAGCTTGCCCCAATTTTAAAACACCCTGCTGTCCCAGCTGAGATAAAAAGACAAATTATAAATACAATCTTTATACCGACATTAGGTTATCAATGTCAGACTTGGACATTAACAAAAGAACATGAGAGAAGACTAACCACCTGTGAAATGAGATGTTTGAGAATGGCTGCGAATAAAACCAGAAGAGATCGAGTGAGAAACGATGTGATTACAAGAACTATTGGAACCATATCCATCGTTAAATTTATTGAGAAGCAAAGAATGAAATGGTTTGGTCACCTAATGAGAATGGAACTAACGATGCCAGCATCAAGAGCATACAACATGAAAATTGAAACAACAAGAGGCAGGGGAAGACCAAGAAGAAGATGGATTGAAGGAGTCACGGACAACTTGAGACTTCATAACATCACGGCATATGAAGCGACTGAGCGCGCCCTGGCTCGGTTGCCGATCATCTGATAGACTGTGACGCCTAGCGGCACAAGCAGATTTTGACAAAAGAAGAAGAAAGAAGAAGATGATGACAAAGAAGGAGGAGGAGAAGAAGAAGAACAAGAAGCAGCTATATTAGTTCCTACTTTCACTCTTTTCTTTTTATTTCTTTGAACCAAGATGGAAAGCCGGTATGCAAATGTCCTGAATCATGAATATGCGTCTCAACAGATATGAGGTTCCAGTACTATTTATGCTCACTCTGCTGGTTTCTCAGCATAGAAAATTTAAACTTCAAATCAAGAGGATTGGTTTAATTGCATCAGGTTTTATCCCATTGGCTCAGTCTCCACAGAACAGCTAGCTGTCTGCCGAGAGTACCGAATGGAGCACGAACTCCGTATCTCCAGTGATGATCTCCAGGATCTCTGGGAAAATAGCCCTCTTAACCGAATGCAGTCTGTGAAATCAACACACAACCTTCAGAGCATGGGGCAGATATCTTGACCACTTCACCATGGAAACCCTCAATGTAAGAGAGCTCTGCAGTACAGTCCCTATGGAGACTGTGCTTTGGTAATGAGTCTCTGGATGTCTCTGGATAGTGGAGTTAATGGTAAATTCTAGTAATCCTGCTATGTGTTACTTGCCGCAAAATGCATTCTTTGTCCACTTATGTTTATATATCTGCCTGTTTGTTTATTTTGAAATAATGTTAGATATGGGAAAAGGTAACTGAAAGCTTCTTTCTATGATTATGTCTGATCAGTAGATCCACAGGACGGGATTTTACCAGAAGACAAGACTCTCTTCCGGAAGTACGTGGGGGAGATGAAGACGATGCCCATCCATGCCTGCTGGATGTGATTTCTGTCACGTTATCAGACATGGATTTGTTCACTGCTAAACATGTCTGGAAGTCTGACTACAAGCGTGGGGACTTGGCAACCGATATGGAGTTCACGACCTTCATTGTAGAAAGAGAGGTAAGTAGTATAAGTTTGCGGCAATTTATTTTAAAAATCTTGAAGACTGCTTTGAATCAATGCATATACTTTCATCATTGCAACATTCTTGACACAGTGTACAAACAAAGTAGCTTAGCCCAGCATTTTAACGTGGATAACAACATCCACCTACAGTAAATATTCTGTTGTGGGTAGATTTTCCAGTTCTAGACATGTTGCTAGAACTCTAAATTTCCAGATGCTAAGGAATGTTTAACTATTTCAGTCGCTAACAAACTGGAAAGGCTAACCCGAGCAACCAATGCCTGCAGAAGTTGGATGTGTCGGCCAAAAAGCACGAATATCACAACCATGTGGTAATTGGGTTCAGTGCATTTACATCTTCAGGTGCATGCAGAAGAACAAGTAGTAGAAGTTCCCGGCAATGTTCTTTCCTAAAAAGTTGTTACTTTTACTCATCTGCATGGGGTCAGCAGGAGCTGTAATAGTAACACCCTGGAAGGTTAAACCAGGAAACAAATGCCTGAAGAAGTTGGATATCACTTAAAAGGCACAAATATCGCAGCCATGCTGTGACTACACAATTTTTTCTTTAATGAATAGAAAAGAAGAAAAATAATAACACCATGGAACAGAATTAGTTAAAGTAACACTTGATACTGAGAGGGTTAGTGTAACTAATTACTATAGCTCATCTTAGAAAAAAAACCACATTAATTAGATGCACATCCTTTACAGGAAGTTGAGGAGTCAAAGTCAACCCAGCATATTTTGTCTGTTTGGTTTCATCTGGCACTTTTACATTCATTAGTTTATCATTCCTTTTCTGAATGGTCATCCATTGATACCATTATCGAAATCACCCGTGCAAGGGGTCTGCTGCAGATTTCCTACAAATGGAGTCAAAGTGGATATCTCCGAATTACAAAGTGTGTTCACAGTACCTAAGCTCAGACACCAGTTATAAACTGACTGATTTTGCATTATGAGAAGTTGTATAGATGTCTATGAATTTCATAGATTTATATTAGTATTAAATATTGATGAGATTATTTCTTAGTTTCATTTTATCAACATAAATGACTCCTTAAAGAGAACTACCTGTTGACTGATCATAATGAAACATGCTCAAAAGAGAAATGCCTGTTGACCGATCATAATGAAAGTTCCTCTCACCGATGACAATAAAGGTTCCCCAAAGAGAAATTCCTGTTGACTGATCAGAATACAAGATACATTTTAAGATATGTTTGAATTTCATTATTTTATCTTGATATTGATGACAATCATCTTCATGTCTTCCATGTACTTCTGGAAGAGAGTCTTGTCTTCTGGTAAAATCCCGCACTGCATATCTTGTGATCTAACATAATCATATAAGGAAACTTTCCCTAAAATCTTCCTATATTTCATAAGTTGATATTCATATTATTGACATTGTATCTTACAATTGTTTGCATGATCAGCATGGACGACTCCTGAAAGAGAAATGTTTGCTAGAACTTCACATTGAAAGAAACCTGGAGGGAGATGTCAGCCACAGTGCGCCAGATTTTTCTGTGAGAGGCAAGCTATCATCTGTGGATTGTCGACTGGATGTAGGGCAGTACGAGTTGGTCAGGGGCATTCTCAACCACAACTTAGGGGAAAAGCTGGAGGAGTTCCAGAGGCCTCTGATGACCCATCTTCAGGACCCTAAGATCCAGGTGGGTCTGTCACTTCAAGCAGCTGTCAATTGTTTGGTTTAATTTATACAGTTTCATGTTCATATCATTCAGATTATTGTTCAGGAAAGCTGCTGATAAATGGGCTATTCATACCAACTTTCTGCTGTCAGTGCTAGGCATGGACAGTCCTAGAAAAAACATTAAAAGCAAATTTACAATATGTGAGATTGAATTATAAAGAAACGGCGGGAAAAGCAAGAAAAGACAAGAGCCACCAACGAAGAACAGCGGTAGGCACAATACCGGTAAATGATTTTATAGAGCATCAAAGAATCAAATGGTTTAGTCATCTGATCAGAATGGAACAAAATCTGTCCGCAACCAGAGCCTACCACATGAAGACAGCAAGCTACAAGTCAAAAGGCCGGCCAAGAAAGAAATGGGGGGTAGGTAGTAAAAGAGACACTTAGGAAAAGCAGCATGGCACTGACACAAGCTGCCCAATTAGATAGAGGTGGGAGACTACAGCCAACTCCTCTCTTCAACACTTTGCGGCATAAGCAGTAGGACAAAAGAAGAATGGTATAGGGCAGTGGTCGGCAAATCGCGGCTCACGAGCCACATGCAGCTCTTTAACAACCTGAGTGCAGCTCGGCCAGTTGGCCACAAATCGGTTTCCAAAAAACATGCTTTGTGACAGGTTCTTGAAAAGAAATTTGGCTGTCCAAAACATAAATTGTTTGAATGCACTGTAAATTGTTTGTATGCAGTGTAAATTGTTTGTGCCAGTTTGTATTGTTTGCTTGCAGTGTGAATTGTTTGTATGCAGTGCAAATTGTTTGTATGCAGTGTGAATTATTTGTATGCAGTGTGAATTGTTTGCTTGCAGTGTGAATTGTTTGTAAGCAGTGTGAACTGTTTGTAGGCAGTTTGAATTGCTTGTAAGCAGTGTGAATTGTTTGTAAGCAGTTTGAATAGTATGTGTGCAGTGTGAATTGTTTGTATGCAGTGTGAATTGTTTGTATGCAGTGTGAATTGTTTGTATGCAGTGTGAATTGTATGTGTGCAGTGTGGATTGTTTGTATGCAGTGTGAGTTGTTTGTATGCAGTGTAAATTGTTTGTAAGCAGTGTGAGTTGTTTGTATGCAGTGTAAATTGTTTGTAAGCAGTGTGAGTTGTTTGTATGCAGTGTAAATAACCTTTTATATCACATCCAGACTGTCTTGAGTGGAAAGTCATGGAAGGCTATCAGCCTGATCGTAGATTTGAGAAACGTCACAGTTGAGTTGCTCCATGCTCACCCAATGGGACCCAATGTCCCAGAACGATCCTTGTCCCGCCTAGACTTCATCCGATCACAGCTGTCATTCTCTGGGTTCTCCAATCAGCTGAAGGAGGTTGACCTGGTGTCTAATGAGATTCGTATTTATGACACTAGGTTCAAAAGTAAGTAAATATTTCCAAGGTACATTTACAGTTCCTGAACTCTTTCTCTCTTTTCCTCTCTCTCTTTTTTTTTTCTTCCTCCCCCTTTTTAGTTATGCATGTTTCAGCCCCATTTGGAAGGGGAGGGGAATGGTGGGGGGGGGGGGGGGAATTAGGGGAAAGAATATATCCACTGCTTACTAACAGGCATGTTGTGTCAACTATTTAGGATTGTTTCGTTAAAAGTCAGAGGGCATTTACATGAGAGGCAAGGAACCAACAGTCTGAATAAAAAAAAAAGTTAGATTAGTAAAATTGATGAGCATGCAAAACTCAGGTTGTGTAGCAAGATTTAAGTCAAGAAGTGGATGAACAACCAAAACTTTACACTAGAGTTTACAGCCAGTGAACATGAAGAAGAAGAACTTATTGTCTTATTGATTCTCTCTCTCTCTCTCTCTTAGTTTTATGCTTATCTTTTCTTTCTTTCTCTCATTATTTCTCACTCATTTTCTCTCTCATGCTCACTCTGCATCTCTTTACCTTTCTCAATTTCTTTTTTTTCTACTCTCTCTCTTTCTCTCTCTCATTCCTTTCCTTTCTGCTTCACCCCATCCCTCTTGTGTGTCACATATACACACACACACATACATACATACATATACATACATACATTCACACATATGTATGCACACACACGTATTAAAGTAAAGTGACATGGGTAACTATATGGGGCTGGCTTTGAGGGAAAGTTTGTGCTATTAAACTAATGAGCAGGTCAAAATGACATAACTATGTTTAAAAGATGCTTGTAAAAATTTTCAGCCCAGAAAGAGAATAACTTCCCTTGACATTCATATCTCGTCGTTTCGCAGGGCCTGCCCTAGCTTGCGGGTGTGTCAGTCTTAGTGACCGGCCAGCAACATGTAGTATTTTACTCTTTGTTGTTAGTGACCAGCGATATCGCATATTTTATATTCCACAATTTGAGCACTTTTAACCGTCTTAAAACATCTAGAACTGGCCCTAACCACAACCCCCTACCCCACTGCCTCAGCGTATGTCCCATGAGAGAGTGCAGTGAACGTGCTACGACTGCATGCAACCTATAATATACGCTGCGTACAGTCGTGCCACCCAGGCTGCATGCATATATGTGGGATAGGGGGTTTGTGGTTAGGGCCACTTCAACATGTTTTGGGACCGTTTAAAGCCTTCACATTGTGGAATATGCGATATTGCCGGTCACTAACAGCAACGGCACGTGAATTTTGAGAGACTTGGTTCACAATAATTTCCCTTTACAAACATGACTGAGTGGTGTAAAAAAAAAAAGGCAATAGAGAATGTAATATACTTCTAATCTCTATAAAAGTGTATATTTAAAAAAAAGAGACGGGCGTCCAATCTGACTACCCAGAGACCAGGGGAATTACTAGAAGTCAAAGTCTAAGTGAAAAAATCCCAGCCCTTACCGGGGATTGAAGCCGGAACCTCTGGCACTCGAGACGGATGCCATGCCTCGAGACCACACAGCAGAAACAGAAACCAAACAGAAATGAATGTACATTTTGGATCTGCGAATTTTTTGGTTAATATGGTTATAGTTAATAGATATGTTAACAGGAAAGATGACACGTAACAGCACTGGATGTTTGAAATCAAAAGATGGTGACTTATTAATGGGACATAGTAATATAATTAACAGATGGACAGAGTAAATAGGAGAATTGTATGATGATAATAGACCAGATGTAGAACTGCAGACCAACAATGATGGTCCACCAATAATGACTGCAGAAGTTGAGGATGCAATACATCATATGAAGAAAGGAAAAGCACTGGAAGAAATCAAAGCACTGGGAGATTTTGGAATTAAAATAATAACTAAAATTTTAAATGATATTTATAATAGTGGGTATATTCCAAAATGACCTTTTAAAATCCATATTTAAAGCTCTGCCAAAGAAACCAGGCACTTTAAAATGTGAAGACCATCGCTCAATAAGTCTTATGAGTCACATGACTAAGATTTTATTGAGAATAATTATGAGAAGAATAAGAAACAAAATTAAACCAGAAATCAGCTATGAACAATGTGGATTTGTTGAAGGAAAAGGTACAAAAAATGCCATATACATCCTAAGGACATTGTCAGAAAGAGCTATAGAAGTAAAGATTGATTTGTACTTATGCTTAATAGACTATACAAAAGCATTTGGCTGTGTGAAGCATGAAGAAGTAATCAAACTGTTAGAAAAACTAAACATTTATGGGGAAAATCTACAAATAATAAAGCTTATGTAGTAGCAGCAAACAGCAGCTATAAGAATTAACAACTGTTTAGGTACCTTTCAAAGCATAAAGAGGGGTGTACGACAAGGATGTGTACTGTCACCTGATTTGTTTTACAGTGAATATTTAATGAGATCTTTAATTGATATGCCCGGAATTGTGATTGGTGGGCACAATATAAACAATTTGCGTTGTGCTGATGACACAGTTTTGATAGCAACAAGTCAAAAAGAACTGCAGGAAATGGTAGACATTGTGGTGTTAGAAAGTGGAAGAATGGGCCTCAGTTTGAATAATGGGAAGACAAAAGTAATGGTGGTATCAAAGAAACGAATTATTCCTAAATGTGTAATAAAAGTCGATGGTGTTATTTTAGGACAAGTATGGAAATTTAAATATCTGGGCACATTACACATAATATTTACTTTGTACAGTTATATACAGACTGTATCTGCAATGATTTCAGTGTAGCTTAGCCATAGTATAGTACTGTTTGAATCAGTCCTTAAGATGCAAATGTAGGTGACTATCATATCCTTTGCAAATGAAATGGGCCTTCCTGGGTTTACCTCATTAGAATGAACAGCTGACCGCTCAGCTGCTGCTGATGTAAATTCACTGTCTGAATCACTTTGAAAAAATTAAATTTTCATTATCATTATCAGAATTAAAAACATCTGACTGAAACAGTTTCAGAGCTTCAGCCGTAGAAAGATGCATTTTGCGGCCTATATTTATGGTTAGAACATCTATGGCACACAAACTTAGAAAATGCACTGTTGAAAATGATGCTAACAATGAATTGGATCAATTGGGGCCCAAATATGTGCAAACAAAGACTTTCATTCAAAGAAAAACATTAGAGTTACCTTTCCTGAATGCAGAACCGTAGACGAATCTGTAAGTAAGGGACACACGATCGATGCAGGCAGTGTTGTTTATGCAATTCAGAACATCTTAATCAGCACACACAGTATTGTTCGGGCCAAACTAAGAGTTAACTCCCACCTTTAAGAACGACAAGTGTGTATTTGGAAGCTCCACCTGGTTTAGGCAGTAGACAGTAAAAAGTGAAGAACCGTTTTTCAGGCCTCTAGGCGTGTTGGGCATATAGCCCTAGACCTGTATTTTATAGACCAGTCGGCACCTCAGGGGAAGGGGGATGATGCGGTCAGCATCATGCCGGCCGCATTTACTTCCCAGGACTACCTGGTACCCATTTAAGGCTGGGTTGACCTGGGAGCAAAGGGCAATAAAAAAAAAATTCTGACTGTGTTAGAACTCAAATGGAGACAGTAATTCTTTATTTTTGTCTGTTTCTTCTCCTAACAAGATGAACCAGTCAATTCAAGACCAAATGTGTTTACCAGCATCCTCCAGCCATCACATGACTCCAAGGAGCATAAGGGCCTTCAGATGGAGATGCATCTGCGTTCGGCACCAGACAGCACCCAGTTCACCGTACTTCTGAACAACATGCGCCTGATGTGTATATTTGACTTTCTTCTTGCCATGAGAGAGTTCTTAATGAAGGAACCACCTGACCCATTTGCAAAAGGTACCTAGAATTACACAGAGAATAAGTAAATCACCGTTAAAGGTGTCTTAAATTACACAGACAAATGAACTAATTGACAAAGATATCTGAAACTATGTAGAACAATGTCTTGCTAAAGTATCATGAATTATGCAGAGACTAAGCTTCATATTAATGATTCTGTCATACCAGTCATTTCCTTCTATTTTCTGTCATATTCTTCTAATTTTTGTCATGTCCTATTTTCTGTCATATCCTTCTATTTTCTGTCATATCCTTCTATTTTCTGTCATATCCTTCTATTTTCTGTCATATCCTTCTAATTTCTGTCATATCCTATTTTCTGTCATATCCCTCTTTTTTTCTGTCATATCCTTCTATTTTCTGTCATATCCTTCTAATTTCTGTCATATCCTATTTTCTGTCATATCCCTCTTTTTTCGGTCATATCCTTCTATTTTCTGTCATATCCTTCTATTTTCTGTCATATCCTTCTATTTTCTGTCATATCCTTCTATTTTCTGTCATATCCTATTTTCTGTCATATCCTTCTATTTTCTGTCATATCCTTCTATTTTCTGTCATATCCTTCTATTTTCTGTCATATCCTTCTAATTTCTGTCATATCCTTCTATTTTCTGTCATATCCTTCTAATTTCTGTCATATCCTTCTATTTTCTGTCATATCCTTCTAATTTCTGTCATATCCTTCTATTTTCTGTCATATCCTTCTATTTTCTGTCATATCCTTCTATTTTCTGTCATATCCTATTTTCTGTCATATCCTTCTATTTTCTGTCATATCCTTCTATTTTCTGTCATATCCTTCTATTTTCTGTCATATCCTTCTATTTTCTGTCATATCCTTCTAATTTCTGTCATATCCTTCTATTTTCTGTCATATCTTTCTAATTTCTGTCATATCCTTCTATTTTCTGTCATATCCTTCTAATTTCTGTCATATCCTTCTATTTTCGGTCATATCCTTCTATTTTCTGCAGACCCCACTTAATGTTTACTTGTAGTTTGTGTTTATTAGTAATTATTTAGTCTCCATGTTTTGGCTCCTTGCACCAATAGTTGGAGTTAGATATTTTGTTTGGTACTAGGTTTAATTTATTTTGACTTTCTCAGGTTTCCCAATGAAACTTTTGAAATATCTTACCTTTTGTATTAGGGGGCTGCGTGGTCTAGAGGCATGGTGTCCGCCTCGAGTGCTGGAGGTTCTGGGTTCGAGCCCGGTGAAGGCTGGGATTTGTTCACGTGAACTTGGACTTCTAGTAATTTCACCCGGGTCTCTGGGTAGTGAGATCGGACGCCCGTATGCATCGTTGCGCATGTAAGAAATCCCTTGGCAGTTGGAAATTAAAAAGAGTAGCCTAACGCCGCTGCCTGGGCAAAATTTGAAGTTAATCTACCCAAAGTATTTCAGTATCCACACCCGTGCTACAGAGCCTGTGCACTGTGCTGAGTTTTCTCGGACTCGGACTTCAGTTAGAAGAAGAACAGAGCACTTATGGGTTACTACCCGTGGGCCATGATGTTGATCCGTTGTTCGAAACCTTTTGTATTATTTTTTATTACCCCCCCCCCCCCCCCCCCCCCCCCCCCCCCCCCCCCCCCCCCCCCCCCCCCCCCCCCCCCCCCCCCCCCCCCCCCATCTTTATCTACACAACTGTTTTGAACCAAAATTGCAAAGTATCATAGCTTTACTTTAAACAGACATGTCCCACCGTTCACCCTTGATAGTACAAATAAAAACAGGAGACAAGTACTAGGTCGTCACCCACTGAGAGCTGATTGGTCTATCAAAATGTGATTCTAGAATCATATGACTGCTGCTTCACTGGCACACAAAGGGGCATTCACTCTTTTCTCACTTTTGGGAATGCAGGAAATCCAGCTGGAGGCTGTTGCTAGACTTACGACCTAGTTCCATTTCGACTAAAAGGTCGTAAATAGAACTGGTTGTAAGTGGAATTTATATTTGAATTATTGATTTTTTATTTCAGTTGTCACTTCTGCTTTTCTAACTAGTTTCTGTCCTCATTACCTAAATTTAAGATGGGAAAACATTGTTTTGAATAAAATAGTCTGTTTTTATGTGCCAGAATGTATCAGGCGAGCATCTTTATTTCTTCAAGATAATTGTGAGTGTTTATTGTATTTTTGTGTTCTTGAGTATTATTGTTACATATTTTTACATTTCCTGAGAATTAAATGTATTTACTTCTTCTCCTCAGCTGCTCCATTGAATCAGCCTACAACACAGACAGTGCATCCACACATGCCTGAAACAGCAATTGGACTGTTGCCATACAAGTCTGCACGCAATGTTAGTCCGCTGACTGTTTCACGAGGCATCATCACCAAGAGAGGACCAATGGTAGAGGAGGTAACTCTCAAACATTTCTTACAGTACCATGTCATAAACTCCACTAGTGAGAGAATTGGAATTGATTGGCACTTTTCTGTCTTTCCAGGTGCTAGTGTTAAACTGTCTGTGAGAAGGCATGGGACACACAGCCCTTGGCGATGGCGCGTGTAACCAGTCCGTGTTGAGAAAAGTCTTCAACAATTATAGTATGGGACCCCAGCACCACCGTTGTGAACACCCGTGTTCAGCCTTGTTTCTCCTCAGACATTCAGCTCTCATCCTTTCTGCAATCACCTCCTCCTTCATTCTCATTTCCTTTCCAATGTGCCCCCTCCACACAACATGGTCTATGGCATTTTGTTCTGAGTCCCCTTAATACCTGTACCATTCATAAACTGAACTATTTCCACCATATCAAACACCACAGTAGATTTAAAAACACAGTAGCAGAAGGCTTGGTACCGGGAAAGGGGCAGGGGCAGATAAGTACAGAACTGTGCACAAGACATAAGATACACCTTAGGCTAGAGGGTGCATGAGACAGGAGAGTTGGTGAGGGACAGTTTTTTTTTCAAGGCATGCTGTAATGGGAGCCACCTTCTGTAAAAGACAGGCTATCTAGTGATGAATAAAAACATAATTAGATTTTAAATGACAATACTAACCAGCTATTTAATTTTCCCACATATATTTTTCTGTCTTCCTAAACTTTTTCAGTTTTTGTCTTACATACAGCTAATTTCTTTAATCTACCTCTTTTATTGATATGTCTTTAAGTTTAATTTTTCTTTTCTTCCTATGTGGGTTCCAGGGCTCAATTTTGGAAAACAAAATACACCCAGTTTACCCCTGCCCCTCATCCGCCCTTTTTACTGGTGTTTCCTTTAAAGTCAGAGTGCGTCTGTCTGAAAGACAAGGAACCAACAGTCTACATACAAAATAGCTAGATCTGTAACATGGATGTGCAGACAAAACTCACATTCTGGATCAAGACCAAAATCAAGTAGTGGACGAACAACCAGAACTTTCTGCAGGAGTTTACAGCCGGTGAGCGCTAAGAATAAGATTTATAAGAATAAGATTTATCTTTTATCCATGTGGTTTTGATGAGTAGTCTTGTAGCACACAGTACCTTAGCATTTTTCTTTGTCTCTGCCCATAGCAGCATTAACAAAAGACTTATGTAGCCAAGATAAGATAATTTGTACTTCTTGACAGGTCAAAGTTCCATTTGAGTTGGTGCTGAACTTTACAGACACACAGTTTGTAGTGGTGGAGGATTCCACATCACTGGACACCAATGCTGTCATCCTCAAGGTAACATTTGTCTGTTTGGTTAAAAAGTGAACTTTAGAAATTTTAAATAATTCAGACACAAACAATGTACTGTTTATTGCCTTGCATATTTCATCATATCTCTTCAGCTGCATTACTTTAGAGTTACATCAACATATAGTGAAGCACAAAATTAATTCTTGTCACTGAAATAAACAAATAATACCTTTGGTTACACTGTACATCTCATAACCAGAAATTCAAGTTTAAGTCACATGATTACCACAGTTATCACAAAATTACCACATGCTCTTTTTGTTTGCACAGCACAGGATTGTTCATTTAAATTGTCGCTGCTTTTGCAGTTTCAGACCAGTTTGTGTCCTCATTATTTAAATTGAAAATGGGAAAATATTTTAAATAAAACAAGTCTGTTTTTATGCATCAGAGTGTAAAAAGTGGTAAAGTAAAGGACCCTTTTCCACGCCTTTAGGCGTATAGGGCATACAGGGCTAGACCTATATTTTTATAGACCAATCGGCACAAGATGGGTAATGTGGCCGGCCGCCTTTTCTTTCCCGGGACTGCACCCGGTACCCACTCAAGGCTGGGTCGACCTGGGAGCCAAGGTCATTTTTGAAAAAAGTCCGGCTCCGCCAGGGAGCGAACCCACGACCTTCCGATCCGCAGCGAGCATCTAACCGCTCGTCCACGGCGACTCCAGCATCAGAGTGTATCAAGAGTATAGTGCTAAGCTTACATTTTCTCAAAGAAATTGTACCTGATGGGCAATGCTATCAGTTTCATTCCAGTTATAAGGAAAAAGTTAGGAACTTACACTTACTGGGAAAACCGTGGAATCAAGTACCCCCCCCCCCCCCCCCCCCCCCCCCCCCCCCCCACACCCATAAAGTCAGTGGATAAGCCAAAGACCATGAAGCCTGGAGCAAGCACTTTAACAACTATATACTCTGGCTCCTGGGAGCCACCATATTGTAGCCAACAGCTGCTCATCTGCAGATCCAAAGGTGTGAGTTCAAATCTGAGCAGAGCTAGACTGTTTTTAAATAATGAATTTCCTCAGTCATATAATATAATATATGAAATAACATCTTGCCATTAATATATCATTTTTAATAGTTGTCATTGTAACACAAGAAGTGTCATTTTAATCATAGAATATTATAAATGCCATTAACATATACATTTTAATACTTGTCAGTAAAACACAAGAAGAAGTGTCATTTTAATTGTAGAATATAATAAATGCCATCAACAAATACATTTTAATACTTGTCAGTACAACACTAGAAGAAGTGTCATTTTAATTGTAGAATATAATATATGGACTGGCAAAATGCTGTTAACATATACATTTTAATACTTGTCAGTACAACACAAGAAGAAGTTTCATTTTAATTGTAGAATATAATATATGGACTGGCACAATGCTGTTAACATATACATTTTAATACTTGTCAGTACAACACAAGAAGAAGAACAAGAACAGGGAGTCTCATTTCAATCAAAGAATATAATATGTGAACTGACATCTTATCATTAGCATATCATTATTAATAGTTGTCAGTGTCATTTCATGCCTGGAATTTAGCACAAATTGACATCTTGTTGTTAACAAATACTCCAGAACACAGCAGTCATCATCTACAAGCCACAGGCCCAGGACAAAGTGCTCTCTTGTTCCCTTCAAAGTGTGGAGCTCTTCTCCTGCTGTCTAATGGCCGAGGACGACACAGCCCTGTCGATCATTGACCCCACCACCATTAACATTGAACTGAATGCCAATCCTCTGCCTCAGCCGAATCCCCACAGCTCTGGGCTGTTAGGTCTCAAAGATGCTCAGAGGAGACAGTTGGTGCTAGAGGTAAGAGAAATTAATTACACTGGAATGATTAATGCTATAATGGGAACTGGTTTATTTTCTCCTTCTCCTCTTTGTTTCTTCTTCTTCTTCTTCTTCTTCTTCTTCTTCTTCTTCTTCTTCTTCTTCTTCTTCTTCTTCTTCTTCTTTTTCTTCTTCTTCTTCTTCTTCTTCTTCTTCTTCTTCTTCTTCTTCTTCTTCTTCTTCTTCTTCTTCTTCTTCTTCTTCTTCTTCTTCTTCTTCTTCTTTTCATCCTCCTACCTCCCCCACTCCTCCTCCTATTTCTTCTTCTTCATCTTTTTCCTTTCCTCCTTGTTCTTCATTTTCTGCTGCTGCTTCTTCTCCATCATCTTCTTTTTCTTCTCTTGCTGCTGCTCTTCCCTTTTGTTTCTCCTTTTTATTTTCCTATTCTTATCATCCCTCTCCTTCTTATTCTTCTCTTTTTTTTTATGTTGTTGTTGTTGTTGCCACTGTGGTTATCAGGGAGATACAGTGTTCTGATTCTTGCAGGAATAAGATTGCAGGATTGACCACATCTGCCACTGAAGACTCAGTGACTATAAATGTGCTGTTAACACTTTATGCCCAAAACTGTCCATTTATTTCAACTTCCTGACTCTGTTTCTGGAAGAGCCGATCAGTACATGTGGATTCAGTTAACACTTTAAAATAGGTTTTATGAAACATACAAATGCAATGCGACACATCCTTTATTTCCCTCACAGGCTGTAAACTCCAGTGGAAGATTCTGGTTGTCTGTCTACTTCTCTACTTTGGTTTTGTTCCAGAACTTGCCTTTTGTGTGCACATCCATTTTACAGATGTAGCTTGGCTGTATGCAGACTGTGGTTTCTCACCTTTCAGGCAGATATACTCCGACTACCAAGGAAAGACCCCCAATTAATCACATTTTCAACATACTTGTTGGAGGGGGGGGGGGGGGATTAGTTAATTTATATTTTCCTACCTAAATGGACCCTGGAATTCATATTAATATTCAGAACAATATTTTTCTTATTGTGAATTTAAATACTGTGGAATCAGATAAGTTGCACAATTTATTGACTGGCATATTTTTTTTTCTTCAGGTGCATAACTGTAGAAATTACATTGAAATGTAATTTAAAAAAAGGAATCCTTTTATTTGAAAACAAAATCATGCTGTCTCTTGTTACATTGTACATTTCACCATGGAAATCTGTCATTAACCACATGATCCTGATTCTGACTTTTTCTGCAAATATAGAAAAATTTGGCTCTTTCCTGTAGGTTGATTTTGACTGACTTGCAACAACACATGGATGAGTGGACTCATTGAGACAGATGTGTTCTGTGATCAGAAGGTGCAGATTTTGTAGCCTTGCTGTAAACCACAACACAATGTGCCCCATTTTAAGGGTGAACACAGAGGAAAATGAAGTAGATACTGTTCAACTGAGTCAGAATCTCTCAAGAGGAAAGTTTGTCATAGTAGATAATCAGTTCAACTACAAACCATTGATTGGTATGGATTCTGTCTTCTAGGTTATTTGCCCAAACCATTGATTTGTATGGATCCTGTCTTCTGGGTTATTTGCCCAAACCATTGATTGGTATGGATTCTGTCTTCTGGGTTATTTGCCCAAACCATTGATTGGTATGGATTCTGTCTTCTGGGTTATTTGCCCAAACCATTGATTGGTATGGATTGTGTCTTCTGGGTTATTTGCCGCACACTGACAAGCACCTTATGAAAGCATCAGAAGGATGCTGCCAATCTGTGTGGTTTTCTGTTATAATTTGCTGTCTGTTTATTTTAGGTTATTCTCAAGACTCTAAATATTCGAGTGTCCTACCACGACATGGTCATGTTTCTGGCGATCGTCAACTCCTTGCCTCAACAGGCTTTACAAGCCCAGCAGCAGCAACAGCCACAAACCACGTCTGCTTCTTCTTTAACAACAGCAACACCATCAACTCCAGCAGCTGCAGGTGGGACGGATTACTTGGGAAACAGCTCCCAGGACAATAGGGCTAAAAACATGCTAGGAGCAATTGCACTGCCATGTGGGAACAGAAGTGATACTGTTGGTGAGGATTTTAATTTTTAAGCAATATTTCTGCGTGAAATTGTAAGAATCACAGCATCTTTGATTGTTTTTGATCCACTCACATTTGTCGTGAATTTGAGAACTCATATAAACAGATGACATGTTCTCCCCCTCAGATTGTGCGTGGGGTTTAGAACATTTGATGTCTGCCATGAAAAATTTGATGTCTGTCATGAAACATTTGATGACTGTCATGAAACATTTGATGTCTGTCATGAAACATTTGAAAGCTGAAATCTGTTTCTATATTGCTGGAAGTAGACAGCAACATGGTGTTTTATGATAATCTTGTTCATGGCTTCTGTCGTTGCTTTCTTTCCTCTCTATTTCTGTGTCTTTTTTTTTCTTCCGACTCTCTCCATTGCCAGCTGAAGATAGTATCATGCACACAGCACGCACTTCATAGTTCCAGCTACAATTGGATCATCACATTTTGAGAAGAACGGTGCTGCAAGGAGGGACTAGGTGATCTGGCTGACGCTAAACACACAAGGAAAAGGCGAGACAGATATACAATCAGATGCTGGTACCATTGGAATTGGAACTCTGTGCTTGCTGCTGAAGATGGGAATGGAGCGCTTATGGGAATGTTCTGAGTGCTGTAATGTCGATTTTTAAACATTCAGTTTGCTGTCATTGGAAATGAAGCATGGAGCTGCTTGCAGTGTGAGGATGGATCCAGTTAGTTTCTGACCAGCAAGAACTAAGAAATCTGTCGTCAAGCTAACCACATCTCAAGGCGGAGATTGAATACCGAATTGTAAATTCATCCACACATTAATGATAAAAGCACGTACAATAATTATCCACAGATTAATGATTAAATACATGTGATAGTTATCCACAGATGCATGATTAAAATACATACCATAATTATCCACAGATAAATGATTAAACACATGTGATAATTATCCACAGATGTATGATTAAAACACAAACAATAATTTTGCACAGATGATTGAAGACACATACAGTAATTACCCACATATCAAAGATTATATATAACACAGAATAATAATTCACATATGGATGACTAGAACATATAAAATAATTATCTACCAATTTATGGTTACAGCATATACAGTAATTATCTACCAGTTTATGGTTACAGCACAAACACTAATTATCTACTGATTTATGGTCACAACACATACAGTAATTATCTACTCATTTATGGTCACAACACATGCAGGAATTATCTACTGATTTATGGTCACAATGCAAACATTAATTATCTACTGATTTATGGTCACAACACATGCAGTAAATATGTACTGATTTATGGCCACAACACATACAGTAATTATCTACTGATTTATGGTCACAACACATGCAGTAATTATCTGCTGATTTATGGCCACAACACATACAGTAATTATCTACTGATTTATGGTCACAACACATACAGAAATTATCTACTGATTTATGGCCACAACACATACAGTAATTATCTACTGATTTATCGTCACAACACATACAGTAATTATTTACTGATTTATCGTCACAACACATACAGTAATTATCTACTGATTTATGTTCACAACACATACAGTAATTATCTACTGATTTATGTTCACAACACATGGATTAATTATCGACTGATTTAAGGTCACAAGACATGCAATACTTATCCCCAGATGAAGAAGTCCAGCAGCTGTTGAGCCTGGGTTTTCCCGAGATTGACGTGCGCCGGGCTCTAGCTGCCTGCAGCTGGGATGTCAATGAGGCAGCCATATGGTTGACATGTTCCTCTAAAGTCACAAGTGTCCCTGCTGCAGATGTGCAACCAGTGCAAGCTGGACAGGACTTTATGCTGACTTCTGTTGAGGTGAGTTATTTGTTTATGAACCTGTTGCACTGTTTATGTCTCATACTTTATATAATTTATGTATTATATTTGGGGGGGGGGGGGGGGGGGGGAAATGTTTGTTTACATTTTTTAATTCTGTAATGTATTCATGTTAATTTTTATGCATAATATTTTTTGCCTCATCATTGTTCTGCTCATGAAGACTCTTCACAGGACCATCGTTTGTTTGTCTGTTGAATTTGGACCTGTAAAGCTGACATATACTTTTATGTTTTTCCATTTATTTTAAACTTTAATAGCTTTTCTATAAGACATAAGTCTCAAAGTCAATTTCTCCATTCATCCACATCCTGTGTAATTCTTTTGAAGCTTTGTGTTAATTTTATTTCAACAACACTGCCATTTCATCAGCATTTATCTTGGTTTCATTTGGACATCCTTGTTTTCTCAGTGTATTTGTTTCAATGCTTGTTTTGCTATTCTCTATTCACTTTGTCTTGGAATGACCTACATATTATCAACTTCAACTTTCCTTTATAACAGTGATTTCTGTGGCTGTTCAGACATTTCTTTGATTTCTCTATCTTTCTTTAGTTTATCGCATCTGGTGTTCATCAATTTCCCCAGACGTTTTGTTTCATTCTCTGTCTTGATTGGTTCTCTGACTTTCACAGGCACATGATAGAATTAAAATAACATTAGAATTGTAGTACAGTTGAGGTAATTAAGAGTGACTTTTTTCTTCTCCTGTGATACAAAGAAATATTTCAGACAGTACAGGAAAATACTCCGGGCAATATAGTGAAGTGTTCCAGGCAGTGCAGCAAAATATTCCAGGGAGTACAGTGAAATATTTGAGACAGTACAGTGAAATATTTTGAGCAGTATGGTAAAATATACCAGGCAATCGAGTGAAATATTTCCGTCAGTAAATTGTACAGTCTGTTTTTGTTACTTCTCTGTTCATCCAGGGAGTCTAGCTGATGTTGAACACTCAAGGGGAGGGGTGAGATGGAAATACAATCAGACTGTTACTGCTACCATTGGAATTGGAATTCTGCACTTGCTGCTGAAAGGAAGTGCTTATGGGAATGTCTCAAGTGCTATTATGTCAGTTTTTAACTTGTAACTAATTTTTTTTGTTCAAACATAAAAACAGTTTCATTTGTAACAGACTTATTTGTTCCTAACAGCTGAATGCAGACAACATCACACTTTGTCTTATTGATGATTGTGGAGATGCAGACATTCCTTTAGCTGAGATTTCCTGCAGTGGTAAGTGTTTTTTTTTTAAAATTGATTTTGAAATCATTATCATTAGCATCATCATCAGCTAGTTTACGAGCCAGTGGTTTTATATTAATACTTCCTAACTGTACTTTTCCAGTGATATCTGTTCTCTCCTGGTCACTGAAAAGATGACTTCCAGCCCAGTATGAAGGATAGGCATGGCAATGTGTTTAGTTTGACATTTTTGTGTGTGCTTCTGACAGTGCTTTAATAGTGCAGTTTCCACATGAAAGTCTATGGTTTCGCTACCTAAGCTACTGAGTTAACTGCTTGGTGCAACACTGTGAGCTGAGTTTTTAACGTGGAGTGCCTTTCATTTATGCAGCGGTTCTGATATGGCATTCAGTATACTGGGTAGCTGATTTATGTATTAGCTGGCAAAATACCTTATGTAATAATTTTGCGTGTGTACAGTCAATTTATCATGACCGACTACTTCTGTCAATGACAAACTGCATTTCTGGTGGCGACTGTTGGCCTTAGCATCTCTAGCCTTATGCATTTACAAATAAATGTTTCAGCATGAAAGCCTTCATCAGCTTATGATATAAATGGACAGTGATACTGTTACAAACAAAAATACACAAAATCCTGCATATGTACGTTAAGGTCTTTCACACATATATTTTACTTCTTAATTTACATTATCTCAATGTCATGAAAAAGGTACTTCTTAATTTACAGTGTCCCAGTGTCATAAAAAAAGGCACTTTACTTCGTAATTCACAGTGTCTCATTATCCTGAAAAAAGATATTTTACTTTTTGTTTTACAGTGTCTCAGTGTCATGAAAAAGGTACTTTACTACATTTATTACAATAAATAATTTTAAAATGTCAATCGAAGTGAGAAGTAGAACTAGTCAGCTGCCAATACCACAATCATAAGCTACAAACTGAACGTTGCTGCTAAAAATTCTTCAACAGAGCACAACACAAATGGACAGCGATACAGTTACAAACAAGAATACTCAAATTTACTTAGCTGTTGATTCCTTTGCCTTTCTGTAACTCAACTATAATGCTCTTGCCTAGAAAGATGAAAAGGTGTCATCCAGCACTGAAGTTTTGTAATCAGTAGATATGTCTATCTGCCTTCTGACAGCTTTGAGTATCAACCAAGAACTGGAACCTGCTACAGAAGGAAAAGCTTCATTTCAGATGATGGCTGAGTATTACAACAGAAAATTATCTGGTTGGGAACCCTTCCTGGAACCATGGAAGTAAGAGCCTAGCTTTTATGTGAGAAATCATCATCACCATCACATCTGCTATTGGTTTAAATATTATTGTTATTTCTGTCTCCCTGTGTGGGTTCTAAGGTCCTATACTGGGAAAGGGGAGAATATGCATGTTGTAAAAGGCGATTAAATAGGATGTTTCCCTCTCGAGTCAGAGCCAATATGCCTGAGCGGCGAGGAACCATCAGTCTGTATACAAGTAAGCCAGATCTGTAAAATGGATGTGCAGGCAAATTCAAGTTCTGAACAAGACTAAAAGTCCAGAAGTGGACAAGCAACTCCAGAGTTTACAGCTGGTGAACACTAAGAAGTCATTATTATCATCATCAGCATAATTATTATAACAAGCATTTTCTTTGTCTTCATCCCCGTTATTGTTATTATCAAATAATGATTATCATAATCAGTCTCTTTATTGTCTTCATAATCCTCAAAATGTTTGTCATCATTGTATAGCAGGTCATTTACAGAAAGTTGCTCTCATCACAGTCAGCCTGAAAAAAAAAATGCAGCTTACCCCATGTTCTCCACATTAATTTTTTTAATTTTCCCTCTCTAACTCCCTTCTCTGTTTTTTTTTTAAAATCTGCCTTTATTTCTGTGCTTCTTTATCACTAAGCATCTTTATCTCTCTACCTGTACATTAATACCCTTTACCACGATACAAGATTTGCTTAGTGTCTTGTCCTTCTATTACCTTGTGTTATTTTTTAGATTTTCAATTAGTACACTGAGGGTTGAAGTTGAAACTGATGGTTTCAGGACAGAAATAGCCTTAAAGCTGAAGCAATGGACTTAAACTTTAAACACTGACTTATAGGGCCAGTCAGTCAGTAAACATGTTTGTCATTTCAGCATCGTCATGAAGTGAATTACATTTCCCTGTTTGGTGGCCTCTGTGGTGAAGTGATCAAGCTGTTTCCATCACAGTCGGAAGGTTATGGTTTCATTTCACTGATGTGTCTTTGGTTCATGGGTGCAGTTTTTATGGAGGTTACTGGAGATCATCGTCGAAGCTATAGTGCTCGTGCTTTGGGGTGCTCAGTAGACCGAGCCAAATGGGATAAAACCCAGTGCAAGCAAGAAAGTCCATCCTCTCAGCGTTAATCTCGACTTTAACTTTCCACTGTTTTTCAAGCCTGCCTCTCAGTACATCTGATTTCTACAAGCATTGGCTTTTTAGTTTGCTTTCCCTGGTCTTTGAATGTCTCCAGTCTACTTCTAAGGCAGCAGGTTTGTGCCTCTCTTTGTCAGGCTCTTATTCCTAGACCCCAACCCTAACACTAGCTAAACTACCATTGGCCTAGCTCTTGGTTCATTGGAACTCACATGCCTCTCTACCACACAAAGTGAAAACGCATCAGAGGGGGCAGATAATTTATGTGTAAAATGTGACAGTATTTTCTATCAACTATCAACAGGTGCCTTGCTGAATGGAAGCAGTATACCAGACCAGAGAAGAAACTTGCTATATCAGTTGCAGGTATTCAGAATTGTTGTCCTATCTGGCAGATGCTGCAGAGCTTTTGACGATAGATTGTTGCATAATTCTTTGTGTATGTATGTAGGTATGTGTATGTATGAATGTATACGTGTGGCGCGGGAATACTCTCAGCAGTGGCGGCATAGTCGCCGGAAAGAGGTCAGCTATTTACGTATCACTAAGGCCCTATTAGGGTATTCAACCTCGTCTCACAAATTTCAAATTATGACACCCCTCTGATGTAGACGCGTCCTCGGAAGCATGAATGAAGGGTCAAACACTGCAAAATGGAAAGAACAGCATAAATTTCACCTGAATTTAAATAATGGGGACACAAACAATACAATGCACAATGTACTGCAAGGCATATTCCACTGTATCTCATTAGGTGCATTACTACATAGTTACATTAATTCCACTGAAGTACACTTCACATGGTCTATTAATCCATTGTTCATCTAATCACTGGAAGTTCACGATAGTCACATGACTTACCAGGATAACTTCAAATTTACAATGAACTCCTTCTGTTTACATAAGAGGGGATTGTTCATATTTATTACAGAGTGTTAAAATGGGATAGCTGTGTATCCTTTACAAAATGTTGCAAACCTACTGCAGCATTTATTGGCTGTTTGTGGGTTTACTTGGTAATTTTACATTCACTGTTTTACCATTACTGGGTGGTGTAAAAAAAAATGAAAAGCTGGCAGCAAAAGGAAATGAAAGAGCCAATAGACTGGCTGTGGCCGCAGTAGGTAGTAAACAGAGTAATTATGGACAGGGCAGACATAATGAATGCACTGAACTCCAGAGGCCTTGAGACAAAAGAGTCAGAGTTAATGAACTGTCTTTTGTGAGTGGATACTGTCTTGACAAACATCCAGAAACTGGTTGTGTGACAAGGAAAGAATTTCTCTCATGACTAGCCTAAATTGGATACCAGATAATATCTAGGCAAGTAAAGGCGGCCAGCATGATGCTGACCACATTCCTACCATGTGCAAGTTGATCTGTAGAAATATTAATCTAGCATCTTATGCTCAGTGGCATAAACAGGGCTTATACTTTACTTACCACAAGGCCAACAGGCAAAAGAATAAAGATGAGTAACAGAAAAAAGAAAACATTTTTATTTCTAATTCTCCTTCTTCTTCTGTTTTTCTAGCCCCCAATGGAGCATAGGCCCTCAGCCAACTAACTTGTTCTATCTTTTGCTGTCGCATGCAGCCCTCTCCATGTCCTCCCTATCTTTCTAACTTCATTCTTTAGCTCCCTTCTCCATGCATTTCTAATTAACTCTATCATAATTTTTCAGCTTCTGAGGTTTTGAACCTCAACATTACCTCCACACTCATTGATCTCTACAAGCAGACTAGTGGTAACTGGACGGAAGATTACCACACCAAGCACGGGGATGAAGTCAGGCGAGTGCGACCAGGCACTGGTAGCCTCACACACTCAGGGTCACAGTCTCAGCATAAAAGATCCCCGTTTATCCCGTATGTCATCAGGAATGATACAGGCAGCAATCTTTGGTTTCAGACAGCAACAACCACCCCCTCAAAGTGAGTATTTTATGTGATAAATAGGTCTGTTCCTTATTTCTCTATTGATTATTCTATACATTGACTAGAGTTTCTAACTTCTTCTGTTTCATTAACTTTGTTGCCCTGAAAAACCACACAACTTACACTTCCAGCTTGTTGCCAGTTCCCCATAAATGTCGCTTTACTGACTTGTCTGCAGTGACTTGTTCATGATATTAATATTTAATGTTGTTGGCTGTGTTCAGACCTACACAAGCGTTAAGGGGGTCATTCTTCTCCTTCAGCTTTTTTTAATACTCTGGTTCATTTTCTCTAACAATACCAATGTCATCTGCATAATGAAGTATTTTTGTGGTTTCTCCTCTCGTTTCAATTTCCTTATAATTTTCTCCAGGGCCAAGTTGAAAAGAAGTAGAGATAGAGCATGACCTTGCTTTAATATATATATTCTTAAGCCCCTGGTGAATATTTTCCATTTAATGTTTCACTCTGTTCATATTTATTGATAACTTTAGTTAACATTTCTGTTTGATAGTTTCAAATAAACAATTTTAACTATACATAAATTCAAAAAAAATTTTAATTTAATAGTGACCAGTGAAAAATTGAAGTTTAAAAAGGATTTTTTCAAAAAATTCCTACAGGGCCATGACCTGGTTTTTTTGTTTTTTGTTTTTGTTTGTTACTCGGGCAAAAGGAAGAAAAATCCACTTTTTTCTGATTGTTACTTTAATTTGTTCTGTGCTATAATTGCCTTGTTTGAACCCACTGACTACCAAGCCCTTTAACCCTTGCGCTTTTCCAGATACCGCACATTCCAGTGTGTACTAAAAATGCCACAGCTTTACAACTATTTAACATACACTTATTGTCACAGACCTCTGGGTGACCTTGATGGTCCGTGGCTCGTAACTGGGCCTATGACAGAACTGACCTTTAACACACACTGACCCCGAACGCACACAGAGCACACACGACAATCTTTATTGCAAGTACAGGTAATACAACAGACAGTTGACTTCCGGCTGTGTGGCCACCTATTGCCTGGACCCTCTGGCCGAACGAGCTTTACAGTCGCCTTGCTCTCCAGTCCGTTCCACAGGCAATCTCTGGTGCACAAACCACAGCTAGGCGGGATACGCTCTTTCCTATCGACACACTGACCTACCAAGATGTCACAGCCTCTGTCTAGTGCAGGTCCGTGTGACAAGGTTAGACATTCTCTCACAGAACGTGTACCTAACCGAGTTAACTGGTCAGAAATAAATGGACACTACTTATGGTGACACAACACAATACATTGTACCGGTTAAATACACAGCACAAAAGACTATCCTATTCTGACAGAACACTGTAAATAATCTATTCAGTCACTAAAGAAATATCCTAACTCTAATATTCTATCAGTCTCGCTAACAGGTCTGCTCGGTCTGATGGTCTGAACGCTGTACACTGAATCCCCTGTGTTCTCCCACCTCGTGTCTTTTGACTCGTTCACCTGTTCAGTTCTCCCAAGGGGTAATCGTGTTGCGAACTTGTCTGCAGCAGAGTTCACTCTTACCCGTCATCCTCAAGTGGTCTCCACTGAGCGATAGTTTCACCGTGCAAACAGCACAGACTAGGCCAGTCGTGCCACTGACCTTTGTGTCAACCCTGGGGTGTCACCTGAACACAGTACACCCTTTTGTGTTGCACATTCCGCCACTGACTGTACTCACAGGGTCCTGACACTTATCATATTTTGTATTTTTTCTCCAAATTGAATGGAGAATGCATTTCATGCAAAAAATATTATTTATTTTGTTTGACATCATCATCATAATACTAATCACCCCCTTGTGGGATGAAATTTTTTGTTATTTTGAAGCCCTACTATGGCTTTTGCCAGGGGCCACAATATGGCCCCACCATAAATAAGGCCTAATGGCTGAACGCGGTTTCTGGGACTTCTTCACCGGTGATCCTCATCCACATGGTGGCACTTTGGGTCATCGGGTGTTTATCGCTTGTGTGATGTCCTGGTGGGGTAAAAGAAGATAGATAGATTGACATCATGATCACTTGGCTGTTGATGTGGTACCAAAAAAGGGGAACCGAAAAATCTTTGATGTGACAACAAAATAGACTTGCCAAATTGCTGTAACTTCACAAGCATTCAACATACATTTAACACATTTTTTATTTTTGCACCAAATTAAATGCAGAAGAAATTTCAAGAAAAAAAATTGATTTATTTTGTTTAACATCATCATTATCTGGCTGTAGATATAGTGGCCACAAAACAAAACCTAAAAAAGCAACTGAGAAATCTTTGATCTTTAAAAAATATGGACAGCGAGTGGCCAAAGCTTCAATCACAAGTGGTGGTGCGACTGTGGCAGCAAGAAGTAAACGTTGCCTCGACGCATAATCTGCGACGATGATAGTCAGTGGGCTAACTCATTCCATCTAATAGTTACTGAAAAGTACACACATTTTAGGGTAAATGGTGCATCAGGACCAAATCTCAAACTGGTTAACCTGTCTACACATGATAGGTAAGGAATCAACAGTCTACACATGATAGGCAAGGAATCAACAGTCTACACACAAAGAAGTGAGATCTTTGAATGCGGTACTCTCAAGACCTAGAGTCTAAATAAAATGAACAGTCAAGACTTTCTACAAGTGTTCACAGCCAGGGAATGCGGATGAAGAAAAAGAAAGGAAGGAAGGTTATCTGATGGGCTTGGATGCCTTCTTCTTCTTCAGCAGTCTCTGGTTATGCATGTAATCAACTGTGGGTCATAAACTGGGATGTCCTCTCTCAAGGTCTCTTAGATTTTCCCAAAGCTTAGTTGTCAGGTCTACTGGGTGTGGCCACATGTTGCTTCACAGCTCCACCAAGAGCGGACAATCTTGCAAGACATGTTCAGCATGAAGACACTGGCAGAGAGCTGTTTTTCTCATACCTAATTTATATGAGCATTTGTTGAGTCTGCAGTGTCCAGTACGTAAGTGAAAAACTGTGACTTGGTCTGGTCTGTTCAGATGTTTGGGGTAATCTTTTTTTTTTTATGGTTGTGACCTGTTTTGGTTTTCCAACCTGTTTCTGATTTTCTCTTTATGAGGGTTTTGAGGCTTGGATGCCAGAGTCTTAACCTTGTGGGAAGAAAACAGTTTTGTTGTTGTTGATGATACTAAAATTGTTTGAATACTTATTGTCCTTCAGTTCAGCTGGAGATAGTTCTCAGACTTTGGATTCTGCCTATATTCAAGCTTCTGACTGGAAGAGAGTCAGCCCAGGAGAAAGCAAACCTTTCCACTTCCACCGAAGAGAAAAACTGAGGCACCAGGTAATGACAGACCTGTTGCTGATTAAACATCATAATACTTTTTTTTGACATTCTAAAGCAGAGGTCCCCAATCAGGGCTCCTTGAAGCCTTAAGGCAGCGGTTCTCAACAAGGGGAGACCCCTTTGGAGGTCGAACAACACTTTCACAGGGGTTGCCTAAGACCTTCGGAAAACACATATTCACTGCAGTTATGAAGTAGCAACAAAAATAATTTTACAGTTAGGGGGTCATCACAACATGAGGAACCGTATTAAAGGGTCGTCAAGCATTAGCAAGGTTGAGAACTACTGCCCTAAGGGCTCTCTGTGCAGTGCTAGGGCTGTACGGCTGCTTCAGGAAAATAAAAATGGAATTAAATTGAAGATTGGGAAGCAGAAAATACAATCAAAATTGAAAAAAAAAAACCAAAAAAAAAGCTACAGATAACCTAAATGGAAATTTGCCATGCTGCATTTTGTGACTGCTCTGGTATACAACACTTCATTCTTACAAAAAGCTTCTTGAATGAAAATAACCTTATGCTGCATTTTGTGACTGCTCTGGTATACAACACTTCATTCTTACAAAAAGCTTCTTGAATGAAAATAACCTTATGCTGCATTTTGTGACTGTTCTGGTATACAACACTTCATTCTTACAAAAAGCTTCTTGAATGAAAATAACCTTATGCTGCATTTTGTGACTGTTCTGGTATACAACACTTCATTCTTACAAAAAGCATCTTGAAGGAAAATAACCTTATGCTGCATTTTGTGACTGCTCTGGTATACAACACTTCATTCTTACAAAAAGCTTCTCGAAGGAAAATAACCTCAGTAAACATACAGAAATATACTCAAGTGTGTCTCAGAGCTTTTAAAGACAAGTTTGAACTTATAGTCCAACAGCTCAAGAGAAGTTTGCTTGATGACTATCAATGGTGCTGTAAATTTATAGGTTATTTGCAGAAATATTATGGGGGGGGGGGGGGGTAGATTATATAGTAATTTTACACCACATGTGCCAGTAAAAATGTTGGATGGGCCAGTTTTGGTGTGCGGGCCATAGTTTGTCCACTGCTGATGTAGTCCTAGGAGCTGAAGATTCTTCAGAGAGATTGTTGCAGAGGTTAAAGGTGAAAGATTTGAGTTATTGGTAAAAGCTGAACAGAACTCTCTAGAATGGAGAAGAATTGCACAATGAATGCCTTTGTTAGTTACTTTTCATATTTTCTATGTTTGTGACATTCCAGAAATCTCATGCTATGCACGTGAATCAGCTGTTAGTTACAGTTGAAGGCTGGCAGCGCTTGACTCCCGTCTCCATGGATAAAGTTGGAGTCTATTTTAGACATGCCGAGCCAGAGTTTAAAGCACCTGTAAGTCTCAGTTTGTATCTTCCCTCTTGGGATAGTTGCATATCACAGTGTAGAAATATTGTCATCAGGCAACATGTTCTTTACAGAAAATTGTTCATATTTTAATACAAATTTCAAGGGACCGAAAATCAAGTGAGAAACAAAAATGTGTGTTAACCCGGGGTTTAATAATACATCTCTGGGGGGGGGGGGGGGGGGGGACAATAATTTTTATTCATGTTTTCCGTGTTCTTTATAAGCGTGTTCATGTTTATGAAGTTTTACTGTATCACATCATGCCTCCAGACTGCATCTTTTACCAGTTCTTTTTCACTTCTTCTTATACAGTTTTAGAGGTCGAAGAAGATGCACGGTCCTGCTTCTTACTATTCTGACCCTCTCATTTGTAGACACATTGTGCTGTTGCAGAGTTTCTCTGATGCTATATTTCTGTCTTGTTCTTGGTCTGCCTCGTGCTCTGCGTCCTCCTCTGTTTGGTGTTTGCCTTGTATGGTATGGCATCACAAGGCATTCTGACTTAGTGGGGGATAAACATTAGATTCTGCTTTATTTATTGTCATATTTAAGGTTTTTTAATGTTGTTTGTCCCTGACCAGCTCATTTGACCCATGCCTATTTGTCCCTGACCAGCTCATTTGACCCATGCCTATTTGTCCCTGACCAGCTCATTTGACCCATGCCTATTTGTCCATGACCAGCTCACTTGACCCATGCCTATTTGTCCATGACCAGCTCACTTGACCCATGCCTATTTGTCCATGACCAGCTCACTTGACCCATGCCTATTTGTCCATGACCTGCTCATTTGACCCATGCCTAATTGTCCATGGCCAGCTCAGTTGACGCCTACCTATTTGTCCATGACCAGCTCAGTCGACCCGTGCCTCATCTTCTAGGATTTAGTTTTTTTTACATTTTTTTAAATATATTTTAAACCATAGCTGTGTTAAGCTGGGGAAATCATGGTGGCACAGCAACTGGCCTGCCTGCCTAAGGGTCTGGGCTTCAAATCTGTGTAAAGTCCTGTAAAGCAAAGGTGGTCGGTGTGATGTTGACCACATTACCCATTGAGTGCCAATTGGTCTGTAATAATAGAATCTATGTATAATGAGCCAAAAGTGGGAAAATCATCCTGCAGGATGTGTTTTTTGTGTGTGACATTCTGAGCAGGTGGTTTAGTCGTTATTGAGAGGGAGAAGGGGGGGGGGGGGGGGGGAAGCCGCATGAAATGAAACCCAGTGCAATGAAGCCAACCCTCTCGACTTTTAAACTTTTGCAGCTACCAAATATATATACCTGTACAAAGTAAATCTACTGCCAGATTACTTTAATGTGCTGGACTAAATAGTGGTGAACTGTTGACACATGGTACTCTGACTGATGCACACAAACACCAACTTATCACATGTAGTGTATTTTATTGAACAGAAAGATTGACATTTATACAATAATGAGCCAAAGGTGTCACCCATGAGGCGTGAATAATATAGTTGCACTGTTCACGCCATTGGCAAATCGGGTATATGATTGATGCTAGTCATGTTTTTATAGACTGTTCAGCTTTCGGTCATGATGTAGTAAGTTCATGTCTGCTGCCTTTACTTCCCAGGACTTTACCTGGTACCCATTTTAACCTGGGTCAACTGAAAAGCCAAGGTCATTTTTGAAAAATCTAACTCGATGTGGACTGAGATCCTTGACCTTCGGGCTGGCAGGTGGAGTTGTCTAGTTACTACACCACCACGGCTGAATGGACATGGTGCCCTAATCGAGCAAAGAAAAAGAGGAGGAATTAAGAAACTTCTTGTGTTATTTGTTGCAGCTTCACGTTTTTCCTGCACGAGTAGTGTTTGAAGTTTTGCAAGAAGGCAGTGCCCGGAAATTGATCATTGTGAGGTCAGCTTTAGTGATTGACAATCGGCTGGACAGTCCCATAGAGCTGAAGCTTGAGGCCACAGATGAGACTGGTAAGATTATCCAATAAGTAAATTAAAAGTTCAGGTCCTACTTCTAAATCTGGATGTTTATTAGGCATATGTCATGTCATATTTTAGACAGACTTCTTCTTCTTTGTTCAATGACTGTAAATTCCAGCGGAAAGTCCTGGCTGTTCATCTATTTGGACTTTGGCTTTATGCCAGGGCCTGAGTTTTGCATGTACATCTGTTTTACTGGCTTATTTGTGTGCCGTTGGTGATTCTTTGCCGCTCAGGCAGATACACTCCAACTTTGAAGGAAGCTTTCAATAAGTCAACTCTTAGGACATGCTTTTTGGGTGGGCAGTAATTTTATTCTTGTTTTCTCCCAATATGGGGCCCCAGAACTCACACGGGGAATACAGACACATGTTTTACACCTGGGTCAGGCACACCGAGAAGTGACCCTAGAGTTGATTGCAACTGTTGAAGGGCTCTTGGAGACTTCCTGCTCCACTCATACACTTGCTGGACTCATAGGCATGCATCACTGTACTGGACCTTCATTCGCAGATGAACTTCTACAGGTTTCACCACTTTACTAATAAAAAAGAAAAGAAAAAACGATGCCAAAATGCTGCTTCTCCTTAATGCATGTTAGAAGTGGGGCTATCTTTAAATTGTTTTTATGACACCACCATGTTCTGTTGCACTGTGAGGTCATGTGCTTAACACTCTTGAAATCCTTAACAATATTGACAGGTTACAAGACAGTGAGGCGTCCGTGGCCTAGGCGTTATGAGTCTGACTCGTAATTCCAACGTACCGTTATCGAAACCCACTGCTGGCTGCGTGGATTTTTATCATGGTATGGGGCGTAGGAGGTCGACCCAGTTTTAAATGGGTACCAGGATGTATGTCCTGGGAAAGTAAAGATGCACGGCGTAATGCTGACCATATTACCCACCTAGTGCCGTTCGGTCTGTAAAAATATGGGTACTCTTCCCATATGCCCGATGCGCCTAAGGTGAAGAAAGGGATCTTTACTTTACTTACAAGACAATGACGATGGTTATTGTAATTTGTCACAATTTTAAGGTTTTCATTTGAAGCCTCATCGCAATATTGCCTTTTTCTATACATTGCGTCTGCTTTTCCCTCATGGCTCACTTTAGAGAAAGAAAAAAAAAACTTAATATTCAAATAAAAAAGACATAAACAATAGATTGCACAATTTATTGCCCGGCATATTTTGCTGTATCTCGTCAGGTGCATACTACAGCCAGGCAATAAATTGTGCAATCTATTGTTTGTGAGTTCTTTATTCAAATTTACAACAGGAAAACATAGCTTTTTATTCATTTTCACCACACAACTAATTTAGTTCTTCTCTACTTCAAATTTTGTTTTTTCTTTATTAGTTATTGTCACTTTTTTTAGTACTTGAGTTAGGTGCTGACATCATAGAACACTAGGCATTTACATAAGCGCTCCAGCCCAATCTTCAGCAACCAGTACAGAGTTCCAATTCCAATAGTACCAGTAGCATCTGCCTCGCCTTTTCCCTGAGTGTTGAGTGTCAGCCAGATCCCCTGATTCATCTCCTTGCTGCAGCATTTTCTTTACACTGTGATCATCAATTTGTGCCTCTGCACTCTTCACTCACTCCCAGAAGGCCTTAATAACATCTATCGTCTAAAATTATGATGTAAATTGGGAGTGACTGCAGTCTAGCACTTCTTGATCACATCTAGCTTGTCATATATCAGTTTACCACCAAGTGGTGCAGATTCAGCCATGCTTACTGCCAGCATATTTCCCAATACACTTGCATGCACTGGAAAAAATATCCCACGGATGGTAACTACCTGGGATCTCTGAAGCGATGCTTGGCACTATGCACAAAACATATCAGTCACCGCCTCTAATTACTTTCCTTCATAGGATTTCTAGACCAACTATGTATAGTTTGTTCGTTGATTTGCTAATCTCGTATGGTGTTTTACATCCAAAGGTCAGTACCAGTGTATGACAGTGCCACAAAACACTAAAATTCCTGTCCCCTTATCATGTATTAACATGAGGATGAGGGCGAGGCCATCTGACTGGCCAGTTCACTTCTGCAGCAAGCCTCTTGACTGGCAACATGTGAAAAAATCTGGAGACAAGCCAGATGGAGTGAGGACCTGTGAAGCTGTCGATGCTAGTGAGGGAGTTTACAGGTTTGTGATACATTGTTGCTCTAGTTTTTTGTGTTGTTCTTGTTGTCTGAAGTATTTGGCCAAGTGACAGGAAGACTCGGTCAACCTCCTCACAAGAAGTACTATTTTATTTAGACTGCAGTCTGGACACAACAAATTCCACAGTACAAGAAATTCAGAACTGGGAACTCAGAACTTTGCCTACTTGAACAGGGACCACAGAATACTGGACCTGTGCTGCAGATCTGCCTTCTATATGCAGTTGGCAGATCCCAGTTATGGCCAGTTAGTATTCTGGTAGAAAACAACCGGTAGGGATCAGTGGAGTACATGTGTTGCATCACAGCTTTCATAGAAGCCTGTAGCCTTTTTGTCTCAAAACTACTGGCATCATCATGTAGCAGGTCCTTTGCAGAACGTCGCTCTCATCACAGTCTGCCTGAAAGAAACTCGGTCTCTCGCCAGTTCTCCAGCCTCATGCACTTTCCCATTCAAGGAGTCACCTATATCCTGTGCCCATCTTCGTGTCGGTCGGCCCTTGCCCCTCCTTCCTGGTACCATGCTTTCTGCTATAAATTTTTCCAGTCCGTCGTGGCTCTTGATATGACCAAAATATTTCAGCTTTTGAGAAAGGATACCGTTTATTAGCCAATCTTTCTTGATGTTCAGATCTTTTAAGATGTCAATATTTCTCAACTTCTTTGTCCAAGATATTTTGAGAATCTTTCTATAACATTTCAGCTCAAAAGCCCCTATTCACATTCTCAAGGACTGAGAGATAGTCCAGGACTCACATCCGTATGTAGCCACAGGGAAGATGCATGCTCTCAAAATTCTAATTTTGATCTTCTTGCTGGTGCTTAACCATAGACTTTTAAGGCTGTTCAATCTTTGCATTGCTATGGCCATCCTCCTTTTAATTTCTGTCGAACAGTCTCCATTGTTGTTTATTATAGAGCCTAGATATTCAAAGTTTGTGACATTTTCAATTTCTTCATGATTTATTGTTATATTTGGGTGACAGCCAGTTTATCTGTGGACATTATTTTCGTTTTCTTTAAATTCAAGAACAGATTTTGATCTTCACTGTGCTTTTGGACAAACAATATTAAATTTTCTATTCCCTTTACGCTGTTTGAAAGGAGGACTGTGTCATCTGCGTAGCGGAGTTCTGGAATAGGGTTGCCACTAATTTTGAGCGGATCATAACTGTGACAAGTCTGGTCATTTTTGACATTTCTCATTATATTTTCTGCGTATATACTGAATAGGTATGGTGAGAGAATGCACCCCTGCCTCACCCCCTTTTGCACCTGGAACCAATCAGATGTTTCACCAGCTGCTCTTATGGCTGCTTGTTGTTCATGATAAAGATTTTCAATTAAATGCACTAAATGCGCTGGAAACCCCATACTTTTCATAATAGTCCACAGCTGGTGATGCTGAACACAATCAAATGCCTTGCTATAATCAATAAAACAAGCATAAAGATCTACGTTGTATTCTCTGCATTTTTCAAAAATTATTCTCATATTAAAGATGTGATCCCTAGTTCCTCTACCCTTTCTGAAACCTGCTTGTGCTTCATCTAGCTCATATTATAATTTCCTTTTAATCCTTTTCATGATAATTAGTAAGAGGATTTTACTAGCATGACTTATTAATGCGATGGTATGGTAGTTGGAGCATAGTTTTGGATTTTCTTTCTTTGGGAGAGGGATATAGACTGTTTTTTTCCACGCTTTATGCCAAAATCCACTGTTCCAGATCTTCTAGCACAGTGCATGGTAGATTCGGATGCTGACCTCTCCTACTGCTTGAATTAGTTCTGCTGGTATTTCGTCGCAACCTGGTGACTTTCCTTTCTTCAGGCTCTGTATTGCTGATCGTACCTCATCCAGTAAAGGCTTTGGTTCTTTTTCATAACTTTCACAAGTCGTTTTTGAATTACTTGTCACATCCTCATACATTTCTCTACAGTATTCTTTCCATCTTTCTCTTCCCATTACATGACCAAATAATGTTGATTCTTTGTCTTGAAGTGCATAAAATGTTCTACTACTTTTGTTAACTTTTTCCAATCTTACTCAGAGTTACTTACTCTGATATTCCACAAAATCTTCTTTGTTTATAAACTGTATTACATGTATATAATTGACATCTTCTGTGCCTGGTAATTTTAATTGTAACTTTTATAATGTATATGAAAAAATCTCTTCAGGTTCTTTGTCTGTGTGACAAGGCAGAAGTTTCCAGAGGAGGGCAGTATTTCAATGACAACCTCAGGACAGCAAAGTTATGGAGTTATCCACCCTACTTTGCCAGGTCACATCCTGACTTTGTTGCCAACAGTAATAATTTGTAACTTGTTGCCTTTGGAGCTGCACTACTATCTGAAAGGAACTGGTGTCTCTGGGAATCTGAAGTCAGGCAAAGAATCAGCCTTACATGGGGTATGTTACATACAGTGTGGTTTTTGCACACCAACATACTGTTTTCATGCAATTATAATTTGCTGTGTTGATAAACATAGGTTTAATATGGTTTAACAGATGATCATCAAAATCTTCTTCACCTCCTCCTTCTCCTCTTCCTCTCGTTTCCATCTCTTCCTCTCGTTTCCATCTCTTCCTCATTCTTCATCTTTTTCCATTTGTCCCCGTTGGAGAATAGACTTACAAATAACTCAGGCGAAGGCATTATTTCTCACTATCTCCTGCAGCTTCATCATGTCCTTCCCATTTTATTCATTGTCTCTGTTAATCACTTCCTTATCTTTTTAGTTTTCCCTTTGTTTCTTTCGCAGTAAAAGTTCCAGTGAAAGAACATTCTATTTATTCTATTATTTTACCTGGCTGGGTTCCAGGACCCAAGACAAATGAATAGATCCACTGTGCCCTAACATGCATGTCTTAAAAGTTGTGCATATGCCTGAGAGGCAAAGAACCAACAGTCTGCATATAAATAAACCAGATCTGTAAAAATGGATCTGCATGTAAAACTCAAGTTCTGCAACAAAACTAAAGTCAAGAAGTGGATGAACAACCAGAACTTTCTGCTGGAGTTAACAGCCAGTGAACATTAGGAAGAAGAAGAAATTATTATGTTATCTGATTGATAAGTCACCCCATATTTAATTCTTCCATTTTTCATGAGTTCAGGGTCATGAATAATTTTATGTGTTTTACTTCCATTTTTGTTTAAAAGGTTGATGTATCTCAACCATTTGATCTGGGCATTCACTTGGAGAACTTCCCAAAGTGCAGGGAATTAACGATACCACCAAACACCGATAATAGAAAAGTGCTGCTGCGAATATTTGACAACAGCAGCCGCATGCTGAAACTGGTTGTCCGCATCAACCTCTACAAAGGTGGTTCCATGAGGGTAAGTGATTTTTGGATAGGACATTTTGTTTGATTAAATGTTTTAAATATTGATCTCAGTTGAGTTGAGTTAAGCTAAGAACCATTAGAATTTTATAATATTGATCTCGGTTGAGTTGAGTTGAGCTAAGAAACAGCATCAAAGCACTCAGGACATTCCCACAAGCACTCTGTCCATATCCTTAGCAGCCATCGAGGAGTTCCAATGCCAGTGGCAGCAGTAGCTGTCTGATTGTATGTCAGTCTTGCCCTTCCTCCGATTGCTGTTGCCAGATTTCCAAGCCACTCCCTGGCTCACCACTCACTCGCAGACCTTGATTATCTATTCTTGCTTCTGTATTTCGCTCTGGACATTTGGCTACCGCAGAAGAACAGATCGTATTTCATGGAAACAGTCAAGTATAGGGGTTCTGGAAAGACTGAAAGAAAAGAATTACTGAAATAAATTTTTTTTCAAAGGGACACTTGAAATATTTTACCACATTAAAAGAGATAACACTCTTTTAAAAACCGTATTGGAGGGAAAGGTCAAGGAGCAAGAGGTAGACAATAATGCAGGTAGGAGGACAACATCAAGAGATAGACAAACAGCAGTCTGAGAGAGTGTACAGCCAACATTTTTTGACTGTTTTGGAATTTCTAGTGGTTGATGCTGGAGTTCTGAACTCCGTTCTCAACAGCTAACAGCTACTCTGTGGAGAGAGATTTAGCCATAAGGTATCTCTAGTGCACAATAAGCCAATCTGCTGACTTTCAAAAGCCCTGAATTGTATGAGACGGTAATGGAAAATTGATTTTGTTGTATTAATAAATAACAGCAAATATTATGTTGATCCCAAAATTTATTTTTAAAGTCCATGCCATTTGGCGGGGTATATATGTAAAAATTTCTGTCTGATGTACTGATCCTCCATGCCATGATGCCAAACTCTCCAACATCTTCTTTTTCATACTTTTTCTGCCTCTTTTCCCCTCCAACTTTCCCTCTGTCGCGATGTACTCCAGTTTTCTCCTTCTCCTGACATGGCCAAAATATGTATGTGGCCAGTCAGTTCTCTTTGTGAGTCAGTTTCTTTCAAGGCATCTTCGTTACTTAGTGTATTCTTGTCGTTCGTCTTTAAATCACGTACCAGTATTGTCTGAAAACATTTCAAATAAAACAAAGCTAGAACTTCTTGAAGCATTAGCTATTAGTACCTATCCAGATGGCTTTGAGACATGCACCTCAGGTTCTGAACTTGAGAGGAAAATGTAAGTACTGGAAATAATATATGTATATTTTTGGGGGAAAGATCTTTAGTATATCGTACAGAGTTCGCATTACAAATGATGACGTTCACATTTCATTACTCAGCACATTAGCAACTATGAACTAATTTTTTTTTTTTTATATACAACAATGATACGATGAAAAATTAAATGGTATAGACAATCTACCATCTCACCCAAATGAAAACTACAGGGCTGTTTGGAGGGGAAGAGGCAGACCTGAAAGACCTAGAAACAGAATTTGGTTGAATGGACATAGAAATATTAGCAAAAAACAGGAAACTACATCTGACTCCTCTCTGTGATGCTTTATGCCAGGGCTGTTCAGCTTTTACTCAAGAACCACAATTTTAAAAATGAGGATCGCCACGGGCCAGAGTCACGAGCCCCACCATATAAAATTGGCAATAATCCACATCCCATTTTGCCAGGCCTCCGAGGCCAAATCTGGTCTGTGAGCCACCAGTTGAATAGCCCTGCAGTAAGGAGAAAAAGCAGAAGGACATACAAACATCAAGTCCACTGTGTCTGACCAAAGTCCACTGTGTCTGACCAAAAGTCAGTCAGCAGCGCCTGGTGACTCAGTGACACTTGAACTATAATGTTGATAATGATACATAACATTTTTGTGTTGCTTATGTTTTGGTTTTTGCCTTGGGAACACAAAAGAGTTCAGTAACAACTGAGATGTTTTTACTACTTATTATTATTAGAAACTGATGTTTATTTATTATCATATCAGTGAGTTGCCATGGTGTAGCGGCTAGACACTGGCCTGCAGATATGAAAGTCGGAGGTTCAAGTCCAAACGGAACCAGACTTTTTTTGTTTTGTTTTGTTTTTGTTTTTAAAGAGTTTGGCTCCCAGGTCAGACCAGTCTTGAGTGAGTACCAGGATGAGTCATGGGAAGTAAAGGTGGCGGCAGGATGTTGACCACATCACCCACCAAGTACAGATTGGTCTATAAAATATATGTCTAACACTACATGCCCAATACACCTGAAGGTGTGGAACATGGTCCTTTGCTGTGTTATTTTTGTTGTTTGATGATATGATTATTTGTTTTCAGCTGACCATCTCAGCTCAGTTTTGGCTGGTGAACAAGTCCGGCCTGCCACTTGTCTTCAGGCAGGATGGGTCAAAGACAACTGCAGCTGGGCAGTTTGAGGAGCATGAGCAGGCTCGTAGTGTCACTCCCCTGTTGTTTAGCTTCTCGGAGACTGAAGAGTTTAATTTGTAAGGACATGTTTATTTTCTCTGCTGTGTTTTAATCATGACTGAATCATATCATCATGGTCCTTTTGGGATTGTCACTGGAGCTATGGTGTTCGTGCTTTTGGTGATGCTCTTGACATATGGCTGGCCATTATGTGGAGAGAGCTATATGGAGTAAAATCCAGTGCAGTAGAGTCAGTCCTCTCGAGTTTAACCTTTAACCTTTGTACCATATAGTATTGAGATATAATAGAAACTGTGTGAAAGAGCCCGTTTTTGTGCTTCATATGTGGGAATTCTCATGGACTCTGTTATTCTTTTTTGTCCATCATTTGCATGATCAGTCTCTTTGTTGTTTCTTCTTTGTCTTCTTCTTTGTGGTCACCGCCAGTAAACTCTTAATAGAAAGCTCAGGTCGTTCTCCCACTTCTGGGTTTGCCTCTTGTTCCAGAACTTGAGTTTTGCATGCACATCTGTTTTACAAATCTGGCTTTTTTGTGTGCTTAATATTGGTCCATCTCATCTCAGGCAGATGCACATTTTATGTATACAGGGTGTCCTGGATTTACGACTGAGTTCCGCGCCGACTAATAGGTCATAAGCTGACTGTGGCGCAGTGATTTATGCCACAGGCGTGAGTGGAATTTAAGTCCAACATGATGTGTATAAGGAGATACTCCGTACGTCACTCGGGCGCCAGTCCTTCACTGTTCTGATTTTACGGAACCTCACGCAAGACCCCTGCAGCATGTCCTCGTCGTGCGCCACGGATAATGTCTCAAATGAGCATTAACAGAGCTGTCAGGGTATCTCAGAGTTTGGCGGTCCCCGGAGGTGACGTGTCCTTGTGGCTCTCATCAGCCCGCTCCCAAACGCATGGGTGAAAAAGGTTATCAAAACTCATTAGGAACATAAGTAAAGTGCTTGCCAAACGTACAACTAAAATTACAACCCTTGGTTAAAAGATTGCGGAGTGAGGAGAACATTGTTCTGCTGAGACTCAACCCTCGACCTAGAGATTTACCCGCAGCACAGACGAGTAACATCTCCTGTGGGTGGCATCTCGCAGCAAGATTCTACCCATGTACATCCTCTGTTAACCCTCAGTGTCGTCGGTCACCGCGCTGAGGTACACCACAACAGCAACAGCCCATTGGCTGGCTAAGCCCAAATGTCCAACAAAACTAGATCCTACGGCACACGAGTAAGCTCAAAATATGACCATCACAAACCATATTGAATGGGAAAAAGTACAAATGTCCACACCCAAAGACCCCACTCGCCCGAGTGTTGGGACCAAACAGATAACAAAATGCCTGACGCAGGATGTTAAATTCTGTCGTGCTAACGGCTCGTCAAAGATATCTAACGTGCGAAGAAAAAGAATGTACCTATTCGTGTGGTCACAAAAGTCCGGAACCCGCGGGCTGCTCCCCGCTGATTTCCGGAGGGCACAGCCCTTGTCGAGCGAGAGGCTTAATACGGTTGTGAAGTTAAGCAGGCATGTGCAGGACGTGACGATTCCTTGGGTGAGCATACATGGAAGCATTCTTGGATGGCGGGCAATGCCCATGATCTGCCCCTGCCTTCCCTTGAGGGCTAACCGTTCCACAAGGGGCTGCCCCAAAGGGGTACTCCTGGGGCAACACCTGCGGAGAAGGCGGCAAAGAGGACACCACACACATAAAGTAACAACTCGACCCACACAAAACAATGGCCACAGTCATCCTAGAAATAGGCCTGACGTCTTCCCTCGAAGTCGGAGTACATCTGGGAACAACAAAATGGTTGTACACGCAAAACTCAGGTCCAGGTAAAAGCCAAAAGTTCAAGCGAACGATTAACCGGGACCTTCCGCCGGAATTCACAGCCGGTGAACGAAGAAGCAGAAGAAGATAAGCTGACTGAACTGGTTATGAGTTGAATTTATATTTTTCAACACTATATTCATTCAGAAAGATTATAAAAGGTGTACATAAAACTAAAAAGTTTAATCTGTGTACATATAATTATTGTACACAATGTTTAGAGGAGAAATAAAGACATCTTGAAAGATCTAAACATCAGGGAAGATTGGCTAATAAACAGCATCCTGTCTCGGAAGCTGAAATATTTGACTCATGTCAAGCACCATGACGGATTGGAACAATTATAGAAGAAGGCATAGTACCAGGAAGGAGCGGCAGGGACCGACCGACACAAAAATGGGCACAGGATATAAGTGACTCCTTGAATGTGAAAGTGCATGAGGAGGGAGAGCTGGCGAGAGACGTGAGTTCCTTTAAGGCAGACTGTGATGAGAGCGACATTCTGCAAAGGACCTGCTACATGATGATGATGAATGTCTTTATGTTGACTGTGTAGCAGAGACTGCCACTCCTACATTTGACTTTACAGTCATAGCAGACACTGTTTCTTAACCAGAGGCACAGCTCCATGGTCTCCAGGGATTGATGGCTACCTACATTTGAAAAAAACATAATATGTCTGTTGCATCAGTTCCTGGAACTTTGTTACTTTGACCCTACCAGTGTAGTCATCTTTCCTTATTCACTATTTATATTTTCTGTAAGTGCAAATGGTTGTAAGTTGCATAGGTCATAGGTCAAGGAGAAGGTGTACTTTCATGCAACAGTTAACGTATGAAGTCACAAAAATATGTTACAATGACTGACCTGTTCTCACCTGTATTTTCTTTCAGCTGTCAGATGAGAGTTGGTACGTCTGTCCATGGTCCATCTTGCCGACCTCAGTGGTAATTTACTAATTGCCTTTGCATATGTTTGCGCTTTTTTTTTAAAAATCCATCTCTTTCTGTATGTGTCTTATTTTGTATCTCTTTTCTCTCAAATTACGGCATCAACCAGACCGCTTCTCACCGGGATGCAGAGGCTCTGAACAAATTGTGGTGGTGTACCAAGACCAGTGTAATACCTTCCTCTACCTCACTGCAGAAACAGGTTCCAAACCCAGAGCCTGGCCAACAAAGACAATCAACGTTTTCTTTGTAGTAACAGTGTGTCTGCCTGAGAGATGAGGAACCAACAGTCTGCACACAAATAAGCCAGGTCTGTCAAGTGGATTTTTACAAGCACTCAAATCATGGAATAAGTCCGGAAGTGGACAGATAGCCAGGACATTCTCCTGGAGTTTACAGCCAGTGAATGGGAAAAAGAAGAAGGGCTTCCGGTTAGACGATAAAGGAGGATGTCTTAAAACCTAAAACAAATTATTATATTAGTTCAAACATTGACATAGAGGTCTGAATTTGAATAAAGAAGAAGAAACTGCACTTTATTTCTGTCTCTCCACATCTCTCAGTAACTCCCTCTTTAACTCTTTCTGCTATATTCCCCCAATAGCCCCATCCGTCTCTCCCTCCCTCTGTTATTTTCCCTTTATATCTCTACATGTCTCTCTCTTTATCTCCGTGTGTCTCTATCCGTCAGTATTTCTACATGTCTCTTGGTCTTTTTCTTTACTTGTATCTCTTTTCTGTGTCTGTATCTGCATGTATCTTTATACATTTTCTCTCTCTATATCTCTGCATGTCTCTCTGTCTATTTCTGTCTTTCTTTCTGACATACCTATGAGAAACAGTCATGTAATGTCTCCATAACTCCATGCGCAGTTGTCACCCTGAGAAGTAAATCAGTTTTTGCTCCTACTTTGGGTTCTGCATCAAAACAGTGCCCCTACTTTGGGTTCTGCATCAAGACAGTGCTCCTACTTTAGGTTCTGCATCAAGACAGTGCTCCTACTTTAGGTTCTGCATCATGACAGTGCTCCTACTTCGGGTTCTGCATCATGACAGTGCTCCTACTTTGGCTTCTACATCATGACAGTGCTCCTAATTTGGCTTCTACATCATGACAGTGCTCCTACTTTGGGTTCTGCATCATGACAGTGCTCCTACTTTTGGTTCTGCATCAAGACATTGCTCCTGATTTAGGTTCTGCATCATGACAGTGCTCCTACTTTGGGTTCTGCATCATGACAGTGCTCCTACTTTGGGTTCTGCATCAAAACAGTGCTCCTACTTTGGGTTCTGCATCAAAACAGTGCTCCTACTTTGGGTTCTGCATCATTACAGTGCTCCTACTTTAGGTTCTGCATCATGACAGTGCTCCTACTTTGGCTTCTACATCATGACAGTGCTCCTACTTTGGGTTCTGCATCATGACAGTGCTCCTACTTTGGGTTCTACATCATGACAGTGCTCCTACTTTGGGTTCTGCATCATGACAGTGCTCCTACTTTGGGTTCTACATCATGACAGTGCTCCTACTTTGGGTTCTACATCATGACAGTGCTCCTACTTTGGGTTCTACATCATGACAGTGCTCCTACTTTGGGTTCTGCATCATGACTGTGCTCCTACTTTGGGTTCTGCATCATGACAGTGCTCCTACTTTGGGTTCTACATCATGACAGTGCTCCTACTTTGGGTTCTACATCATGACAGTGCTCCTACTTTGGGTTCTGCATCATGACAGTGCTCCTACTTTGGGTTCTACATCATGACAGTGCTCCTACTTTGGGTTCTGCATCATGACAGTGCTCCTACTTTGGGCTCTGCATCATGACAGTGCTCCTACTTTGGCTTCTACATCATGACAGTGCTCCTACTTTGGGTTCTGCATCATGACAGTGCTCTTACTTTTGGTTCTGCATCAAGACATTGCTCCTGATTTAGGTTCTGTATCATGACAGTGCTCCTACTTTGGCTTCTGCATCATGACAGTGCTCCTACTTTGGGTTCTGCATCATGACAGTGCTCCTACTTTTGGTTCTGCATCAAGACATTGCTCCTGATTTAGGTTCTGCATCATGACAGTGCTCCTACTTTGGCTTCTGCATCATGACAGTGCTCCTACTTTGGGTTCTGCATCATGACAGTGCTCCTACTTTTGGTTCTGCATCATGACAGTGCTCCTACTTTGGCTTCTGCATCATGACAGTGCTCCTACTTTTGGTTCTGCATCAAGACAGTGCTCCTACTTTGGGTTCTGCAACAAGACATTGCTCCTGATTTAGGTTCTGCATCATGACAGTGCTCCTACTTTGGCTTCTGCATCATGACAGTGCTCCTACTTTATGTTCTGCATCATGACAGTGCTCCTACTTTTGGTTCTGCATCAAGACATTGCTCCTGATTTAGGTTCTGCATCATGACAGTGCTCCTACTTTGGGTTCTGCATCATGACAGTGCTCCTACTTTAGGTTCTGCATCATGACAGTGCTCCTACTTTGGGTTCTGCATCATGACAGTGCTCCTACTTTGGGTTCTACATCATGACAGTGCTCCTACTTTGGGTTCTACATCATGACAGTGCTCCTACTTTGGGTTCTGCATCAAAACAGTGCTCCTACTTTGGGTTCTGCATCAAAACAGTGCTCCTACTTTTGGTTCTGCATCATGACGGTGCTCCTACTTTAGGTTCTGCATCATGACAGTGCTCCTACTTTAGGTTCTGCATCATGACAGTGCTCCTACTTTAGGTTCTGCATCAAGACAGTGCTCCTACTTTAGGTTCTGCATCATGACAGTGCTCCTACTTTAGGTTCTGCATCAAGACAGTGCTCCTACTTTGGGTTCTGCATCATGACAGTGCTCCTACTTTAGGTTCTGCATCATGACAGTGCTCCTACTTTGGCTTCTGCATCATGACAGTGCTCCTACTTTATGTTCTGCATCATGACAGTGCTCCTACTTTATGTTCTGCATCATGACAGTGCTCCTACTTTTGGTTCTGCATCAAGACATTGCTCCTGATTTAGGTTCTGCATCATGACAGTGCTCCTACTTTGGGTTCTGCATCATGACAGTGCTCCTACTTTGGGTTCTACATCATGACAGTGCTCCTACTTTGGGTTCTGCATCATGACAGTGCTCCTACTTTGGGTTCTACATCATGACAGTGCTCCTACTTTGGGTTCTGCATCAAAACAGTGCTCCTACTTTGGGTTCTGCATCATGACAGAGCTCCTACTTTAGGTTCTGCATCATGACAGTGCTCCTACTTTAGGTTCTGCATCAAGACAGTGCTCCTACTTTGGGTTCTGCATCATGACAGTGCTCCTACTTTAGGTTCTGCATCAAGACAGTGCTCCTACTTTGGGTTCTGCATCATGACAGTGCTCCTACTTTGGGTTCTGCATCATGACAGTGCTCCTACTTTAGGTTCTGCATCATGACAGTGCTCCTAATTTGGGTTCGGCATCATTACAGTGCTCTTGCTCACAGGTCCATCATTACAAATGAATTTTTTGCAAAAGTGAAAATGGATGTTCTTCAGAAAGCTGATAACATTCAAGAAATTAGATGCAGACAGTCCAAGTGTTTTGACATGTTATGTAGAGAAAATAACACTTGATGAAATTCATCAGTCAGGATTGTTAAAAGAGCAAGAGAAGAAAGAAATAGGAGCTGGGAGGATTTGGCTACACATCATAATCAATAAAAGATCCCAGATTTGACCCAGGATCCTGTGACCGTTGTGAGGTGACAAATTTTGATTGACCACATTTGTTTGTTGAGATACATGATGATGAGGATGATGATGATGATGCAGTATGCATGAGCAGGCTTGAAATGAAAACCTTCAAAGTGTTTCAAACCAGCATGACCAGATCAGACACACAGAGTAGTAATGCCAGAATTGATTGCAGCCATTTCGAAACATCCTTCTCCACTTTTACACTTGCTGGTTTGACAGGCATGTAAGGCCTTACTGGCCGTTAGAGTTTTATAGGTTTCACCCCTGCACTGAAAAAAAAACAACAACCAGGTAGTAGAACTCTGCACCACTTTGATGTATGTCAAGGGTGGCCATATTTAAACTGTCATGGCGTTACCGTCTTAATCTGCACTGTATTTTCACATGCTTAACACTCTTGACATCATTAACGACAATTATGACAGGCATATTTATTATAATTTCTTTCACACTTTCAAGGTTTTCATTTGAAGCGCCCTCGTATATATGACTACTTTACTTTTTTGTAAATGCCATTGACTAAACTGCCGATGTTTGTGACAATTCTCACTGTCGTTTAAGCCTTTATTTTGTTTATTATACAGGAGCATGCGTTTTTGTCTGGAAGGTGGAACCACCAAACGAGCCTTGCATGTGGTACATGCCGAGGGAAACAGGCCAGACTGGTTAGTAGAGTCTCGTTTCCGCATGTGGCGAGCAGTGCAGTGGCCAAAAGTCTCTAATCCTGTGTTGTAAGTGTGTTCTGATAATCTCCTCCCTCCAGTGGCTTCAGGAGTCTCATCCTTTTCAACCCCATATATCAGGTGGTAGGGAAGCTTTACTTTTACCCCCTGGCCATTTTTCTTCTCTGTTTCTCCAAGCATGTAATTCATAACCTTTCGTTTTGCATATTCTCTATGTTCTGGTTTGTATATTTATGATCTTTAAGCTGCCCTTGTATATTTCCTTGGTGACTTTATGGTTTTGCTAAGTATGTCTATTCTTCTGCTGGGCAGCCATTTTTCAGTGGGAGTTTCTTTCTGCTGGTTTCATTGCTCGAATTGTGTTGGGTAAAAAGTAATTATTCATTATAAACTTCTGTAATACAATGATTGATGGCTGTGAGACAGTGATTGATTATGAATGATTACCCTTATACGGTAATTTAATATGATTGTAATGATAAAATTAAGTAATTGATTATGAATGATTGTCGCCGTAGAGAGCTTATGGAATTATAATTCATGTTCTGTAACTTCAGGGTAAGTTAACAGCATTTCATTTAATGCCTTTTAAATGTTTTTGTTTTTGGTGGTTTTATTAAAATTAAGCATCGTTTTTAACAAATTATTATTGTTATTCAGAATGGTTAAAAAATTGTGAACTTTGAATTTGAGGGGCATAATTTGACTGACTGACATGCCACATGTTAAAATCCCCTTTGCAAGAGTAATTTTTTGTGTGTTTTAATTTGTGCACATGCCTAACATACTATTCACCCCATAAGACCTGACATGAATATAAATAGTAGCATGATTTTTTATGATCCTGCCCTAATTAAGGTCCTCAACTGGACTGATTTGTTTGTTAAAGCACATGATGGACAAATGGAAGTATAAAGTAGTGAATGTATGATCACCATAAATTACTACTGTTACTGATATTAATTCTTCAAATAGATAATAATATTATTTTGGATTTTTGTACGTGACACATGAAAACATAATACATTCCTGGACAATAAGCCTTAAAGCATCTTTTGAAACAAAAATTTATGTGAAATGGAAATTAAAGTCGTTTGACGAAAAGAATTAATGTATATCCCAATCTTATTTTTGGTTGGAAACATTGTAAGCATCAGGTAATGCTATGGGAAGTAAAGATGGCTAGTGCTATATTGACTGCATCACACATTAAGTGACAGTTGGTTTGGAAAAATATGGAAACTTGTGCTGAATACCTTCTAAATATCCTGGTATTATTTGCGGGAAATACATTTTATAAAAGAAGAACATTCTTTTGCAGTAAATCCGTGTCGCTGGAGGTTAGAAAAAAAATAGAATTCTCACATGCTATACAGAGCCAATTTTTAACATATGACCATGAATCCTGGACAATAAATTAAAAAAACCAATTTCTTGAAGATGTGGTTTTACAGAAAAATTCTTAGAATTTCTTGGACTGCTAAAAAGAGCAACCCAGATGTTTTGAAAAGGGCAAGGGCTCAAAGACCGGCTATCACAAGCATCAGAAAGAGACAGTCCTAATTTGTTCAGATGGTCACATTATGAGAAGAAGGAAACTAGAACATATTCTGACCACTCAAGATCTGTAGCAAAAAAAGAGACAGGAAAACAACGTGAGAAGATTCTTGACAGCATTTTGTCATGGCATTTAACATGCTGTTAAAGATTGCAGATAGTGAACAGGCATGTTCGCCCTTACCAGTCAGCAAGGCTTGATAATGATGTTGATGTGTGGAATGTCTTTATTCTAACTGACGTTGTGGTTTTCTCATGTCTGTTTTTCTGCCACTATATTTTGGTTTTACAATGTGGGATCAATGTACTCATTATTTAAATTAGTGGGAGCATATTTAAATTTTAGAAGTTTTCAAACATCTTTATTCTGATTTTTTAAATTTATTTTATTAACCTTCCGGTGATATACTGTTTTCCCATCATTTACTTATTTTGGACTTCTGGTCCAGTTTGGCATATTGGTGGCTTACTGCTGACACTCTGCAAAATGATTTGTTTCTAGCCAGGGTCTGCTGATGCAAATTTCCTATTCCTGGACTGGGAGTCCATAGTTCTGTCACTACTGAATTGAGTGCTCAGTGTGACACTGTGAGCTGTGGATTTCATGTGGAATGTTTTTTCTGTTGTGCCTGTGATGTCTGTGTGTTGTAGACTGCAGTAAAATTAGTTTTTGGCCAGTTACTTGAGAATGACATATACTTATGCAGTATTGTGTTTAAAATGCTGACTTTCGTAATTGACTGCTTGGAAAAACAGTGAGCTGAAATTCTTGTGTGGCACTGTTAGTGTCGGCTTATCTGACAGCTTCCTTATGTATTTACTATTTCATGTGCAAGCTTCAAGGTTTTGCTGCAACAGACGTCTTTTTTACCAGTTTTTAGTTATTGTAAAATTAAAGTAAAAGTAAAGATCCCTTTTCACGCCTTTAGAGGCATCGGGCATATGGAAAGAGCGCCCATATTTTTTCAGACCATCGGCATTAGGTGGGTAATGTCAGCATTACACTGGCCATCTCTACTTCCTCAGGACAGCCATCCTGGTACCCATTTTAGGCTGGGTCTACCTGCCATGCGGCATACATCGATAAAAATCCATGCATCCAGCAGTGGGTTTCAATTGCGGTACGTTGGAATTACGAGTCAGTACTCAATGCCCTTCAGTTGGTGCAGTGAAGGATATTTTGTTTGATTTCCACTGGCACAGGAATGGAGTTGTGAGGCAACCCAACTGCAATGAAGTTGGAACTTCAACTAGTGATTTGATTACAGAAAACCATTGTGTGTCTCTCTCCTTGTGTTCGGGGTAGAGGGTATATTTTCATTGATTACCCCTGTATGAAAATTCATTATTTAACTACAACTTTCAACATTGTCTAGGAATTTCCTAGAAAGGAATAGCAGTGAGAAAAGTAACAGACTACCTCTTCTCATTAGATAAAGGCTTAAAATGTGACACGTCACTGATCGTACCGGCCATGGAACTTTCTTTACCTTCATAAATGGAAAAGGAACCTTCTCTTGGCTTTGGCACATCAGGCATATAGTACTAGACAATACAGGGTCAGCGAGAATGATTGCCTGGATTTTAAACTATTCTAAAAATTACACTAACATAAAATAAAGCACAAAATTGAAAAAATTCAACTGAAATGCAAATAGTTTCTTCTGATACATTGTGTGTGTTTCGTGGCTGCTGGAAGCTCACTATAGTCACGTGACTTACCAGGGTAACTTCAAATTTACGATAAATTTCATCTGCTTACAAAGAACGGGGTTGTTGATTTTTATTGTTAAAGCTTTGGCCATTCTCAACAGTCACCCTTTCGTTGTGTGGTAAACCACACGGAAAGCACTGTCTGTGTCAATTATGTGTCCGGAATTAAGTAGATGCCGTCCTATGGAAGAAGCGGGTTCTTTCCTCTTGACTGGTCTCAACACCCTAGAAGAATCACTCAGCTGTGAATGTAGCCATTTGGGTATGTGCTCTGCCTCTATTTCCAAGCTCTCTCCGTTTGACCGATGTAAGTCAACTGGCACTTACATGTAAATTGGTAAATACAATTAGATTTGGTGTACAGAGAAACAAGCTGTTTTACAGGTGGGGTTGGGATAGGAGGATATTCTAAGAATTTTTCTGTAACTTTTAAGTTCAAATTTTCATAACATTTTTATAACTTAAAAAATGTGCCATTTGTGGTTTATGTGTGACATATTTTCATTATGTCATTGGAATTCACTTTTTCAGATGCATTGTGTCATTGGAATTTACTCAGTAATCCATACAGCCCACCTTTAAATCTTGCTATATTCTAACCTGTCATTTAATACTGTCATTTGATGTTCTTAGAAGGTATATAATACTATCTAAGCTCTTTCCTGAATTAGGATTTATTCAGAATATTATTTCTTACTTGTTTCATGATGATACTTAATGGTATTTATATTTCCTGAAGATTGTATATGCATACATCTGTGACTGATTAGTTACCAGAGAATGTATGTTTATTTTTCATTTTCTGGACATAATTCTAGTTCTTCCTTATATATTCCCCTTTAAAACAAACGTTTCTCAGCTAATTTCTATTCTGGTCTTCTTTTATCATCTCTTTTTAAGCCTCTTTGACCTTCTTGTCTGCAGAATCTCTCCAGATTCTCCTTGGTGTGCCCACTGCATTTATTTCTTTCATATTCTGTGGCAGGCATATGTTATGAGAGCTCCGTCTACAGATTTCATGCATGTTTTTTCCCCAGGGTCTATAACATTGGTATCCAGGTGACTCCAGGCCGGGGGCGCTACAGAGGCACCAACATCGTCACCTTTGCCCCTCAGTTTGTGGTCGACAACCAGTCAGATTTCAAGCTGGCCATTGTGCAGCATTACATGATTAAGAAAGAGGTCAGTATAAGAATAACACAAAGAGTGAAATGCTTTTTTTTTTTAAAAACACAAATAAACATAAAATGTTGCTAGAGATCACTATGGTGCTGTCAAAGAAGCGTACGAGCCAACCAGCACGAAGATGGATATATGACATATCTTTTGCAGAAAAGTGCATGAGGCAAGAGAGTTAACGAGAGGTTTCAGTCAGGTGGGCTGTGTATCAAATAAGATCCGCAGATGGTTTGCAATATGATGACAGATCACTACAAACATAAAACACATATAAAATTTAGGTTTTTGCTTATATATGTATACACACACACCACATACTGAGCTTTTAGATGAAGTTACCATCCTTTCTGTGTTCCCAGGCTTCATTTAGGGGGGGGGGGGAGAGAGAAATAGACTCGGTAACAAACATGTCATAACAGGCCACTAATCTGGAGAGTTTCTTTTGAGGTTGGGCATCATCTGCTAGAGAGGCAGTGAACCAACAGTCTGACTGATATGAATAAGCCAGATCTGTAAAACCTAAAATATAAGTATACCTAAAAAGTATACCTAAAATTCAAGTTCTGAAATTCCAGAAGTGGACAAACAGTCAGGACTTTCTGCTGGAGTTTACAGCTGGTGGATGCTAAGCAAAAGAAGAAGATGAAGTGACTGGTTCCTTTCTTGCTACATTCTTCCCAGAAATATCTCTGGAGTCATTATTTGACGATTGGTGAACTTTAGGATCATTTTCATTTGACAAATTATCCCTGAGTCGGTTCCAGAGCTCCATCCATTTGCATGTAAAACTCAAGTTCTAAAACAAGACTTGTCCAGAACTGGACAAAGAGCAAGAACTTTCCACTGGAGTTTACAGCTGGTGAACGCACAGATGAAGAAGATTTGGCAAATTACGATTCAGTATTGAAGATGACTGGTTATTCAAGAAATGTTAATGGCTCTCCCTTACAGAATGTCACTAAGTAACCACAGTATTTCTTGGCTGTTTGTATTGTTACTAGGCATGTGATACGTGCGGTCCTTCATTGTGACGTGCAGAGCTTCATGCTGATGTGTGTGGTACCAAGATGAAATAGGCCAAGTAGGGGTAAAACAGTAGTTACTTCAATGCTTTCAAAATGTAGAGCTCGAACGCTATGCGTTAAGTTCCAACGGTTGTATTGATATATACAATCAGCAATGATTAACACAAAGGATACATATGCAAGTAATAATCAACTCGTTCAACCAAAGCTCGCTCGTACATCCATGTAATGATATGTCCTCACGATAGGTCGCAGTCCGACCTTGAGATCCAGACGATTTACTTTCTCCTCGGACAAGTCCGAATTAAGCAATGAAAGTATACCGGCTTACTGCCGAGAATGTAGTATTAACCAGCTTCCTGCTGAGGTCTATCTTGGAATCCCGGGGTAAAACGTCCTCAAGGATCCAACTTTATATAACGTTTGCTTCCGTGGGATCCCGGGGTAAAGCGTCCTCAAGGATTCCCACGTCCGTCTCCTTCGGACTATAAACATCAACTGCTTTGACAACAATATTATCATAACAACGTTACGTATTGTTTTGACGTCTTATTTGCTCACTCCGTACCGGTGCGTTCTGGTGCACATTCGCACGCGACAGCTTTTCCCCCCTCCCGAGGACGACCGAGCACTAGGACTTGACGTAGTCTCGGTCGGAAAACTGGAGTCATGTCGCGGCAAACAGCACCAGTACGTGAGAGCAAATAAGAACACTTGAATACACACACACTCACTCCTCAATATATCGTCAATACATTACTAAATGCATGCAAAATATAGATTCCTGACTTCACTAAGCATTATTATCAACAACATTATCGTTATCCAAATTATTTTCATAACAGCATGCATTTTAAATATCATGTAAATTCAACAAATAAACATCAATCCTATTCCAATGCCTCTGGGGTGCGCGACAAAAAATCGGCTAAGACATTTTCTTTCCCTGGGCGATAAATAACTGTGAAGTTGAACGTCTGTAGAAACATTGTCCATCTTAATATGCGTGAGTTTTTGATGGGTGCTGAGTTCAAGACTTCGAGTGGACGATGGTCTGTCAAGATAAAGAAGTGACTGCCATACAGGAATTGGGTAAACTTCCCTACTGCCCAAAAAATGGCTAGTGCCTCCCTCTCGCCCACGCTGTAACGGAATTCAGTAGGAGACAGCTTCCTGCTGGCATAAACAACAGGGAGTAGGGTGCCCTCTCTGGATTGCATCAACGTCCCACCAATCGCAACATCAGACGCATCTGTGGATACATAAAACGGCAGAGACAAATCTAGCAAACACAAGAACGGATTACTATTAAATGCCTTTTGTAATCTCTGGAGCGCGTCCTCGCACTCTCTCGTCCAGATAACCTTCGCTGGCATTCCTTTCATCGTCAATGAGGACAACACGGCTGTAATGGTTGAATAGTTAGGAATGAATTTGGCATAAAAGTTACATAAACCCAATAACGCACGCACTTGTTTCTTCGTTTTTGGTATAGGGATGTTAAGAATCTTACCCACCGTGGTGGCTTCGGGTTTACGGACCCCGTGTCCTACAACGTGACCGAGGAACGTGACCTCCTCGAAAGCGACCTTCACTTTAGTTGGTCTAACTGTCAGATTAAACGATTTTATGCGTTCCAGTAATGTCTTTAGACCTCGAATATGTTTGTCTAAATCATTATGGAAAAGCAGAATGTCATCCAGATAATGAATAACATCATTACGACCCTGTAACAACTTGCGTACGAGGCGGGTGAACGTCGCCGGTGCTCCCGAAAGCCCGAAGACCATATAGTTGAAGTGAACCAAACCTTTGTTCGTCTGAAACGCTGTGTATTTTTTGGAATCCTCGTCTAAGGGAATCTGCCAATAACCCTTGGTAAGATCTAACTTTGTAAAATACCTAGCCTTCGACAATGCAACAAACATATCTTCCATATTTGGGATATTTTCAGCATCTACAACCGTGATTCGATTCAATTTTCGGAAATCTATGCAGATCCGAAGGCTTCCATCTTTCTTTCGGACAACCACTATTGGAAAAGCATAGGGTGATGTCGACGGTTCAATTATACCCCACTTAATCATGTTATCGATTTCCTTATCCACGGCATCCCGATAATGAAAAGGTATAACATATGGTTTCATTTTGATGGGTTTATGATCTATTAATTCAATGGAATGCACTGCTTCTGTCGTTCTACCCGGTATGTCCGATAATGTTTTGTCGAATGTAGCCAAAATACGCTTTATACGACGCACCATATCTGGTGGAACCGAGGGCGCGACCTCCACGTCTCTCCATGTTTCTCTGGGTACCAGTTCGGGTAGAGACAATTGATGAGCAGTGTCCACCTCGACATCATTGCTCTCTTCGTCAATGACGTGGCAGAATGCTGCCTCCATTTCTTCTTCTTGCAAATTATTGTCGGGTGCCTCAGCTGCTTCTAACACTTCAGACAAAACACCAGGGCGAGACTTAAACTCTTTAAGCATGTTTAGATTATATACTTTATGATGTCCTCTGACATCAATAAGATAGTCCACATCTGAAATTTTCTTAATAACTTTAAAAGGACCCTGCCATTTGGCTGATAAACAATTATTATTATCTTGCAGAAATATCAATACATCATCATTAGGCTGGAGAGTGATCAGTCTCCGGTTACGGTTAACGTATTCTCTTTGATGAGTACCAGCATTTTCCAAGTTGTCCCGTGCAACTTGACAACCTGTGATTATCTTGTTACGTAACTCCGTCACGAATTTAATATATGTTTGAGGCGCTTCTTGATCGCCTTTACCGATCCATATGTCCTTTAACAGCGACAGTGGACCTCTGGGATTAGCACCATATATAAGTTCGAAAGGTGAGAAACCTGTACTGCTCTGGGGCACCTCACGATAGGCGAACAAAACAGCAGGAAGGTATTTATCCCAGTCTGCTGGAAATTGATTAGTAACTTTGGCTAGCATAGCTTTTATTTTCCCATTTAAATTTTCTACTAGCCCATTTGATTGTGGGTGATATCTTGCAGAAAAAAACGTGAGAGATAGCAAGTAATTTGTCAAAAGAGCGCATTGCTTCTGAAATAAATTGTGATCCGTGATCTGATAGGATTGTTTCAGGAAAGCCTACTCTAGAGAATATAAGCATCAATGCTTCTGCTACTGACTCAGTAGTGATATGACGTAACGGTACTGCTTCAACCCAACGTGATGCCATGTCTACAAATGTTAAAATGCATCTAAATCCTCTTTGTGAAACAACCGGTAACGGACCCACAAGATCGACAGCAACTTTTTCGAAAGGACGACATGGAAGATAGACCCTTTGAATAGGAGGTTTCTGAGATGCATCCTTTCTCGCCATCATTTGACAGTCTTTACATGACCTACAGTATTTCCTAATATCTGTGGAACAACCAGGCCAATAGAATTGTGCAAGAACTCTTTTCTGTGTTTTACCTATACCTAAATGTGCAGCAAAAGGTGTGTCATGTGCAACTCTCAGAACATCGGTTCTATAACATAAAGGAACGACTAATTGTTTACATTGCATAACAGGTGATTTAAAATATCTCATTAAAATTCCATTCTTCACATAAAAATGCCATGTACCTTGCTTACATGTTCTAACACTGGTTACTTCTGCCCTAGAAAAGCATTTAGTGAGGGTAGGATCAGCTCGTTGTTGTATCGCAAAACTGTTTGTTTTCGGTGCGTGTGGTTCGTTTCCAAGCTCTTTTGGTCGTTCTGGTTCATTCTTTACTGCTTCTTCGCTAGCTATCCCACATGTGATAGCTATTTGGTTTTCGTTCGAAGTAGCTGACTGTAACGCAGGTGTAGCTTCCTCGTTATTTACTCTGTGTTGAGCGCGTGTAACTGCAGCATTAGCTTCAGTCACACCCTCATTTTCTTTATACCAGCGTTCGATTTCCTCACGCGAGGGCATCTTTGCTCCTGGAACTGATCCAAGGAGTACGTCTGCTGACGGTCTCTCCAAAACACACACTTCGGCAACACTTTCAAAATACGGGTTATTTAAATAGACTTTTGCTAAAGGAAATCTTTCTAAACGACCACCAAAAGTACGACACTTGCAATACCGACCTAAGTATGCCGATTTGGGGATTAGGTATCTAGCCACTCCTATAACATTGGCGCCCGTGTCACGTAATACTTTAGATTTTATGTTTCCAACATAACCATTATGCAAAGGCAAACCAGCCTCCAGTGGTACAGCAGACAACGCTGGGTAAACAATTTCTGGATGGATTCGAACCTGACCATCCGCTACATTTGTCACTTTTTGTGACATCGCTGCGTTTACTGTTTGCGCGAAATTAGCATGACTGTTCATAACCCTTGGGCACTCAGAACGTTTATGGAAACCACGGCATACATAGCACCTTATAGGACCTGTGTTGCGTTGAAACCTACCTCGTGAAGATGGACCATCATCATCATCTTTCCTGTGTCGCTTGTGGGGACAATCGGGAGTTTTGTGCCTCCACGAAAGACAGATTGAACAAGCAGATGAACGGGGTTGATAATGTTCACCCTGCTTTTTGGACGCTTGATCTCTATGGGGTGGTTGTCTCTGTTCGCTGTGGCTGCGATAGCGCCCCTGCCTATTATGGCATTTGTTCCACCCGGGCCGATTTGACGAGGCGTTGTGATGCACCCTAATACTGGATGCAGCTGGGAGTATGTCCTCGAACCTGGGGTTGTGTAATGGTTTACCAGGATGTGCAGTGACATACTGTTCTCCCAATGTTGTCATCTCCTCAACTGACTTCGGTTTCCTTTCTTGAAAAAATGAGAACATCTCCGAACTACATGAAGACAAAATTTTATCTCGAATAATGAGATCAGCCAACTTATCATAAGAGTTTTTAACATCTGCCAATGTCACCCAACGCGTAAACAACGTTCTAACGCGGGCCACAAAATCAGCGAAACTTCCATCGACGGATGGCACAACAGATTTAAACTGCACACGGTAACCTTCTTCGGTCATGCACTTCGACGCCAACAGTTTTTGTTTGACTATTTCGAACGACGCGCGTTCGTCTTCTGATAAGTTCGTGAACGTGTTCAAAACTGGTCCCGTTAGCAAATCCCTTAAACGTGATACCCATTGTTCCTCTGGTATCTTAGCTGTATTCATCGCTAACGAGAAGCGATCCAAAAAATTATGATCTTCTGTAGGTGTAAGAAATGGTAATTTGGGTATGTAAACACATGCCCCTTGTTCGGAACCCGAACGGCTACTAGTCACAAGACGAAGGCTCTCTGATTCTGACACAGCAACAACCTTGTCTCTATCTATACGCGCTAGTTCTAATTCGTTCTCCAAACGTAACCTTTCCAAATTAGTCTCCATTTCGAAACGCAGTCTCTCCGCCATAGCTTCTTTTTCCCAGCGTAGTTTCTCAGCCTCAGCTTCTTTTTCCATGCGTAACTTCTCCAACTCCATTTCTTTTTTCCAGGCGCGTTCCGCTGTTCTCTCATCGCGTAACTGGTTATCTCTGTCCGACAACTCTTTCATTCTGGCTTCGGCGAAAGCTAAGAGTTGTCCATTTTCTAGGCCTATACTTCGACCTAACTCCAAAAACTCAGCAAATGTAGACATATTTAAGTAATATGACAATCAATATACAATATAGGATATATGTGATAGTGTGTGGTGAAGTGACGCCACAGGACAACGAATACTGCGTACTGTCACACACGTACAATGCGACGAGTCTGACAGACGATAATTAAAAAATGACTTCACAAATACACCAATGGAACTAACAAATAGAGAAGGGACAATCGTCGAAAGAACACCAGGTAGCACTATTACAAACTAAACGTACAGGGCGTGACGAGACCGGACTAAGACACTTTAGCCTAAATCAATCCACAGAGTCGCGAATAGATAAACTATCTCCCTGTTATAATGGCCAAGTAGGGGTAAAACAGTAGTTACTTCAATGCTTTCAAAATGTAGAGCTCGAACGCTATGCGTTAAGTTCCAACGGTTGTATTGATATATACAATCAGCAATGATTAACACAAAGGATACATATGCAAGTAATAATCAACTCGTTCAACCAAAGCTCGCTCGTACATCCATGTAATGATATGTCCTCACGATAGGTCGCAGTCCGACCTTGAGATCCAGACGATTTACTTTCTCCTCGGACAAGTCCGAATTAAGCAATGAAAGTATACCGGCTTACTGCCGAGAATGTAGTATTAACCAGCTTCCTGCTGAGGTCTATCTTGGAATCCCGGGGTAAAACGTCCTCAAGGATCCAACTTTATATAACGTTTGCTTCCGTGGGATCCCGGGGTAAAGCGTCCTCAAGGATTCCCACGTCCGTCTCCTTCGGACTATAAACATCAACTGCTTTGACAACAATATTATCAAACAGAACTGTTTGACACTCCATACCATTGATAAAATAACACAAAACAGTCTGCTGCCAGATCACTAGTCCTTTGCCAACTCTCCTTTTTTCTTCAGCATTCCGAACCCTTGCCAACTCTCCTGCCTTGTGAAATTTCATACACAGACTGCTCTTGATATCCTGTGTGCACAGTCAACCTGTTCCACTCCTGCCTCTTCTTCTTTTTCCAGAAGCCTTACCCTCTGTTACTGTTTGCTCCAAACATTATGGCGTTTAATACGGTACACATGTTTCAGTTATTGAGAGATGGTATTGTCTGTCGGCCGCCCCTCTCCTCCTCGGAATTCAGATACATCTTCCCCAACAAATAAAAATACAACTAGCCTCTCTACATACAATCAGAAACTCATTGAATATTATCTGAGCAAAGATTACCTGGCCATTTAATAGGTAAAAGTATTTTAGAAATAGCATATATTTACCTTCAATTAATACAATTACTGTGACAAACTGTAGCTGAGATGTAGGTGTAATTTGAGCACATTAATGTGCTTGTATTTAATAATTAGCTTTTATTGATAAAGTTTACTTTTACTTAATAACAGATTTATGAAGGAATTATAAATGAAAGGAGGGAGATTAGAAGGGAAGAATGCTATACAGGTCTGTGTGTAGAATTCTTAACGCTATGATAATAAATTTTGTTTTTTATCTTGATACTGAAGAATGCCAGAACCGTATATTATAAACGAGGAAATTTTATGTGCAAGGTTTTATTTCACATTTTTGGCTTCCACACAGGCCAGTCAGCGGGTCCATCTGACAGCTCTTCCCCAAAGCTCGCTGCCATTTCATTGGCCGCGGGTTGACCTGGATCAGCTTCTGAGTGTGAAGTTGTTAGATGTGGAGCATTGCAGATGGTCTGGTGGATTCTGCATTGACAAGATCAATTCTTTCCATATCAACATGAGGTTTGTTTTGGTTGATTCTGCATTGACAAGATCAATTCTTTCCATATCAACATGAGGTTTGTTTTGGTTGATTCTGCATTGACAAGATCAATTCTTTCCATATCAACATGAGGTTTGTATTGGTGGATTCTGCATTGACAAGATCAATTCTTTCCATATCAACATGAGGTTTGTATTGGTGGATTCTGCATTGACAAGATCAATTCTTTCCATATCAACATGAGGTTTGTATTGGTGGATTCTGCATTGACAAGATCAATTCTTTCCATATCATCATGAGGTTTGTATTGGTGGATTCAGCTTTAATAAGATCAGTTCTTTTCATATCCAGATGAAGCTTCTGGGGTTGATTAAGCATTAGTCAGATCAGTTCTGTCAGTATCTGCAGAGGTCTGTAGAGAGGGTGGTCTTGTTATGTGTTAGCTTATCGTATCTGAATAATAGTTGTGTTTCATGTGATAATAGTGGTGGTATACAAATGGTGTCATATGTGATGTGTCTTTATTATGTAGGTTAATGTATTTGACACATGTAAACAACAGAATTTCAGCTTCTCACAATTATATTCAACATTAATACAGTGGAACCTCGCTTAATGAGCATAATTCGTTCCAGAGTCATACTCGTTAAGCGAAACACTCGTTTTGCGAAACAATTTTTCTCATATAAATTAATTTAAAATACAATAATGCGTTCCATGTAAAAAAAAATACTCACAAAATGCTATGATTAACGTTTATTCAAAGAAAATTATATACATATTGTTAAGGAGAGTGAATCATCTTCATCTTTACTTCAAACGCGGAACGAACCTGGAATGCGAATTCGATTAGCAGAAGAAAAAAGTCAGAATAATTATGATATATAGCTAATTATTTTTTTTTTTTACTCAAAAGATGTCCAGAAACATTTGTTTTTGCCGACGCTTCAAAATTTGGCGAAATGCGACACAGCATTGTCATTAAATAAATTTGCAATGCGTAGAGCCACTTCCTTATATTAGGGTGATGCTTCTTAATATAAGATGCAACAGTTTGCCATGCTTTCAGCATTTCTCTTATTTCGCCAGAAGATTGTTGCTTTTCTGTTACCTCTTCCTCCTCCTCTGGTAAACTTTCCTCCAAAACTTCTTGCTGTGAAACACAATGCAACTCCATAAGCTTTTGGGTGGTCAGCTCTTGGCGGTGCTCTTCCACAAGCTCTTCGATATCACTGTTATCCACCTACAATCCCAAGATAGTGGCCAAAGACACAATCTCGTTGACTACAGGTTCTGCAGGTATTGTCTCGAACCCCTCAAAGTCACAAATCGACAACGCTCTCCGGCCAAAGCTTCTTCCAAGCAGAAGTTAGGGTTCTCTTGGCAACCCCTTCCCCCGCCTTGTCGATCATCTTGAGGCAGGTAACGATGTGGAAGTGATTTTTTCCAAAACTCTTTGAGAGTGCGGTTAGTCCCTTCAGTAACCTGAAAACAATGCTCTAAGAGTGATTTAGTGTAGAGCTTCTTAAAGTTAGAAATAACCTGCTGGTTCATGGGCTGGAGCAACGGAGTGGTGTTGGGAGGCAGAAACTGGATCTTGATGAACTAAAATTCTTCAGGGAGGTCATCTTGTAGGCCTGGAGGATTCATGTACATATATCACAATATAACACACGTTTGAGAAAATGTGTGATCACAAGCGACACTACGATGCTACCATGTGGATGAGGATCACCGGTGGAGAGGTCCCAGAAACTGCGTTCAGCCATTAGGCCATATTTATGGCCTGGCTATATTGCAGCTCCTGGCAAGATCCAGGATGGGGCTTCAAAAAACGAAAAATGTCATCCTAAAAAGGATGGCAAATAATAAGTAAGGACTTCCCCTCTCCTCGCCACTCGTTATGCAAAACGTCGCTCGTTGAGCAAGTTATTTTTTTACAATTTGTTTTGCTCATTATGCGAATTACTCGTTATGAGAGGTGCTCGTAAAGCGAGGTTCTACTGTAATTTATTTAGTATTAAACCTTTAGACACCCGAGAAGCGGCTGATCGTTACAAATCTCCATAAATGTCGATAAACTGTCATTGCTGCATTGGCCTGTCTCTGACAAGCCTAGATAATGGCACTGATTCTGTTTGCACATGCGGAGTGTTTAGGAGGGCTGGATGTTATTATATTAACTATCAAAAACGCGGGAGAGGGGAGTGTTCACTGTTGTTGAAAAATGTTAAAGCCAGCCTTGATCAATAATTGGTATGCAAACCACAGGGAGCCACCATGGTTTAGCGGCTAGATGCCTGCCTGTGTCAGAAAGTTGTAGGTTCAGGTCCTGGCTGAGCTGGATTTTTTTTTAATAGCCTTGGCTTCCAGATCAGTCCAGCCTTAAATGGATACCAGGTTTAATCCTGGGAAGTAAAGGCAGCCAGTGTGATGTTGACCACATTACCCACCAAGTGCCGATTGGCCCATAAAATATAGGTCTAGCCCTATATGCCCAATACACCTGAAGGCGTTGAGAAAGATCCTTTATTTACTTACTTATATAAACCACAGTATTGTTCCATAATTATTATGTTAAAACTAAACCATGTTTATATTGAAATTAAACTGCAGACACATTATTTGAAACAAGATTGTTTTATAAGAAAACTGTCATCTGTTTTGAATAAAGATTTATATAATTTTTAAGAAAACTATGACCTTTTGGCAAAAAAGATTTCTATGTTTTATCAGAAAACTGTTCATCAGTTTAGTATAAAGATGTCTACTTCCATACAACCAGGGATTCGACAGGAAAATGTCATCTGCTGAAAGTAGAAGTGGTACAGCAAGGACCTACTTTCTTTACTGTGTTTGCCAATGCAGATGTTATGCCACCTCCATTCCGCATTGATAACTTCAGTGAGGTAAGTATCTTTTGTTGGTAACACTCTGCTAAGCTTGTTTAATAAAACCAGGTAAAGTCTTGGGAAGCAAAGGCAGCTGGCGTGATATTGACCACTTCATCCATCTTCTCCAAAGATCTTTAATGTATCCAGTGTATTACAGATTGTCTGAGCATTTCATCCTTGTCCTAGAAGGGTAAATGTCTAAGCTATTGTATAAGGATCAAAGGGATTATACCGTCATTTTCTGCTTCATATCTTATAAAAATCCAGACAGCCAATTCCATGAGATGAGCCTGGTCTGCTCAACCCTAAATTTGATACTGAAACCTCTGGAAGAGAAAAATTGTCATGTCAACATAAGAAAAAAGGTTTCACTGGATTTATTTCTACTTCAAGGTGTCTGTCCAATTTACCCTCCATATTTTTTTAAAAATCTAAACAGATAATTCAACGAGATAAACATGGTCTGCTCAAGCCATAAATTGATAACGTAACTTCTGATATGCTAAATACTAGTCACCATGGCGGAGCAGCTAGACGCGCGCCGCGGATCAAAAGGTTGTGGGTTCACTCCCTGGCGGAGCCAGACTTTTCTTCAAAAATGACCTTGGCTCCCAGGTCAACCCAGCCTTGAGTGAGTACCGGGTGCTGTCCCGAGAAGTAGAGGCAGCCGGCGTGATGCTGACCGCATCATCCATCTTGTGCCGTTGGTATATAAACATATAGATCTAGCCCTATATGCCCTATACGCCTAAAGGCGTGGGAAAGGGTCCTTTACTTGTATATATATTGATATGAACATAAACAAAGTAGGTTTTACTTTATTTATTTGTACTTCCAGGTGCCAGTGCAGTTTTACCAGACGCATACAACAGATGACAGACTGAAAACTTTCATACAGCCTCAGTCATCAAGTAAGAAAAGTTTTTAGTTTTGGCTTAGAACATAGTGAAACCACAGTTAGCCAACAAATGCCCTGGTTAGTTTGTAATGACCTGTACAGCATATGCAATTGACTGTGCTCATTGCATTTTGTCTATTTCTATGTCATCGTTATCATACACCATCGGGCATGATCATAAATGTCATATCAGGTTTGTTGATAACAGTAGATAGATAAAAATAATCTTCTACTTCTTCTCTTCCATTTTCTTCTTCTTCTTCTTCTTCTTCTTCTTCTTCTTCTTCTTCTTCTTCTTCTTCTTCTTCTTCTTCTTCTTCTTCTTCTTTTTCTTCTTCTTCTTCTTTTTCTTCTTCTTCTTCTTCTTCTTCCTCTTCTTCCTCCTCCTCCTCCTTTTTTTCCTCCTCCTCCTTTTTTTCCTCCTCCTCCTTTTCTTCCTCTTCTCTTCTTCTTCTTCTTCTTCTTCTTTTTATTCGTCCTCCTCCTTCTCCTCTTTAGCCTTTTTAGCCCTTGAGGTTCATTGCTGCAGATGATCGTTTGCATTTTACACCCCTACAACATTGGTGTCTATGTAATTAATATTACCTTATTGTATGTCCTCACATCCAGTTCCTTATGCCTGGGATGAGCCTACATTGAAACCATTAAAGCTGACCCTGGCGATAATGGGTGGAACCTCATCCAGCTACAGTCTGGACAAGCTGGAGGAAGGAGAGCAGCTTCACTATGAGAACTTCATCTACCTGGCTGCCACAGCTACGTTTGAGAAGTAAGCTCAGCCTAATAGTCTATAAAATCTCACTACACTTTGTATGCAGAACAGTTCTGAAAAATGAAATACCTGACGCTAGCAAAATATGTGCTGCACAGTCTATTGTGATGCAGTATGAAGTAAATGTATATCCTTTGCTAGAGTAAATCTTTGCACTCAAAACAAAATGGTAAAGAAAAATTTATAGTTTTAGTCCAAGACAGAATCTTCCAAAATCCAAGCAAGTCATTAAAGAAAATTTACAATCATGTCTTGAAGCCCATGGTGAACATTTCCAACATTTGTTATAATTAATATTTCATTAGTAGCTTTCCCAAAACAGTGTTAGACCACAGCATTGACTATTGTAACTAATTTAATTACCTTTTTAGCACATTTGTTGATGACGTCCTACACTTCGTTTTTCAGATTTGCTGCATGCAAAGTGTAGGGAGACTTTACAAACTTCCTGGCTTATCACATTTACACTGAACAAAAAAAAAGAGAATATTTAAAATATGAAACATCGTTAATTAGACAAGAATCAAAATTATCTTATAGGCGAAACATCATCTCAATTGATACAATAAACCAGATTATTTAGAGCATCTAATGGGATCAGTAAACGAGAGAGAGAGAGACAGACAGACAGACAGACAGAGAGAGAGAGAGAAGCATGCTCGCATACTTGACACTCATAAGATTTGTTTCAAAGGTAAAGCATAATATTTACACACAAACAAAAAATAATTTAATAATGTAACTTATTTTATCATCTTTCAGTCTAAATGTGGGGTGTGAAGGGTAATTGGAGTCCAGAAATATATGTAATAATTATGGCAGACACTGCTGATTGTAAATAGAATTCACACTTTTTATATTTTATGCACACATTTTTTCAACTGTAAACTTATCTTGATTTGTTTTTAAATGTCCTCGGAGGTCAAATAGAAACAAATAGCCTACACGTTATGACAAGTTCTGGAGAAGTGGTCTTGACTTTTTAGACCTCAGCAAAAATCTCCCAGCGGGTGCTGTCTGTGATTTTTAATTCTCGTGTATTTTCATTGTTGACTGATATGTTTTGTTTGCCTCTTTGTCTGCCTAAATTTATTTACATTTAGCTTGTCTCTTGTCATCCTAACTGTATAGCAACTGGAGTGGACCTAGTAGGGAACTGGTTTTGGATTGTGTTCACAACAGCAACATTGTTTTCATGAGAAAGGTAAGCCCGGACAAGACTCTCATGTCTCTCTTCTTCTCCTCCTTCTTTTGTCTCCTCTTTCCTCCTCTCTCTCTTCTTCTGCTACTTCTTCCTTCTACTTCCTTCTTCTTCTTCTTCTTCTTCTTCTTCTTCTTTTTTTTCTTCTTCTTTTTCTTCTTCTTCTTCTTCTTCTTATGCTTTTTCTGCATCTTCTTCTTCTTCATAATCCAGTAAAGCATAGGCCCTCAGCTAATTGAAACCAGGCTCATCTTAGACTGTTCTCTGATTGGTTTAAAATTCTGTTAGTTAATTAGTTAGTCGACAGATTATCCTCATTGCACATCAAACCACAGCATTGCTTCCTATTTATTTTTCTACGCAAATTTTTAGAATGACCAGCAACAAGCATAGTTGTTAAAAACAGGATTTAGGTCAAGGTTTCCTTGTGGGGAATAGCTTTATTTATAGAAAATAGGACACTAGAATTTCCTATTACTTACACTGGTAACTTGCAGCAGGGTCAAGAACCGGTTATGCTAAACACTTTTTGAATCTCTGATGCTGTCTGTGATTTTTAATTGCCTTGTATTTTTGATGTTGACTTGGATGTTTTTGGATTGTGTTCACAACAGCAACATTGTGTTCATGACAAAGGTAAGCCTGGACAAGACTCACATCTCGCTTCTTCTTCTCCTCCTCCTCCTTTTCCTTTTCCTTTTCCTCCTCCTCCTCTTTTTCTTCCTATACAATTAGGATGACAAGAGACAAGCTAAATTTAAACAAATTTAGGCAGACACATAGGCAGATAAAACATAACAGAAGTCAAAAATGAATCTCAGAGAGATGAATCCCAGTCAGTCCTCTGCCTGTTGGTGTTTAATAACTCCTATATATAATCTTGTATGATATTAAATATTGTTTTGGTCCATACATAGAATTTAGATTTTGTATGTGATCTGTGTAAAATAGTTTTTTTTTTTTTTTTTTAATAAAAGAAATATTTTTTTTTAGAAAATATGAAATTAAAAAAATATAGATCTTTGGCATTGTTTTTTTTCTAGGTCCCTGGGGTGAAAGGGTTTAAAAAAATATAACCTGTTTATGATGAATTGACTTTTTATCTTTTTTTTTCACTTTGTGCCATTCTAATAAAACTTTCTAATCACTATCTCATCACTAAATCTCGAATTCTCTCACCATTAGGAGAAAGGCAGACGTAGCCAGCTATGGAGGATGACAGGTTCAGGAATGCTGGAACATGAGGGTTCAAGGCCTCCTCGTGACCCCCGCAATCCCAGCTCAAGTTCTGATCCAGGCTTAGTCCTTGACATTGCTGATTTGGCTCCAAGACCAGGCCAGGCGGTCCCACTAACTCTGAGAAAACCTGATTTGAGGCGCAAGGCTACACAAACTTGGAGGTTTACAGAGGTAACAGTATTCTTTGCTTTCCTTATGGGCCTTGGTTTGTGACTCATTGTATGTGAGATGCTTAGCATTGCCATAGTATCTACAAATGGAATTTTTTTTTTAATGTGCAAAATTTAGGCAGTATCTGTTAATGAACTACTTTTGTTATACCAATGGCATGTTATTGAGTGCGCTAAAATGACGGGTGGCCAATTACATTCATAATGGTATGTATTTTTGTCAGTGCAATCCTGGCTGGCTTTTGTCATTTAGCGTTTGTGCTGCAGTTCTAGTATGTAACTGTTAGTGTTGGCACATCTGACAGCTGCCTTATTGATTGTTACTTAGCATGTGGAATTTCCGTGAAATTTTTTGTAATTTTTATTGTCATAGGACCAAAGATGAGGGGGATGGGTTCATAGAGCAACCATCTGCAGTGATTTTGGAACCTCACCTAACAGCTTATGACTTTTGTGTGTGCAATATTTAACAAGTATCAGCAAATGTAAAATTTTGTATGGAAAATTTTTAGGGACTAATTAATTATTGACCCCTTTATATTAAATATTTTTTAATGTGTCTGTGAATGGACTGTTTTTTGTATGGAAAATATTAGACAGTGCCTACTAAGGAACTGCATTTCAGAGTGAAATATTTAAGCAGGATCTTCTTATGGATTGCTTTTGTATGTGAAATATCTAGATAGTGTCTTCTAATGAATAAATTACTTTTATGTGTGCAATATTTAAGTAGTATCTATTATAATATACAGTTGCTGTCTTTGAAATATTTAGACGTCTACAAATGAATGGACTACTTTTGTGTTTGCAGTACTTAAGTGGTATCTACTAATATACTATTGTTTATGTGACATATTCAGACAGTGCCTACTTTTTGACTACTGTTATATGTGAAATATTTTGATTGTGTCTACTTATTAACTGGGAGCAGCTTGGCGTAGCAGCTAGACACTCGCATGCAGATCTGAAGGTCATGCATTCAAGTGTGAATGGAGCTGGCTAGTTTTTTTCAAAAATAACCTTGGTTCTTGTTCGACCCAGCCTTGAATTGGTACCAAGGGAATTCCTGAGGAGTTAAGCCGGCCGGCGTAATGCTAACCATATCACCCACTAAGTTCCGATTGGTTTATAAAATATATATCTAGCCCTATATGCGCAGTATACCTGAAGGCATGAAATAGGGTCCTTTACTTTATTTACTACTTATGAACTGTTTTAATATGTGAGATATTTAGGCAGTAACTTCTAACAAATTACTTTAGTATATGAAATGTTTAGGCAGTATCTACTTGTGGACTACTTTTGAATGTAGAATCTGTAATGGACAACCTGTATATAACTTCCAGCAAGGTCAGCTATGTTGTCAAGCAGGATCCATGTGTGTTCAGGCTGTCGGTGGAGCCAAAGGTCTGCAGGAAGGTGGGTCAAGATTGTCTTTATTCCCTTGAGAAGCAAATTATTCACACAGTATCTTTTTACTCCATAAATCATTTATAAAAAACCCAGAACCCGGGAATTCTATATTAAAAAGACTAAAACATTTTTCACAGGTCACTTACAAATATTTGAAAGGAAGTAATCCATAAACATGAATATAGTGAAGAATTTATTAATTACCTTGGGCCTTACAAAAATATGTTCGTCGCTCATATCGTGATTAACATTTAAAAACAATATAAAGGATTTGTTTAGGAATTCCCAGGTTCTGATCTTGTTATTTTTTTTATTTTTTTCAAAAACATTTTTTTCTCTAAAGTGTTTTCAGAAGCAAAATGGTTAAAAAAGGTAGTTGGCACATTGTTTTGGGGTTGACAGCTAGACTGTGATATCTGTGACTTTCAACCTAAACATGGAAATCATTTGTTATGATGATTTTCTCATCTATCCCAGACAGAAACATAACTTTTGCATGTTTTTTACATCTTTCAGTCTCTGCTTTTTTAAGGTGAATTTATTATACTTTGAGACAGTAGATCACTTGCTGGAGATGGTTTTCTAATCCCATCAGACTTAAAAATGACTTTTAGGCTGGTTTGGTAATCCTGTTCAGACAGTTTTCTTATCTGATCAGACAGAAAACTGACTTTTAGACCAGTTTGATAATCCTGCTGATAAGGTTTTCTATTCTAGTCAGGCAGAATAACAGTGTTTAGACCAATTTGATAATCCTATCATGGTTTTTCCCATCAGACAGAAAAGTGGCTTTTAGATATAATTAATAATCCTGTCAGCATCTGTGGCCTAAGGGTTAAGAATGCAATTTGTAATTTTGAATACCCAGCTTGTTTAAGCTGTGAGCGATTTAGCAGCTTTACTGTTTTGTGTTGATTCCAACAATGTTAAGGAAAGCTGACTGTTCAGAAAGCATTGGCAGACTCAGTCATTCAGTCAGCAGGTCATTTACAGAACATCGCTGACTTCACAGCAGAGCTGGAAGTCTCTCTAGCCAATTCTCCAGCCAGCCCTGTGTGCTTTCATAGCCTTCCATGTCCTGTATCCACCTTCCTGGAGGTCGGTCTGTACCCCATTTTGCTGAAACTGCACCCTTCATCATCTTTCTCTATAGATAACCGTGGCACCTGACATGGCCAAAATACCACAGCTTTTAAGATAGGATGCTGTTTATGAGCCAATTCTCCTTGATGCTCAGGTCATGCACGATGTTGGCATTTTTCTTCTTCTTGCTCCACAAAATTTTAAGAATTTGTCTGTAGCATTTCAGTTCAGAAGCTCTGATTTTTAATTGTTAATTTAAAAACTAAGTAAGAGTCCGTGACTCACGTCCATTAGGTTGTCAGGGTAAAGATGTCTGATCTGAAAATGTTTACTTTACCAGGCCTGCGGTGAATGGTAGACTACTATACTAAACATTGCTTGGTCAAATCAAAAATAGCAGACAAATGTTGGGGTTAGTTTGCAATGTCCTGCAAAGAATACACAGCTGATTATTAATACTCCTGTTGAGATGTTTGTATTATCATGTCAGACAGTAAAAAATCATTTGTTTAGTTTATCTTATTGTCTTATCATGTCAGACTGTAAAAATCATATGTTTAGTTTATCTTACTACAATTTCAAGGAAAGATTTTGCATTAGTTGAAATATTTGTGTTAGGTAATATTTTTATGAAACTCATGCTGCAATTAAAAGCACATTATTGCAGAGTCTCAAAGGTGTTTGAGCAAAAGACAACAATATAAAAGAGAAGTCACTATCAAGAGATAGACGAAATGCAGTTTTGTAAGAATGTATCACCAGAGAAGTTTATACCCAAACTAAAAATAAAAATGTTCAGTCGAGTTGATCGTAACTGTGGAGATTGCAGCTGTTTGATTTACACATCATTTGTTAAAATGTAGATAATTCTTTTTCTTTTTCACATTCACAGGCTGTAAATTCTGGCGGAAAGTTCTAGTTGTTCCTCCATTTCTGGATTGCAGTCCTTTTCCAGAACCTGAGTGTTGCGTGTGTATCCATTTGACAGATCTGACTAATTTGTATGTAGACTGTTGGTTCCCTGCTTGTCAGGCAGATACACCCTGACTTCGAAGGAAGCTCCCAATTAGTCCACTCTTACGACATGCTTTTGGGTAGGCAGTGGGTCTCTTCTTGTGTTTCCCCGTAATAGGGCCCCTGAACCCACACAGGGATTTAGATAATTCACTTGAACCTGTTTATTTTAGGTGCAATAGCCATCCTTGGACCTGGCATGGATCCAGAGACAGAAAAGAAGCTTGAGTCAGAGAAATTGGCAGGAACAAGTCAGTTGTTGTCAGACAAGTCTGCCACATCTATCACCAGCCACATGTTAATCTCCAGGCAGAAACTGCGACCTGGATCTGGTTGTGTATCGGTGCGTGTCAGCATGGATGGCCCTATCCGTGTCATTGAGCTAGTGGATATACAGCAACGGGTGAGTGGTGCTACACATTTGTGCTGATCTCAGTGTGGGTGCTTGTCACACAGAGAGAGAGAGAGGGAGTGGTGTGTGTGTGTTTGGGAGTTGGTGAGGGGGGAGATATTGGGTGGGCTGAGCCGAAATGTGCAGATATCACATCTTAGCTGTAAGCAATAACACCAAGTAAACACCAGGTACCAATTGCCTTCATGGGAGCTTGTTGTCACAGTATGGGGTTTCTGCATTATTCAGGGCTTTAATATTATCATCATGTACCTTGTTATGTGGTGCGGATGTTCATGTATCTCCACTGAACTTTGTCCCTGGTGGCCTGGGTTAGTTTTTGTTGATGTCATTCCTCCATCCTATCATCTTAAATGGTGCAGCACAATTTCTCATGGTCTGTTCATCTACGGCTCTTCTACCCCTGATCATTCTGGTCTTTAAAGGGTCCCCCATTCCTCTCTTCTCTTCACGTGACCAAAGACCACTCATTCAGGTGCCATCTCCAGAGTGTAGTTTGGCTGCAGTAAATCTCCCATACCCTGTCTCTCATCTTTCTGAGAATTCTCATTGTATCCATCACTTCATGTTGTCATTCCATTTGTATCAATGTCTGTCTGTTGCTCTTTTACCTACAACATTAATGTTTTAAAAATAGTGTTGTGTCCTTTGAATTGGTGAAATATGTCACTTACAGAAATCCTTATCTTGTAAGAAATCTTGTCTCTTTCTTATCATCTTTATCAAGTGCCTTGCTGACCAGTGTGGGCAATCATGCCTCTCTACAATCTGTGATCTGCAACAGTGTGGGCAATCATGCCTCTCAATAATCTGTGATCTGCAACAGTGTGGGCAATCATGCCTCTCTATAATCTGATCTGCAACAGTGTGGACAATCATGCCTCTCTATAATCTGTGATCTGCAACAGTGTGGGCAATCATGCCTCTCTATAATCTGATCTGCAACAGTGTGGACAATCATGCCTCTCTATAATCTGTGATCTGCAACAGTGTGGGCAATCATGCCTCTCTATAATCTGTGATCTGCAACAGTGTGGGCAATCATGCCTCTCTATAATCTGTGATCTGCAACAGTGTGGGCAATCATGTCTCTCTACAATCTGTGATCTGCAACAGTGTGGGCAATCATGCCTCTCTACAATCTGTGATCTGCAACAGTGTGGACAATCATGCCTCTCTACAATCTGTGATCTGCAACAGTGTGGGAAATCATGCCTCTCTATAATCTGTGATCTGCAACAGTGTGGGCAATCATGCCTCTCTACAATCTGTGATCTGCAACAGTGTGGGCAATCATGCCTCTCTACAATCTGATCTGCAACAGTGTAGGCAATCATGCCTCTCTATAATCTGTGATCTGCAACAGTGTGGGCAATCATGCCTCTCTACAATCTGTGATCTGCAACAGTGTGGACAATCATGCCTCTCTACAATCTGTGATCTGCAACAGTGTGGGCAATCATGTCTCTACAATCTCTGATCTGCAACAGTGTGGGCAATCATGCCTCTCTACAATCTGTGATCTGCAACAGTGTGGGCAATCATGCCTCTCTACAATCTGTGATCTGCAACAGTGTGGGCAATCATGCCTCTCTACAATCTGATCTGCAACAGTGTAGGCAATCATGCCTCTCTATAATCTGTGATCTGCAACAGTGTGGGCAATCATGCCTCTCTACAATCTGTGATCTGCAACAGTGTGGGCAATCATGCCTCTCTACAATCTGTGATCTGCAACAGTGTGGGCAATCATGTCTCTACAATCTGTGATCTCATAACAGTGTGAGCAATCATGCCTCTCTACAATCTGTGATCTGCAACAGTGTGGGCAATCATGCCTCTCTACAATCTGTGATCTGCAACAGTGTGTATCAGTTCATGTGCTGTCCCCTCTCTGCCATGACAAAAGGCTGTCTTTCCACAGACCTGTCCAGTGGTCACATCATGTTCCGGTTTCTTTCTTATCCTAACGTGACCAAGAAATGATAACTGTCTGCTTCTGATATTTTTGATAAGTTGTCTTCAAACCTTTGCTTTTTTCAAAATATCTGGCTTGCCTTTTTTTAGCTGCCAAAGTAATCTAAGGATTCTTCTGTAAAACCACATCTCTGAGGACTAAAGTTACATATAATGTTCTTCTTTCATCGGCTCTCTCTGGGAATTGGGCGTGGTGTGAACCACCTGTAAGGGTGGGCCAGGCTCATGTCGTTCAAGACACCAACATCTCTCCACCTTCTTCCTAGAAACAGGTTTCCAACCAGGGCCTGACCAACATAGATAGGATAATTGTTTCCTTGTAAGTCAAAATGCGTCTGCCCCAGAGGGAAGGAAATAACAGTCTTCACATAAATAAACCTAATTTGTAAAACTGATGTGCACACAACACTTAAGTCCTGGAACAAGACCAAAGTCAAGAAATAGATAAACAACCAGGACTTCCGCTGGAGTTCATGTGAAGAAGAATATTAACTTTCTCTAAGCAATCATTGTTTGTTGCTCCTACTGTCAACAGATGTCCTAAAAATCATATCTAAAAGTTAATGTTTATCTTATTCAGTATGCTTCAGCAAACATTTTTCAGTCATAAAATTGATTTGATTCAGCACTGAAATATATACTATCTGCACCAGGAGACGGTTACATGTGTATTTTAATTGACAGGATATTCCAAAAAAAAATAATTTGTAATTTGGTGCATTTAATTTATATTTAGGTTATTAACACGCTTGGCTCCCAGTCAACCCAGCCTTGAGTGAGTGGGTAGCAGATGGAGTTCTGGGAAATACCGGGGTGATGCTGACCACATCCCGCACTAAATATAGGTCTAGCGCTATATTCCCAATACGCCTGATGGTGTGGAAAAGGCTCCTTTACTTTTTACTTTTATTAACACTCACAGTTTATGGATTGCACCAGAAGAAAGTAAACATACTTGCATTCTTTTACATTATAAACCCTCATATGTTAAAGGACACAAACCTCAATAATGCCCCAGTTCTTCCGACACTCACTTAAACTTATTTATTGTTATCAATAAATGCGGCTGAAACGTCACAGATTTATTTTAAACTGTCCACTCTCAGACACTTTACCTTCAGGTGGAGTGACTGTATGAAAAATGACATGCACTGGAGGATCTACGTCAAAAGAATTTATATACAGATGACAGTTTGAGTGACTGTATGTATAATAAATGACATACACTGGAGGATCAATGCTGGAATACTTTTTATATGGATGACAGTTTAAGTGACTGTACATATGTAAAATAACACACACTGGGCGATGTACACCAAAAGAATTTATAAACAGAGAACAGTTTAAGTGACTGTATAGATGGAAAATAACATACACTGGAGTCGCTCATTTAGTAAATGGCAACAATGCAGAAGGCTGGAACTTTTCATAAGCACACAAAAAATGACAATAACAAAAATACAATTTGGATACTGGCTAGAAAAACTGTTAGGTAATATAAGGGTCTGCAGTAAGATCTACTGTTCCCCATGTAGGTTCCAGAAGCTCTTTTGCGAGGAAAACGAGAATTTTAAAAAAAAGCATGTTGTAAGAGTTGACTAATTGGGGGCTTCCTTCAGAATCAGAGTGCATCTGCCTGAGAGGCAGGAAACCAACAGTCTGCATACAGATAAGTCAGATCTGTGAAATGGATGTGTGCTCAACACTCAAGTTTTGGAACAAGACTAAAGTCTGGAGGTGACCAAACAACCAAAACTTTCTGCCAGAGTTTACAGCTAGGAACACGAAGAAGAAAATCTGCTGTTTGCCTCAGTCTTGCAGTAACTGTACAACAGTACTAATGATTGTGGTTTTGGGTAAAATGTCATTACATCCTGTGTATTCTAAATCTGTGACTGCTGATAATTGTATTACTTTATTTATCATGTCAAATCCTTGATACATGTTTAGTTTGCTTAGGCTATTTTCATAATTGCATGGGTATTTTTGCAGTTTTTAGTGTTGCTTTTTTTTTTTAAATTGTGCATTTTTTCCAACTTTCTTATTTGTTTGTTAGACACATCTATATTCTTACAGATTATTGAACTAGCATAATCAAATGATGATTGTTAAAGACTAATTATGCTTTAAAAAGACATGACACTTAAATCTTATTATAGTTTATAGATACTGTTAGGCCTAATAGTAAGTTTCTATTTGTTTATTTATTTTTCTACTTCCTTGGTCAGCCTACAAATGAACTATTTTGTTACATTATGTAATCTGTCTGCTTGCACTTTAGTTATGTATCTGCACCTGTTCGCTAGCATATCTGAAATTTAAGTAAATTGTTGGCCGAAATTGCCATTTCTCAACATCCAGCATTTTATGAAATTAGGGTTTGTGTTTTAAAAATATTGTCATGGCGGTGGCCATTTTAGTTTCCTTTACGATTTCCAGCTGCCGAAGTTTTTTTTTAATATCTGCAATGTACGAATAGGGCTTCATATTTTTCACCATCATCTACAATAGCTAAGCCTTATGTCTACTAGGCAGTATAAGAGAAAGTGTAACATTGCCAGATTTTTCGGAAACCTCGAATTTTAACCAACAGTGATTGTATTACTTTCACATACCACTCCAGCCTACAATGTTTTCGTTTATGGTTTTTCATGCATGTTTTAATATTCTTAAATAGACGTTAAAACTACAATACTTTCTGTTGACTTGTAAAAAACATCACTTCTTTTTTTCATCTTTCCCAACAACCGCAAAATGGAGTTGTGTACCTGGAAATGCCACATGACCAGGGCGAATTGTGGTCTTTCATTGCATGTTTCTGTTACTTTACAAATACTTCTACATATGATACATTTTCTTGATAACAAATACAGTAACAAACTGATGATCATAACCTTATTACAAACATAAAATATGTGCAGAAGAAAAACACAAACTGAAGCCTGAAAAGGGGAAACACAGCATGTCACAAACCAGTTGTCCACAAATCCATTTTCAGAAATGGCACAAAGAGTATACAGATGCTTGTTGGTTGTCTATATTATTGGTGCAGAAGGTCGGTACTGTTGTCTGCCAGATTGTATCATCTGTATTTGTATTTGAGCCTGGCTAGGCAGTGTTCATGTTAGGTGAGGCATGGCCTGCTCAGGTTTATGACTAGACCTGTTTTTTTCTATAGACACTCTGTGTTGTCTGTTTCTTTGTGTGGATCATGTAGCATCTCTGCTTCTCTTCTTTCTTTTATTGTACATATTCTTGAAAATATATTTTTTTAATCGAGAAAAACTTAAATCTGAAAAACAGAAGTAAATGAAATTGCTGGTTTTTTCTTATAGAGCTGTGATAATGTAAACAACTAGAAAACGGTTGAGATAGAAGGTTAGTTGTGTATTCTTTACAGGACGTTGCAGAACCAACCCCAATAGCACCTGGCTGTTGTGTGGTTTTCTAGGCACATTTACATCTAGTAGTTTGTGAGATAGAAGAGCTTTACAAAATTGAGTTTCAGTAAACAAAGGAATTGCTGCAATAGGCCTTCATCAGTATTCAGCCTCACCCCCAAAATAGTAGTACATAACACAACAAACAAACACGTACATAACACAACAAACATACAAGTACATAACACAACAAACAAACACATACATAACACAACAAACAAACGAACAAGTACATAACACAACAAACAAACAAGTACATAACACAACAAACAAACAAGTACATAACACAACAAACAAACAAGTACATAACACAACAAACAAACACGTACATAACACAACAAACAAACAAGTACATAACACAACAAACAAACAAGTACATAACACAACAAACAAACAAGTACATAACACAACAAACAAACACGTACATAACACAACAAACAAACAAGTACATAACACAACAAACAAACAAGTACATAACACAACAAACAAGCACGTTCATAACACAACAAACAAACAAGTACATAACACAACAAACAAACAAACAAGTACATAACACAACAAACAAACAAGTACATAACACAACAAACAAACAAGTACATAACACAACAAACAAACAAGTACATAACACAACACACAAACAAGTACATAACACAACAAACAAACAAACAAGTACATAACACAACAAACAAACAAGTACATAACACAACAAACAAACAAGTACATAATACAACAAACAAACAAGTTCATAACACAACAAACAAACAAGTACATAACACAACAAACAAACAAGTACATAACACAACAAACAAACAAACAAATGAAATCTTCTACTCTTCTTTGTCACCATCACCGGCTTTAAACTCTGGCAGAAAGTTCTGTTTGTTTGTTCACCTCTGGACTTTAGTTTTGTTCCAGAACCTGAGTGTTTCATGCACATCCATTTTACAGATCTGACAGATTTGTATGTAGACTGTTGGTTCCTTGCAGATGCACTCTGACTCAAAGGAAGTGCCCAGTTAGTCAACTCTTACGATATGCTTGTTGGAGAGGCAATGTGTCTGTTCTTGTTTTCTCTCACAATAGGCCTCTGGAACCTACACGGGGACAGAAACAGAAATGACATTGAAGTAAAGTAAAGCACCCTTTTCCACGCCTTCTGATGTATTGGGCATATAGGGCTAGACCTGTATTTTTTTAGACCAATCGGCACTTGATGGGCTAAATGTAATGCATCATGCCAGCCAGCTCTACTTCCCTTGACTTTACCTGGCACCCATTTAAGGCTGGGTAGAACTGGAAGCCAAAGTCTTTTTTAAAGTCTGGCTTCATCTGGACCTGAACCCACAACTTTTGGATTCGTTTAGCGTTTAGCCGCTACACCACGGTGGTTGCCACACTAAACTAAATATTATGCAAATATGTGAAACAGAAATCAGTCAATAATCAGATGACATCTAATAATCAGATGCCATCTAATAATCAGATGACATCTAAAATCAATGAAGGTTGAGTAGAGAGGATCTCCAACACGCTCAGTCTGACTTCCTAGTTGTAGACTCTCTGAGATCTATGACTGCTGTTGATCCATCTCTTGATGTTATCCTTCCATCCACTTTTCCAGAGACTTTGACTTTCTGACTGCATGTTCATTGTCCAGGTTTCTAGACCATTTACTATGATTGTGAGTAAAAACACTTGACAGTTCTCATGTTTAAAGTGTTGTTTGTCTTTGGACATTGATACATTTTTGGGGGATTTTATTGAGTCTTTTGCCATTCCTATTCTCCTGATTTCTGTTTCACTTCTACAATCATTTACATGTCCCAAACTGGAGAAATGTATTACTTATTCTAAAATATATTATACTTTCATATTCATTGCTCATCATCATCATGTAGCAGGTCCTTTGCAGAATGTCGCTCTCATCACGGTCTGCCTGAAAGAAACTCGGTCTCTGGCCAGCTCTCCCGCCTCATGCACTTTCATACTCAAGGAGTCACTTATATCCTGTGCCCATCTTTGTGTTGGTCAGCCCCTGCCCCTCCTTCCTCATACCATACCTTGTGCTATAGTTTTGTTCCGATCCGTTGTGCCACTTGATATGACCAAAATATTTCAGCTTCCAAGACAGGATGCTGTTTATTAGCCAATCTTCCTTGATGTTCAGATCTTTCAAGATGTCAGTATTTCTCCTTATTTTCGTCCAAGATATTCTGAGAATCTTTCTATAGCATTTCAGCTCAAAAGCCCTTATTCTCTTTCTTAAGGACTGCATTCATTGCTAGGAAATAAAAGTAAACAAGCAGATTTAAATGAAATATGTAGAACATAACTTAGCTGCTGCAAATTTTGAAACTTGCCTGCAATCTGCATGCTCTATTTCTTGATGCGTCAGTGTACACTAAGTATTTCAGTTTACCCAGAGAAATGTCCTTCATATTCTTCCCATTCTTGACATTCACCAGCTGCAAACTGCAGCAGTGAGTTATGGCTGTTTGTCCACTTCTGGGCTTTGATCTTGTTGCAGAATTTGAGTTGTGCATGCACATTCAGTTTACAGATTGGGGGATGTGTGAACAGTTTGTTCCTCACCCCTCAGGTAGTTACCCTCCATCTCTGAAGTTGACACCCCTAGTTAAGTCATCTTGTATGACCTGCTTGTTGTGGGGGGGGGGGGGGGAGCGAGGGTGTGCACTGGCTCTGTTCTTTTCTCCTATAAAATAGGAGTCCAAAACCCACGGGGGATCCTTCCTGTTTCTGAATATTATCGGTCTAATGTAGGTTTTGGTTTTCAAATGCAAATCTGTTTCTGAAAATTATCTGTCTAATGTATATTTTGGTTTCCCCATGTTTCTGAATATTATCTGTTTAATGTATGTTTTGGTTTTCCCCCGTTTCTGAATATAATCTTTCTAATGTATGCTTTGTTTCCCCCATCTGTTTCTGAATATTATCTGTCTAATTAATGTTTTGGTTTTCCTCTTGTTTCTTGAATTCTGAGTAATAATAGTGTTGCACACTTTGTTGATCTTGTCACTTTATGATACCATTGGGTTTTACATGTTTATACAATTGTCACTAAGATCCACCAATCGAATTACTTTTTTATTTTTGCTTTCTTCTGTATGTAAAGAGCAGACACCCACTTGATTTTAAACATTCTTTATTGAAGTCTAGTTTGATAATCGCCTTTTCAGAATATTATACATACTCTTATACAGTATTATGTTTTTCTTATCTGAAAGGCACTTTTTCTAGAGAGAGGTAGTAGATTGTATTACTTTAGCAAAATGAAGCTATATCCTCCCACCTTTTGTCCTCTTGCCATCTTGAGCTTAATACTGTTACAGAAGCTTTAGACAGAACATATGAAATGCAGCTACATTTTGTATGTGCTTTTGCATAGCTGCATTAAGGAAATTGGTGTTAACTGTTGCAATAGAATCATCAAAATGTTGCTATTTCAAAAACATTTTAACTATCTTAAACTGTCTCAGTATCACGCAGGTGTTACTTAAACTCATTCTACTCTATGAATTGAGTGATCACTGTTTGGGTCTGAGAAGTTAAGATAGTAGTAAAGGTAAAAGGTAAAGTCAGGAGATGTGAACTAACATCATTGCACACGATTATAAACCATATGTGCTCTGCTACCATTACGAACAGCTGATAAGAAATTGTCCGCTTGTGTCGCTGTCCGCACGTAACTCCATAGCTACAGCGACCTTCCTCCATTTACCCCAGAGTATTAACTCTGGTACCCATTACCTAGAGGCTGGGTGAACATCGGGAACCGCCCGGTTTCGAACACCGTCCGTGGGCTGCAGCGAGTTGCAACTGGATTTGAAAGTGGTAATGGCTGGCGTACTTGATTGATAAGTTAATTTCAGGATATACAGCTGATAAATTCAAAACCATTTTGGGATTCACAGATCAGATCAAGAATTCCAATCTGCTTTAGAATTCACAAAACAGTCCAATCCACTTTAGGATTCACTAATTCTTATGTTAAGGTCTGTAAATTTCAGAAGTAGAATCTAATCGGCTTTAGTTTTTACAGACTTGATCAGTACTGGCAGTTTAATTTGTAAGTTCAGTATAGCAAAAACATTTGATAAATTCTGACCAGTGTTACATCGCCAGCCTCCACAACAGAACTTTCTCTGAAATTTGAGGAGGATGATTTCCAGAAACATTTGAAACACTTTAATCCATCAAAGAGTAAGTTTGCGAGTTACACTGACATCTGATATCAGCCTGACACTGAAGCACTCCAGTCTAGACAACTACCAGAATTGTGAAATCTGCTGACTAAACCCAGCTGTCAATGTAGAGTCAGTGTCTCATTGTGGAGTGCCCAGAAATGATAAGGTTGATCATCTGACAATGGAAGGTACAACAAAAGAGCAGCTGGATGTATCATTCACCTGCCACCAAAAGAAGAGGATAATTAAGTCAGTCAGGAAACCATACACCGTGGCACAGGATAAACTATCTTATGATTGATGGTCAGATGATAATAAACCTCATAAAAGGATGTAACTGATTATGCAGCCACATTATCTTCTTCTTGAGCATTCCGAGCCCTGTGGAATCTTGCCGTAGACAGTATTCATACTTCAAGACTCGTGAAAATGAAACATTAATGCTAACATTTTGGCCAACAAGAACAACAGTGGAAAGTCAGTTTTACCGACCATTGAATGGACACAAAAAATAAAGACAGTGACATTTTTTGTTTACAAGAAACAAAAATACAGATATGGACAACATATTTCAGGCAAATGGAAAAAGAAGTCTGACACAAAGGATAGTCCCCTGTTAAATGTTTCAGAATAAAGAATGAATTACTAAGGATTTCAACTAAATATTTCCACATTTTAATGAATTTTTACCTAAGTTTGTACAACTTAATATGTGTTTCTTCCTAAGCTTAATTTGTTTCTATTTTTTTTTTAATGTTCCCTGTTTTTAATATAGACAGGCGTGAAGTAATTTTAATAAATTTTAAATTGGTAACTTTACCATAAGAAATAGCATTTTCAGCTACATTCACAGTTAGAAATCCTATCATTGAGTAATTTCACAGCCGAAACAAGATACTTTCTAGTGGGTGGAGTTGGTACATTATGCCGAGATTCTCATTGAGGATTTGTGTTTAAAGGTTAAAAGTCGAGAGGGTTAGCTTCATTGCACTGGGCTTTATCCCAAGGGTTTAGTCTCTCTCCAAGAATGGCTAGCCACCTGCTGAGAACATCATGCAAAGCTAGAACTCCGTAGCTGCATTGGTGATCCACAGAGGTCTTCATAAAATTTACATTTGTTAGCCAAACGATGGGTTGAAAAGTGCAGATATTGCAGCCTAAATGTAACCCACACCACGTCAACCTCCATTGTCACTCATTCAGTACCAGTTAAAACACCATGTGTTTACTGGTTATTCCTGATACAATATGCTTTTCTAAAGACTTTCTTTTCAATGCAGCTGTTATTTTTTTTTTAAATGCAATCACAAACATGAGCTTAATTCCTTTTAATCCCATAATGCTATTTTTCAATCTCTCTGGATTTGAAGATTTATTGTTGAAGGTAAACACATACATACAAATCAATGAGTTAAATTGACAACTGTCTGGGACAGATGCAGAGGAAGCCATTGTTATTAGTTCAGTATAAAAATAGATTCTTGTTAGGATTGATGAGACATTCAGCTTTTGCCTCTTTGCCTGTTGCATTCCTGCTAGTCCTGTCAGTTACAGCAGAAACTGTGCAGACTGTGCTGCCAAGGTGGCCAGGTGTGTACACAAATGTTTCCTTTGCTGCATCTTGCTTCCTTAGTTACGCTCTCACAGTCTTATTTTGACTGTTTTCATGTTTGTTGTGCTCTGAAAGATGTTTTTTTTTTTACTGCTCAAGATATTTTGCTGTTACTATGTTACATGTTTTATTATAGAGATAACTATAAATTGAATATTGTTTTTATGTATACACACACACACACACACATATGTACACATTTATATATACATCGGCATCTGTGGCTTAGACGTTGTGAAGGCGTTTTGTACTGCTAATTTTGATCCCAGCTGCGGATGATTTGTCTTGCGTTGGCTTTGACAGTTATTGTTTGTTGTTTGCGTTCTCCGGCTTTAAACTCCCGTGGAAACACCTGGTTGTTCATCCATTTCTGGACTTTGGCTTTGTTCCAGGACCTGAGTTTTGCGTGTGCATCTGTTTTACAGATCTGACTTATTTGTATGCAGATTGCTAGTTCCTTGCCTCTCAGGCAGATGCACTCCGACTTCGACGGGGGGAAGAGGGGGGGGGGGGGGGGGTTGACAGTGATACTGAGAGCTGACCGTTCAGTAAGCAGTGGCAAACTATTGAATGTAAAATTTGCCTAGAAAACAACACAACAGCCAAAAAATTATGGGGTTGTTTTGACTTCCTGTAAAGGATACGCAACCATGTGTGTATATATATTTATATATATATCAAAAGGTCAGCTACTAGAGCAAGAGGACGGCCGCGGAATATATGGATCGACAACATTAAACACTATGCCTTCCCGGTATGACAATAGCCAGATGCAGCCAGCGTGCATTAGATTGCAAATGATTCCTTCCCACGATGCTTAACAATAGAAGTAGATTATGATGATGATATATATATAAATATAGAGACAGATCACTGAAAACATATATACATTAGTTATCCAGTGACAGTTTCAAGATTAGAAACTAGATAGTGTGTTCTCCCCTTGATCTGTCTAGCTGGTGTGTACACAGGCACAGTTGGTAAATATTTTACTGAATTATCAAGTATACACTGCACAGAATAGCTTTATCCTTTTATGAGAAATAAAACATCTTCAAGACAAATCGATTTTATGATGGTTAGCTGGTGAGATTGTTCCTAGACAGTTTGTTAGAAAATCTGACAGTTTTCATGGGGACCTATGGTTAGGTTCACGTAAATCTCCCTAAACAAAGTAGGTCACTTTTAATTCTCAAGTTTGTTGGGCGGGTATACTTTCCTGAAGGTTACAGGTGTTGTTTGCTTTCTGTGTTGTCTTGCATTTACGTTTTCATTCTGAGAAAAAGAATGCCTGTGACATAGGTTGCAGCACTCTCTGGTCGGTGGAAGGGGAGGGGGTTAGGGACAGTTTCTCCATTTTTTGGAAGTGTTAAAAGTGCTGGCGTGCTGAAATATATACAACACACGATATCAACAGCATTGCAAAACTAGCCATAACCTCGTGCCAAGGTGACAGGTTCTGGAACTACCAATCAGAAGTGAGCTAGTGTGTGTTTTGGCGGGGCGTAGGGAGATTAATGTTACGTGTACCGGGACTTATATATGACCTTATACTGTGTTCTGCTAGAGCTTGGGTTGGTCTATAATTATAATTCAGCTATATGAGCCTGCCTATCTTATGCTAGATCAGTCTTTCCAGTCTGGTGTGTTCTTTGTCAAAGCAAGTCTTCCCACTTGAACCATGTTCTCTCTGTGTGGATTCCAGGGCTCCGTTTGGGAGAACACAAAATTTACCCGCTCCCCCACCCACCTCCTCCTTTCTCCCCAACAAGCATGTCATAGGATGCAACATCAGGCAGTGAATGTTTGAAGTTTACTGTAAACTGTAAGTTTGCTAATAGGCTTAACTTTAGTTTACTTTTACAAACTCTCCATAATTTAATGAAAGCTCCTCCTGCCTTTTGTATTCTTACTGGTACATTTATATTCCCCTGTTTTGTGGAGGTCTATAAGGGGGCATTAAATGAAAACCTCAAAAGATGGATTCAAATTTCTGTAACCATGCCATTGTCTTATAACCTGTCAGTATTTTGGTTAAGGATGTCAAAGAGTGTTCAGCACATGACATCACTCTATAGACAAACATGGTGACATCATAATGACAGTTTAAACATGGCCACCCCACTTTTGACATGCACCAAAGAGGAGCAGCATTCTGTTATGTTTTTTTTTTTTTTTATCAATGAAACCAAAAGACCTAAATCATTTTTAAGGTTCCCATTTGAAGCTTTATTTTTTTAATCAATGAAACCAAAAGACCTATATAATTTTTAAGGTTCCCATTTGAAGCTCCTTTATATATCACTACTCAAATGTGTACATTTCCAGCACTTAAAAAGCGATTTATCAAGAGACATCTTGTTAAAATTTTCTTTATGCATTCTGATTATCTTTTGTGATATAATAATTGTTGGGGATTTTTACCTAAACTGATGTCTATGTAAGCCTCATACAACGTGCTTGTACTTGATTCTTTGCAGGATCTTTATATATCAGTACTGCCTCCATTATGTTTTGTGTTTGGACATAATATTTTCTGCCAGAAATATTTGTCTGATTTGTGTAGTTTTGTTTCCTTTGTCTTTTCTTTTATTGATAAATACAGTTGTGAAAACACTGGGCTGTTTGTATCTCTCTTATTTGTCAAATTTATTAATCTCATTTAAGGTAATCAGTTTAGAATATGGCTTTTGAAATGGAATGTTAATTTCCCTGTATGGGTTCCAGGGCTCCATTAAAAGGTGGGGGAAAGGGGTGTGGTGAGGGAGGAATATTCCAACTACCCCTAAACTTGCGTGTCATGAAAGGCAACTAATTGAGGTTTTACTGAAATCAGATGTGTTGAGCGAAAAGGTGCAGATATCATAGCCTAGCTGTAAATAAACCACAACACAGAATGCCAAACACCCTTTTAAGGATGAATGCAGAAAGAAAAAAAAGTTATATTTTGGAATGTCGTTAAGTCACTTTATCATTTAGTTAAATCTGGGAAAATTCTAGCATTTATGTATATAAACATGAAATTGACCTGCTAATTCTGGTTAACAATGTTTTAATAGCAAATGTCATTTAAAAAATCCATTATTGTGCTTAGGCGCTTGCTAATGTAAATTCGACTGTAAAGGCCTAACAAGATACAATGACATATGCCAGACTTTAAATTGTGCAGTAAATCATTTTTGTCCTCATGGGTTAAAATACCACATAATATTCTAATGTCTAATTTGTTTTATTTGATAAAATATATTATAGTTTCTGATTGAGACACATGAATAGAATTAGTGAACTTTATACCTACATTTATTACCTGAGTTAGTTTTAGTGCAGTTTAAACAAGATAAAAGCTGTCTGTTGAGAGCATTGCACAATACATGAACTCCATAGCTTCAGCAGTTCACTATTCTCAAGAGAATATTTATTTTCATTTCATCTGATTAAGTATTTTTTTTAAAAGTATATATTATCTTATCATTATTTTGACATAACACATTACAACATGCCTGCATTTGATGTGATTGTGTTGCCCGATTAAAATTATGTTGCCTTTTACAGCAATTTAATCATACTACAATCTACGTGCTTTTTTTTTTTTCAATGTAGTTGAAGTTGTGAATGTGTTAATAACTTTGTGTTATAGTTGTTTATGGTTAGAAAAAAATCGATGGCTATTTGATTACCCTTCAAAACATAGGCCCTCAACCAACTTACACTAAGCTGTCCTGATTCCATATGCCACAACTTCCTACTCATTTTCTTTATATTTTGCATGTCTCTAATTCACTTCTCTATTCTTATCTCTCTATCTGTTTAGACCTGTGAGTTCCAGTGAAAGAACATTCTAGGTATTTTATTATCAGATTTGCTTAATACTTATCCTGTCCAGTGCCAGTGTCCTTTCCTCACTTCTGATTCACTTTAGCTTTCTCCATGAGCTGTACATTAATGATTCTATCATCTGATATAATTCTGTCTTTTCTACATACGTCCTAGTTAATAAATATTTGTAGTTTATTAGTAAGTGTTTTAGTCATTCTCCATGTTTTCCACACAATCAAACTAATTTAACATTAAATCTTCTAAACCCCTTTATGTGCAGAAAATCATTCATTTTAAAGGCCTGCAATGATTGTATATGTATAAATGTGAAATGTTTTTTTCCCCAGTGGTTTGCATGTTTTTTTCTTCTTCAAATTAGTTTTCACACTAATTGCCTTGTGGAAATGAGTGATCTCCCTTGGTTTTGTTACATATCTCTTGTTATACTGCTTTATGACAGTAGGGTATTTTTACAAGGATCTTGCGTTGGCTTTTATTTTCTCATTATATCCACTGTGGTTGTAAATTCATCATTGTTTTATATTGTTATTTGAGTGCTGCATGTTATATATAATTGCTTCCCTTTTATTTTTAATTTTTTTTTTCAGTAATTAAGTATAGACATGTCATATGATATTGATCTCACTGGATTTCTCTTGTGTTCATCCTTTATGGCTGATAGCAAGTTGTCAAGCGGATGACCATGGAGAAGGACCTCGAGGGTTGGGAGGTGTATGACGAGATCAAAGGTTCCAAGACTACCAAAAGTTTGTCTCCTGTGTCGTCTGCCACCAATATTGAGGTTAGTTGTACTGTATACAGTCACCTAATTTTTCTTCTTTGTATAAAAGTTTTTTTTTTTTTTTTTTTTAAATAAGTATATTAAAATGAAGAAAATAATTATTGACATCCTAAAAGATCTGAACCTTGAGGAAGTTTTGCTAGTAACAACATTTCTGTCACAGAAACTTAAAATATTTTGGCCATATCAAGCAGCAGGGCGGATTAGAAAGAATAATAACAGAAGGTGTAGTAGCAGAAAAAAGGGATAAGGTCTGACCAGCACAAAGATAGGCACAGGAAATAAACACATTGGATAGGACAGTGCATAAGGCAGAAGAGCTGGTGAGAGACCGAGATGAGATGAACGTTCTGCAAAGGACCTGCTACAAGATAATATAAAAAATTGTATTTAAAGGCTTCATTGCACTGCATTTTTATCACATATAGCTCAGTCTGTCTGTAAAGCAGTCGGTTGCCCATTGAGTGTATTGCACAAAGCATCAACTCCATAGCTCCAGATTTGCCCTCAGGGATCTACAAAACACCTGCACTCAGAAATGTCAGAAGGCGGATGTCTTAACTAGTTTACCACAGAGATCCTGTCTTTTATCCTTGTATAGTAAGCCTGTAATAAACAAACATGCAGACATCAAATTCATGGCCTCTGACCATCAGAGGTGGAGGGAACTGAACAGAAAGTCAACAGCTCACGATGGCATGCAGTCAACAGCTCCCAATGGCATGCAGTCAACAGCTCCCGATGGCATGCAGTCAACAGCTCCCAATGGCATGCAGTCAGCGGCTCCCGGTGGCATGCAGTCAAGAGCTCACGATGGCATGCAGTCAACAGCTCATGATGGCATGCAGTCAACGGCTCCCAATGGCATGCAGTCAACGGCTCCCAATGGCATGCAGTCAACGGCTCCCAATGGCATGCAGTCAAGAGCTCATTATGGCATGCAGTCAACAGCTCACGATGGCATGCAGTCAACGGCTCCCAATGGCATGCAGTCAACGGCTCCCAATGGCATGCAGTCAAGAGCTCACGATGGCATGCAGTCAACAGCTCCCAATGGCATGCAGTCAAGAGCTCACGATGGCATGCAGTCAACAGCTCCCAATGGCATGCAGTCAAGAGCTCACGATGGCATGCAGTCAAGAGCTCACGATGGCATGCAGTCAAGAGCTCACGATGGCATGCAGTCAAGAGCTCACGATGGCATGCAGTCAAGAGCTCACGATGGCATGCAGTCAAGAGCTCACGATGGCATGCAGTCAAGAGCTCACGATGGCATGCAGTCAACAGCTCCCAATGGCATGCAGTCAACGGCTCCCAATGGCATGCAGTCAACGGCTCCCGATGGCATGCAGTCAGCGGCTCCCGGTGGCATGCAGTCAACGGCTCCCGGTGGCATGCAGTCAAGAGCTCCTGGCGGCATGCAGTCAACAGCTTTCGGTGGCATGCAGTCAACAGCTCCCGACAGCATGCAGTCAACAGCTCCCGGCGGCATGCAGTCAACAGCTCCCGGCGGCATGCAGTCAACAGCTCCCGGCGGCATGCAGTCAACAGCTCCCGGAGGCATGCAATCAACAGCTCCCGGCGGCATGCAGTCAACAGCTCCCGGCGGCATGCAGTTAACAGCTCCGGGTGGCATGCAGTCAACAGCTACCAGCGGCATGCAGTCGACAGCTGCCGGCGGCATGCAGTCAACAGCTCCCGGTGGCATGCATTGTTAGTGACTGTGAAAATATAATAATTGTGAACAAAACTGAGGCCTTTATGATGGTGAACACAATTGAAGCCATTCTTAATGTAGTCATCATCTAATTGGAAGAATATTTTGGCAAGAGAAGAAAACATGAAGTCCTGCAAAGTAGGATAAAGAACACACTACTGCTACAGTACTGTACTTTAAGTATTTAAAACAATCATCATCATCATCATGAAGCAGGTCCTTTGCAGAAAGTCGCTCTCATCACAGTCTGCCTGAAAGAAACTCGGTCTCTCGCCAGTTCTCCCACCTCATGCACTTTCACCTTCAAGCAGTCACTAATATCCTGTGCCCCTGCCCCTCCTTCCTGGTAACCCTCCTTCTGTATAATTTGTTCCAATCCGTCTTGGCGCTTGATATGACCAAAATATTTCAGCTTTCAAGAAAGGATGCTGTTTATTAGCCAATCTTTCTTGATTTTCAGATCTTTTAAGATGTCAATATTTCTCATCTTCTTTGTCCAAGATATTCTGAGAATCTTTCTATAACATTTCAGCTCAAAAGCCCCTATTCTCTTTCTCAAGGACTGAGATATCTCTCAGTCCTTGAGAAAGAGAATAGGGGCTTTTGAGCTGAAATGTTATAGAAAGATTCTCAGAATATCTTGGACAAAGAAGATGAGAAATATTGACATCTTAAAAGATCTGAAAATCAAGAAAGATTGGCTAATAAACAGCATCCTTTCTTGAAAGCTGAAATATTTTGGTCATATCAAGCGCCAAGACGGATTGGAACAAATTATACAACTCACATCCGTATGTAGCCACAGGGACGATGCATGCTATCAAAATTCTAATTTTTATCTCCTTGCTGGTGCTTAACTAAAGACTTTTAACAATACAGCTCTTTATTCAGGAGTTGAGTTGAGTAAAGAATTGACATCACAGCACTCGGGGCATTCCCATGTGTGCTCCATCCTCATCTTCAGCAGCCAGCGCAGAGTTCCAGCACTGATAGTACGGGTCACAATCTGGTTATATGTCTGACTTGCCTTACCTCTGAGTGTAGTGAGCCGGCCAGACCCTCTGGTTACACCCAGGTGCCTCATTCTCTCCAGGCCATAATAATCTTGTTTCTCCACTGATTCCATTGCTTGTTCCCACAGGGCCTTGACCATATCTGCTCTTTATTAAGGATTGATCACAATAGGCTAATAGATTGCAGTGGTTGGGCACATGGAGAGAATGGCGGATAATAGAGAGACAAAAACTGCATATGCCAAAGAGCTGAATCAGAGTAGATCACAAGGCAAACCAAGAAGACTGGAGAAATAATTTACAGGCACACCTACCAACAATCAGAGTCACCAGCGGAAAACATAAAGCCAACCACAGAGAAGAGTTGAGTGGAAGTGAATGATATCTGCAGCAGTCAACCCCAGTGACTGGGAACGCTGAAGAAGATGAAGAATCTCCAGTATTGTCATCTACTGAACAAAGATCTTCAGTTATTTTTTTCATTTTTTTTTTTTCATTTTTAAAATTTTTTTAAATTTCAGTTTCTTCATTTTTAATTGTGGTATGTCTTCTAATGGGTTCTGGGGTCTCATTTTGGGACACGAGTAGACCTACTGCCTCTCTAACAAGCATGTCATAAGAGTCGACTAATTAGGGGTTTCCTTCAAAGTATGAGTGCATCTGCCTGAGAGGCAAGGAACCAGTAGTCTGCATACATATAAGCCAGGTATGTAAAATGGATGTGTACACAAAACTCACTTTCTGGAGCAAGACTACAGTCAAGAAGTGGGCAAACAACCAGAACTATCTGCCAGAGTTTACGGCCAGCGAAGAAGAAGAAGAATTGGGGTATGCCATCGAAAAATGTAATTTGAATTTTATTTCTGTATGTTTTGCTCCTCAGTTGTCAATTACGTTGAAAGATGGAATAGGAGTGTCATTAGTAAACAGTCTGTCGGAGGAGCTCCTGTATGTGACACTGAAAAACATCTCTGTTGAGGTGGTGTCCAAGTTGTCATCCATCACGTTTGATGCCAGCGTGACTCACATCCAGGTACAGAAAATAGTTGCAGATATATTTGGTGCAGTCACTGGAGGTTGTTTTATCTGTTGTGGCTAGAAGAATCTTGAAGGTTTCAAAGAGGTTGAATACGGGGGCTCCATATGTTAACTGGGGGACCCTGTAGTTCTTTTTTAGTATGCTTCTCTTCTGCCCTAATGGAGCATAGGCTGTCAACAGCACCTACCACCATCCTATCCTTTGCTGTCGTACACAGCTAACTGCATGTGCTCTACAGCTTTTCACCTCATTTTTTTAATACTTTTTGTTTTTGGTCTGTCTTTATTCCTTTGAGCCTGAGGTTTCATTGAAAGACATTCTAGTTATATTATCATAATGTGTGTCCTATCCTTCACACGAGTATTTTGCTGACCTCTTGTTTCACCAGAATGTGTTTAGTTCTCTTCCAAAGCTAGAGAACTAACTAGTATGCTGAACAAATTGATTGATTGCTGGGTTCAAGGGAAAGAGCCAGTTACCTACTGCTTGAGACTTGAAGAATCACTGATTATCATAGGAATTTTAGATGTGACGTAAGCTGTTGTTTATTTTAAGAGATGCCTACCTCATCATCATCTACTAGGTCTTTTGCAAAAAATAATGTTAAATAAATAATGTTACGTGTACCGGGACTTATATATGACCTTATACAGTGTTCTGCTAGAGCTTGGGTTGGTCTATAATTATAATTCAGCTATATGAGCCTGCCTATCTTATGCTAGATCAGTCTTTCCAGTCTGGTGTGTTCTTTGTCAAAGCAAGTCTTCCCACTTGAACCATGTTCTCTCTGTGTGGATTCCAGGGCTCCGTTTGGGAGAACACAAAATTTACCCGCTCCCCCACCCACCTCCTCCTTTTTCCCCAACAAGCATGTCATAGGATGCAACATCAGGCAGTGAATGTTTGAAGTTTACTGTAAACTGTAAGTTTGCTAATAGGCTTAACTTTAGTTTACTTTTACAAACTCTCCATAATTTAATGAAAGCTCCTCCTGCCTTTTGTATTCTTACTCGTACATTTATATTCCCCTGTTTTGTGGAGGTCTATAAGGGTTCAAGGGAAAGAGCCAGTTACCTACTGCTTGAGACTTGAAGAATCACTGATTTTCATAGGAATTTTAGATGTGACGTAAGCTGTTGTTTATTTTAAGAGATGCCTACCTCATCATCATCTACTAGGTCTTTTGCAAAAAATAGCTCTCGTAACAACATATCAGAAAGCTATTCTGTCCCTTGTTGTTTTTTTTTTTAGCCTCATGAGCTATATGCACTGACTAATTATGTAATGTTTGTTCACATATTTGATAGATCTAACTTGTAGCTGCCTGTACTCTGTGTTGTATACATGATGCTTTACCCAGACACACATACTTTAATCCCAGTGTGGGTTTCTGGGCCCCATTTTGGGGGATATAAGGAACAGACCCACTGCCTTCCTAACATGCATATTGTAAAAGGCGACTAATTAGTCAGAGGGGGTCTTCCTGAGAGGTGAGAAACCAGCAGTCTGCATACAAATAAGCTGGATCTGTGAAATGGATGTGCACACAAAACTCAAGTTCTGAAACAAGACATTAGTCCAGAATTGGATGAACACCAGAACTTTCTACTAAAGATTACAGCCGGTGGACACTGAAGATGAAGTAAGTTCCTTGGCCCCATTGTGAGGGTTAAAGAAAGAAAAAACCATTGCTGCGTAACAAGCATGTCATCGAAGGTGACTACTTAAGGATTTGCTGAAATTGGATGTGTTGGACTGAAAGGTGCAGATATCACAGCCTAGCTGTATACCACAATATAACAGGCCAGTTGTTCTTTTAAGTAGCAAACATAGGAGAGGAAGAATATATTATATATGTTGCAGCTTTTCTGACTGGCGTGGGTGATCATGCCTTTCCACAATCTGTAATAATTAGCGGCATGTATCAGTTCTTGTTGACACCCTTCCTCGCCATGACAAAAAGTTGTCAGGAATTATCTTGCATTGCCTTCCTCTGTCTCTTTTCCCACTGATCTTTCCAGTGGTCACAACATATTCCAGTTTTCTTCTTCTCATAATATGACCAACAAAGTTGACACTACTGACTTGCATGAATTGTCTCCTTCTTATCTCCTTTCTCGCCTCATTCATTTTCATTTACATTTCCTCGCCCCATTAGGCTGATAACCAGATGTGGGGCGCTCAGCGACCAGTTGTACTGTTTGTCACGCCAATGTCGCGACAGGATGTCATGGACAATACACCAGCGCTGCATTTCTCTGCTCACAAGGTCCCCAGTGCCAAGTGGAAAGCTGAGATTTTTAAAGTAAGTTGTGTGTCTTCAAATATAGTGATCATTCAAGAAAGTTGTGTGTCTTCAAATATAGTGATCATTCAAGTAAGTTGTGTGTCTTCAAATATAGTGATCATTCAAGTAAGTTGTGTGTCTTCAAATATAGTGATCATTCAAGTAAGTTGTGTGTCTTTAAATATAGTGATCATTCAAGAAAGTTGTGTGTCTTCAAATATAGTGATCAGTAAAGTAAGTTGTGTGTCTTCAAATATAGTGATCATTCAAGTAAGTTGTGTGTCTTCAAATATAGTGATCATTCAAGAAAGTTGTGTGTCTTTAAATATAGTGATCATTCAAGTAAGTTGTGTGTCTTCAAATATAGTGATCATTCAAGAAAGTTGTGTGTCTTCAAATATAGTGATCATTCAAGTAAGTTGTGTGTCTTCAAATATAGTGATCATTCAAGTAAGTTGTGTGTCTTCAAATATAGTGATCATTCAAGAAAGTTGTGTGTCTTCAAATATAGTGATCATTCAAGTAAGTTGTGTGTCTTCAAATATAGTGATCATTCAAGTAAGTTGTGTGTCTTTAAATATAGTGATCATTCAAGAAAGTTGTGTGTCTTCAAATATAGTGATCAGTAAAGTAATTTGTGCGTCTTTAAATGTAGTTATCCTTAAAGTAATTTGTATGTCTTCAAATATAGTTATCATTAAAGTAATTTGTGTGTCTTCAAATGTAGTTATCATTAAAGTAATTTGTGTTTCTTCAGATATAGTTATCATTAAAGTAATTTGTGTGTCTTCAAATGTAGTTATCAATAAAGTAGTTTGTCTGTCTTTAAATGTAGTTATCAATAAAGTAATTTATGTGTCTTCAAATATAGTTATCATTAAAGTAATTTGTGTGTCTTCAAATGTAGTTATCAATAAAGTAATTTGTGTGTCTTCAAATGTAGTTATCAATAAAGTAATGTATGTGTCTTCAAATATAGTTATCAATAAAGTAATTTGTGTGTCTTTAAATGTAGTTATCATTCAAATAAGTTCCCCATGTGGAAAACAACAATAGACCCACTGTCTCCCTAACTCGTATGTCATAGTAGTCAACTAATTGGGGACTTCCTTTGAAGTCAGAGTGCATCAGCCTGAGAGGCAAGGAACCAACAGTTTGCATACAGATAAACCAGATCTGTAAATGGATGTGCACACAGAACTCAGGTTCTGGAAAAAGGCCAAAATCTAGACGGGGATAAACAACCAGAGCTTTCCGCTAGAATTTACAGCCGGTGAATGCGAAGAAAACATGAAAATCGAAACAACAAGAGGCAGGGGAAGACCAAGAAGAAGATGGATTGAAGGAGTCACGGACAACTTGAGACTTCATAACATCACGGCATATGAAGCGACTGAGCGCGCCCTGGCTCGGTTGCCGATCATCTGATAGACTGCGACGCCTAGCGGCACAAGCAGATTTTGACAAAAGAAGAAGAAGAATGCGAAGAAGAAGGTGATTATAGTATTGCCTATAACCATAGTTATTTGTATTGTTTGTTATTTCGGCCCAGAAGTCAATAACAGAAAATAAAGTTACTAAAGGAATTATAGTGTCTGATTCTTATTCGGTACTGCTAAAGGTTCAAAATGGACAAATTTGGCATGAGTGGATACCAAACATCAGGACATGTGAATATTCTCCAGGACACACAGGAGTGTCAGGGAATGAAAAAGCAGATACTTTGGCTACTAAGGACACTTGTACTGGTCAAAGAAGACATTCTGAGCACCATTTGTGAACGAAAGCTGATAGAAGACACACATTTAGGTGAAATAACCTGTGTAAAAATGTGTGAACGAGGTATTAGGACTGGATCTGACAAGAAGGGACACATGAGAGGAAGAGAACATTGAATATGTAATATGTGGACTTTGGGAAGAGTTAGCATCTACACCTCGTGACTTTTGCTGCATGTAAGTAAGTAAATGTCTTCCTAGCCCCCGCCAATCACACAGAGCAATAAACGCCTGATGACACAAAGTGCCACCCTGTGGATGAGGATCACTTGTGGAGAGGTCCCGGAAACCCCATTCAACGGTTAGGGGCTTCAAAATAACGAAAAAATGCATCCCACAAGGGACAAAGGATTAGTTACATATATTTTGCTTTCTGGAGATGGGAGCATCTGTGGGCATGTCTGGTGTGCTGCAATGTCAATTGTGAAATCAGTAATATTTGTCATTTCTTGTGCAGACAATGCAGGGCATGTGTTAACGCTACCAGACCTGAGGCCCTGAACCTAACTGTCCCCTATACCTGAGCTCCTGGGCATTAACGCGAAACAATCAACATGATATTCAAAAATATTTGTTACATGCAAACAAGTAGTAAGAATTAGATGACACATGGAGACATTGTAGAAAATAGGTTTACCTCACCTTTCATCATTGAAATTCAGATCTAAAAAATAAAAGCAATGTCTGTGTGAATAAAAGTGATTATCCTACATCTCCCCCCCCCCCCCCCCCCCCCCCCTTTCAATATATCCTAATTATGAACTGTAATAAAAACATGCGTTTGTTGCAGCACCTGTATGTGTCCACCAAGAGGATGACGCTCCACATCGAGGAACATCTTCTGTGGAAGCTGATGCAGCTAGCAGGGGTGGGTAAAGATGACCACACCCTAAACCGCCTGGATGAAATATTTGATACACACAGGTAGGTAATTGAAAAATTTTTCATTATCCTAATTAGGGAATAGATATAAAAATAAATTATAATAGTAATATATTAATTCTCTGTGTATATTAATATTCTAATATAATAATATAGATTAATTAACTCTTTGAGTCCCAAGAAACGCATCATACGTTCATAGGTTCCTAGCTAGAAGCCCAATGAACGCATAATGCGCTGATTTATTACTTTCTTTACTATCCCCCTGGGCCTGTAATGCTAAACCCGCTGGGACTCAAAGAGTTAAGGCTTTAGATACTAAGGAATGCACCATGCATGGATTTATAATTTGGTACTGAAAGAGTCAACTAGTATTGCTAAAATACCAAGAAGATGGTGGAGATATAATTGTATACCATCACAGTTGATTTCACTGCACATTGGGCATTCTCATGCCTGCCCATTCCTGTGGGGGAGACGACATCTAGACAGACCTACAAATGCAACTGAGAGAGACAGCAAAACACAGAGATAGCAGAAAGCAGATATCCTCGGCAGTGAACCTCAAGGGCTCACAATGTTGAAGAAGAAGACCAAGAAGAAGAAAATAACTGCCAGGAAGTAATCAATTCTATCAAAAATGAACTGTGATGTTGTCTGCCATTTTTAGTCACTGTCTTTTTTTTTTTTATATCTAGAAACCATGAGTTGAAACCCTTTGGCTTGGTACTATAGATATCGCATTTGCATACTGTATTAAAAGATTTTCAGCCAGATATTGTCAAAAGATGCTTACTTGTGTTGTCTTTTACCAGAGCTTTGTCAGCTGTGACCTCAATCCAATCAACTCGTTACTATTTTGGCGCTGTCAAGTTGAGTGTTAATCGAGTGACCTTGAGCATGGTTACTGCCAGCAAATTGCCCCCTGACCTCAAGGCCATCAAAAATGCTTTTGCGATGAGGTTGATAGCGTTTGAACAGGCAAACATTGACATGCGTAAGTAGTTTGTCAGTTTGTTTGTTTTTTACCTATATTAGTGCTATTAAATACAGTAAGACCTTGCTAACATGAACTCTCCTAAAACAAACACTTAGTTAACATGAACAAAATTTTTGACTCTGCGGGGATGTATAAATTTGTGTCCCCGGGAGAGTTGCCAGATACTCTCTTTTCCCCACTCTTATATAAAAACATGCACGTATTTGAATACAACGTTGTGTCAGAATTTGACAGCAATCGGTGAAGAACTTTTGGAGACTAACTGTAACAAACAACGGAACATTTACATTCTTACTTATATACATGTACACTGTGTTCATTATATCCGTGGTGAAGTGGTCAAGCCGTTTGCGTCGCTCTCTGAAGGTTGTGGATTCGTTTCATGGCTGCGCCCTTCAGTCCAGGAGTGCAAATTTTATGGAGATCCCTGGGGATCGTCGCTGGAGCTACAGAATTGGTGCTTTATGCGATGCTCTCGGCAGGCAGCTAGCCATTCTGTGGAAAGAGACTGAGCAAATGTTGGCATAAAACCCAGTGCAATGAAGTCAATCCTATTTTCTTTAACCTTTAACCTTTTAATTATATATTTTACATTTCATCTGAGTATACTAATGAAATCTGGCTAGATATTTAACACATAAAACTATGTTTGTTGCAACTTTGCAAGTAATACTTTAATTTAATGTTCCATTTGTTTAAATTGTCCCTGTGAGGCATACAAATTGAAAGAGTGAAATTTCAAAATCATCATAATTGTCCTGGCAATTTTATGCCACATAGGGACTGACTCACGGTCTGTTTCTCTATTCCATTATTTCGTGTGCAATCACTTTGATATCAGGGATGGAAGGGTGCAGCAACTTTTGCTTCTTTCCTGAACATTCATTTTAGGGAACAGGCAGAAAGATTGGCTGGATCTGCACAACTGGGTGGTGAATTGATACATGACAAGGCAGATGTGGTTAAGGTCCTTTGGGAACAAGCAACAGAATCAGTAGAGATAGAAGGTTATTTCACCCTGGAGAGAATGAGGCATCTAGGTGTAACCAGAAGATCTGGCCGGCTCACTACACTCAGAGGAAAGGCAAGACGGAAATATAACCAGATTGTGACAGGTACCATCAGTATTGGAACTCTGTGCTGGCTGCTGAAGATGAGGATGAAGCATGCTTGGGAATGCCCTGAGTGCTGTGATGTCAATTCTTGACTCAACTCAACTCATTTTAGGGTTTCTCTTGTGTGTCCTAGCTTCCTGAATCCCTTAATTTCTCATTTCAGTGCCTGTTTTGTGATTCTCTGCTTGTTTATTCTAAGGCTGTGTCCAGTATAGTGGCATATTCTTTATCCTGTAACTGTTGATATTTGTGGTTACTCAGACATTTCTCTTATTTCTTCCTCTTTCTTGAATTCATCCCATTTTATGTTCATTGTTTTCCTCAGGTATTTGTCTTTGAATGCATTTCACTGTCATTCCATGTCTTTGGTACTCTAACTCTCACTAATATATGTTAAAACTGAAATAACATTATAAATGAATATACATTTTACAACTATACAGTTTAGAGTTCAACAGTTTGTTCAGATTTTTAGAACCTGCTGATGCCTTACCAATAACATTTCAAAATAATCACCAGCAAATAATGAACTGACTTTCTCAACCACAGGTTCATTTGAGCAGTACCATATGTTTGAGACTGGGCCATTTCTGATCAACAAAATCATGAACCATTACAGGGAGGTAAGTTAAAAGTAAATTTGTTTCTGTTTTTTTTGTTTTTTTTCAGATTAGTGAATTCATTTGCTTTAGTAGCTTTTTGATGTGGTGGCTAGTACACTTACATCCTAGTCTGGTGTTTCTGGATTCAAATTTCCTCATGAGATGTGGCTTATTTTATGCAGACGGCTGGTTGCTCGTCTCTTAGGCAGATGCACTCTTATTTAGAAGGAAATAGCCCGGTAGCTTATGGGTAATGAATGCAATTATTCCAAGAAACCGGGTTTGATGTTGCAGAGAGGTCTTTTTGAAATGAGGTAGCAAGCCTGTCATGAACCCTCCTTAATCACCTCATACAACATATTTGGTAGATTTCACCTCATACAACAGGTCTCTGGTAGATTAGAATTGCTATTCTTTCCTTACCTTACAGAGCCCTGTATATGATTATATTTAATAGCATTGGAGGGGATTCTTGTGCAGGCGATGGCTTTTTTAAGGTTTTAAGCATTGTGACATCACAATTCCTTTTTAGAGTGAAAGATCACGGTGTGAGTCACTCACTGAATGCAATTTTTTTAGACCTAAGGGACTGTAGCAGTTCAATGCTCCATCTCATTCATTTTTTTTTATTACCTTCTGTCATTAAAACCAATTTAAAATTTTCACCCCCCCCCCCCCCCCCTCTTCCCCCTCACCACATTTTTTTTTTTTTTACATAAATATATGTTTATTTTAATTTATTAGTGGCCTCTTTTGTAAGTAAAGTTTTTTTTTGGTTGGGGAGGGGGGGAGGATACCAGGTTTTCAGGTTTTCTCCTAGAGGTTTACAAGGTGAGAGGTTTCACATTCCTGCTCTATGTTCTGATTTTCTTAAAGCAGTTTATTATTTTTGTAGGAGCTGATTGGCCAAGCAGCCAAAATTCTGGGTTCGGTGGACTTTCTGGGAAATCCCCTGGGACTCGTCCATGACATCACAGAAGGAATTGCAGGCTTTGTGAAGGATGGCAATGTGGGTGGGCTGCTGAAGAATGTGACTCATGGTGTGTCCAACTCGACTGCCAAGGTTAGTTGCACTTAAATCATTTTTTCTTTAGATAAATGAGTTAGTCAGTCAATCAGGCTTATAGTTTATATAAATAGTGTTTGTTAATTAGTTAATATTTTATCCTGATTGCATATTGAACCAATTCAGCACCAGACAAATCTGACATCCACTGATAAATAATAAGTTTTGTTCTTCTATGCTTTCATAGGCTGTAAACTCCTAAAGAAAGTTTATGGTTGTTTATCCAATTCTGGACTTTAATCCTGTTTCAGAATTTGAGTTATGCATGCACATCCGTTTTATAGATCTGGCTTATTTGTATGCAGACTGTTGGTTTCTCGCCTGTCAGACAGATGCACTCATTAATTTATGCTTACAACATGCTTTTTACAAGGGCAGTTAATGACATTTCCCTGACAATATGGCCCCAGATCCCACACAGGCTTTTTGTGAACTGAGACCTTTTTTTTTGCACCAATTCTTGAGCCTAAAATTGATGTTCTCTCATTTCTTGTTCATTGCCTATAATTCTGCACTACACTGCAGCAAGAACAAATAAAAACCAGACCAGAGCTAAATCAGTGGAACTGTACTTTCTCTAGGTGGTGAGTTCCTTGTCAGATGGGATTAGCACTGTGGGATTGGACGAGGAACACAACCAGCGGCGAGAGGCTTTACGTAATGTCACCTCGGGAAGCAGCAGTGACCACTTGATGGCCGGCTTCAAGGGGCTAGGTCATGGCATTATTGGGGGTGTCACCAGCCTGGTTAGTCAGAGCATCTCAGGAGCTCAGAGTGAGGGATTTGGGGTAAGTGTTTGACTACCTGTTTTGTATTCTGCATGTGAAATGTGGACAATAAGCAAACAGTCATTTACTTTTAGCAATGATCTGTTTTCTAAAAATGGAAGCAAAGAAGGATCTGTGAGGAAACCAGTGAGGGTAAAGGACCTTCTACATGGTGATGTTGTTAAATGACATTATATAAATACACATACAGGTATCTACAGTAACTAGTGAATTCACTTTCCGGCTCTATTATTCTGAGTTAAATTCCCATTGTTATGTGATTTATTAATGGCCATATGTCTAGGCCATATGTCTACTGAAGTAGAAGGCAGGTCTGCCAGAATGATGCCAACCACATCAGCCATTTAGTAAGTTTGGTCAGGAAACAGCCCAGTATCATATCTTAGTTATTTCACAGTGGCATGGCTGCATGTCCCCCCCCCCCCCACACACACACACACACACATACACATGACTGCACCATATGTCTTAGAAATAGAGAGAGAGACACACACACATGCACACACACGCACACACACACACCCCACCACCACCACCACCAATTCGATTGAACTGTAGACAATATGGTAGCAGCCTTCTTATTGTCGATTTTGACAGTGATATGGAACTGCTGACCATTGAGAAAGAAATGGCAAACTACCAAACATTAAATTGCCTAGTAAAACCACAAACAGCATATATATAGGCCAAAGAACACATTCCAACTTCTCACTTGACATCAGTCAGGTATAGCACAAACACTGTTAATAAGAACATGTTCCAAAAAGCAGCATTTATAAACAGTAGAAATGTGATTGATTGTCACTGCATTGTGCTTCCTGCCTGTACACTATCCTGCCATTGGATCAAGATGGACACAGGTGAGAGAGTGAGTTGATGCATTGCAAACTTGTCATCACCTAAAACTAAGTCACTATGCAAGTCACTTTCATCCGCTTATCATTATCATACCGATCTGGACAGCGTATAGTCCTCAAACATGGGGCATCAGCCTACTATTCAGCTTAGGTTGCACTGAAAGAGAGACGGAGGCAGAGCGGAAAGAACCTTGGTGCAAATCCCACCTCAGTTGTGGCTTCTGTCTGTTGTCCACACTGTGCAAGAACTTTCAGCGCTCAAATAAGATTCATTAGTCATCTTCATATTCACATTCATTTATCATTATTAAGTTGAGATGCAAAGTGGTCTTCGTCATTTGTAATGGACGAACAACAAACGTGCATTCTGATGGTAATAATGATAAAAGTTTACTGTTTTTGCCTTCATTTTTTCTGCAATCCAGGGTCTGATCAAAGGCATGGGGAAAGGCATGATTGGCACTGTCACCAAACCAGTTTCTGGTGTCCTTGACCTTACCTCAGGTCTGGCCAATGCCTTGCGAGACAGCAGCACACGGACGTCACACAGAGGCCCCAATCGTGTACGGAGCCCTCGTTGTACACAGGGACCAGGCGGGCTGCTCCCTCTGTATATGAAATCTCAGGCCGAAGCACAGATCATGTTGTATGAACTCAACGACCATGATTATACAGAATTGTGAGTTCACTTATATTTTACATTTATTTTCATCAAAGTGTTCAGTTTTCTTATTTCACCTAGAAACTATCATCATCATGTGCCATGATGAATAGACATATCTTGTATTGTAATCATGGGCTCACCGTCTTAAAAAAAAACATCACTATTAGTTTATTAGATTTTTGTTATTTGTTTCAATTATGCCATTTGCCCACCCATCTAAATAAGTATCTCTTTGTCTACCATTTGCTCTTTTCTCATAATTTTGTCAGTTGTCCCTTAGTTTTTTGGTCGTAACATGGTTACACAAGGATCTTAGAGGCATCAAAGTAAATTAGTACAGTTAATCGCTGGAAAAATAAAGATTAAAAAATCAGGATTATTTTTCAGAGCACTAGAAAGTTAGTGGAAGTACAGGGAAAAAATATGTTACTAAACAGAATATTTAATTCTTATGTCAGTTATTTACTGCTGTATTACAAATATGGAGAACAACATTCAGTGTCAGTTCATATACTCTGATTGCCATTAACTCTTGTATGATCTGGAATCAATGTGTAATCTCCTGTTCTACTGTTTGTCCAGCCTGATTGCCATTAACTCTGGCATGATCAGGAATAAATGTGTAATCCCCTGTTCTGCTGTTTGTCCAACCTGATTGCCATTAACTCTGGCATGATCAGGAATAAATGTGTAATCCCCTGTTCTGCTGTTTGTCCAGCCTGATTGCCATTAACTCTGGCATGATCAGGAATCAATGTGTAATCCCCTGTTCTGCTGTTTGTTCAGCCTGATAGCCATTAACTCTGGCATGATCAGGAATAAATGTGTAATCCCCTGTTCTGCTGTTTGTCCAGCCTGATTGCCATTAACTCTGGCATGATCAGGAATCAATGTGTAATCCCCTGTTCTGCTGTTTGTTCAGCCTGATTGCCATTAACTCTTGAATGATCAGGAATAAATGTGTAATCCCCTGTTCTGCTGTTTGTCCAGCCTGATTGCCATTAACTCCGGCATGATCAGGAATCAATGTGTAACCCCCTGTTCTACTGTTTCTCCAGCCTGATTGCCATGGAGCAGCTGATCTCTGACCCCAGCGGAGAAGGCAACATGCATGTGCTGATCTCCAATAGACAGGTTCTGTTTCTCAATCAGAAGAGAGCTAAGGCAGACAACGTGGTCTTGAGCATCAGCCATGCAGAAATTATTGACTGCAAGAACATTACAGCTGGTGAGTCTCTCACAGACTTAGGATTGTTTAATTGGTAGATTTTTAATTGAATGAATGAATCAAGAACTAACATTGGGACATTCTCACATGTGCTCTGCCCTCTTCGTTGGTAGCCAGCCAAGAGTTTCTATACAGATAGTTCTTCTTCTTCTTCTCTTCCACCTTGTACCTCATCGTAGTGTCGGGGGGAGATGTAATGTTCGTTGATGAGCTCTGTCAAGAGCACTATTAAGACTGATGTTCATTTCTGTAAGGCTGTTCTTAATGCCGTCACTCCATATTTTCCAAGGTCTTCCACTCACTCTATACCCATTGTAACGTTTTAGTGTGGCTCGCTGTGGCGGATAGTACCAGGGCATTCTTGTTAGGTGTCCAGACCACTTCATTTATTGTTCTTTCATGACCTGTAAGACTGGCTTTATTCCTAGCATTCGTCTGATTTCATGATTTCGTATTCTGTCTTTCCTTGAAACTCCTGCAACTCTTCTAAGGCATTTCATCTCTGTTGTCACAATTTTACGTTCACTGGGGGATGTAAGTGTCCACGTTTGGCATTGGTAGCATAGTGTTGGCCAAAAAATAGTTCTGATAAGATTCACTTTAGTACTCCGAGGTATCTGCTTGTGTGTCAACAGGGGAGATAGTTGCCCCATTACTTGATTAGCTTTGGCACATCTGGAGCTAATTTCTCTGTCCACTTTTCCGTCTGATGTAAAAATTGCTCCCAAATACTTAAATTCCTCTGTTTGTCTTAAGGTGTTGTTTTTTAATTTAATTTCTAAATTGTCTTTATGTATTCCTATCATCATTGTCTCTGTCTTCGTAGTGTTTATTTTCTTATTATATTCCTCCCCTTTGTTACTAATTTGATTTAGATGGTTCTGTAGGCATTCCGTATTTTCTGCTATGAGTACCTAGTCGTCGGCGAAAAGTAATTCTGTAATATCTCTATACAGATAGTGCTAGTTGCATTCTGATTAAAAGTCCCCCCCCCCCCCCCCCTCCCCTGCAGGTAGAATATTGTTCACACCCTCTGGTCACTCCTGGATGAATCATTCTGTCCAGATGTGGATGACCTGTTCATTCTGTTGCACTGTTAACTTGATATGGAAGAGCCTTTATCATGTCCATTTTATCGTAAAGTAGCTCACTGTCCGAGGGGCAGGGGCAACTACTCTATCAGCCTGCTAATTACCATGCATACACGAATGCCCTGGGCAAAAAAATTCACAGCATGCTTTTCATCTTGAACCTTATCAAGCAAGCAACTGAGTTCAAAACACCAGTTTCTTTTTTCAAAAGCATACTCTGTGAAGCAGTTATAATTACAACAGCAAATTTGAGAAAGAGTAACCAGCTGGCTTTTTGTGGATGCATAGTTTCTTTATATAGTGTTTTTGTTTTTCTTTAAATTTATTACTCCTCTTTTACCCATGGACGTTACTACTTTTAAGGTAGTTTTTTTTTTAAATTTGCTGTTGTTGCTTCCTGGTTAACTGTCTGGTGTTTCTGGGTTCAGTCCTTTTTATGATATGGGTGGTGAAACCCGCTTGTGGGCAGATAACACCCTTAACCAGCAGTTGTATCCATCTAGAAGAAGTAAAACTTATTAAGGTGCATATCCACACTGGATATAGTGACCTCTGAATTTAAAAGAGAGGCGTAACTTAGCTGTAGTAGTTGTAGTACTTTTACCCCACACAAGCGATAAACATCTGATGACACAGCCACCATGCGGATGAAGATCACCTGTAGATAGGTCCTGGAAACCACGTTCAGCCATTAGGCCATATTTATGGCCGGGCTATATTGCAGCCCTTGGCAAGAGCCAGGGTGGGGCTTCAAAATAACAAAAAATTGCATCTCACAGGGGGGTTGACTAGTATATTAACTCGGCTGTGATAGACTGACTCCCCTTGATGCATAACTAGAATGTGATGCTCTCCCCTTGATACATAACTAGAATGTGTTCTTGATTCATACCTTGGATATAATTAACTCCCCTGGTAACATAACTATGACATGATCAGCTTTCCTGGCTACATAACTATAACATTACCCTCTCCCCTGGATACATAACTAGAATGTGATTAACTCCCCTGGATACATAACTAGAAAAGAATGCTGTCCCCTTTGTTTATATAAATTAGGATGTTGTGTTCTCCCTCTGATGTATATATAGGATCTGGTGCACTTCCCATAACAGATGTTGTTGTTTTTCCTTCCTAATGGTTTTCTTCTTCATTTAACAAAAAAAAAATCAAATTGATTGTTGATAATTTTGGATACTTTATTCTTTTATGAAACTGCTACTTTGTGTCTGTCTGTTTTTTTGTTTCTGTTTTTTTTTTAAACGAAAATTTTCTCTTTTTGATTTATTTTGTGTTTTGTACCTTTAGAATTTTATATTAGCAAATTTACTTTTGCTATCATCAGATGGAAGGTACTATGTAGAGCTGACCCGCAAGATCAACTCAGACGTTGCTAGCACCATCCTCAACAAACCCCGAGTCCGCTGTGATAAACAGAACATAGCCAAGAAGGTGGGTCATGTATTCTCTTACAGATTGATGTTGTCCTTGATAAATCTCATACCAGGGTTCGTAGTGGACCGGGAAATCGGGAAATTACCGGGATTTTTTTCGTTGACCTTAAACCGGGATTTTTAGCTTATAAAAGACATTCCCACCTTGAAAAGCCGTGAATTTTGACCGCGGCAATGAAATCGTCAGAAATCCTGTGTTTTTCAAGCACAGGCAATTTTGGGGGAGCCATTTGGCTTTTTTGGCCATTTGGCTAGTTTTTGGCTACTTTCGTTGTATGGTCGTTTCAGGTGTGAGGGCAGCTGATTATTGGCTATTTTCAGCCGAAATGGCTTGTTAAAGGCCAGGGGAGGGCGGGCTTTGTTACAGATCATGAATACATGCAGACAGCAGCTGTGTGGCATGGGGCGGGAAGGAGCAGCTTCCGTCTCGCGCGCGTGTGTGTGTGCCTTTGTTTCTAGCAAGTCGGGCAGAATGAACAGTTTAAATCGTTTATGGCCGTGGTTTCTAGAAAGGATTACATTGGGAGATGGTGGGGCTCGGTTCAGTTGTATTTATAAATAGAGTCGCCGTGGTGGGGCTAAGCACTGCCTTCTCTATTAATTAGAGATGGCATTGGGGCTAAGAAAAGTGACTGCAGCTGGATTTCCCAGTCCTATTTTTGGCCTGGATTTATCTTTACAGTGTGTTTGGCGATCAGTATTGTAATTCCCCGAGATTCCCTCTTCTGTTGTCTCACCCCTCTCTCTCTCTTCCCTCCCTCTTTCACTCTTCTACCTATTGCTCCTTCCTTCCCGTCTCCTGCATTGTCTCTAACCCTCCCTTCTGATCTTCATCTTCTTCTCTTTCTCTCTATCTTTCCTTTTACTCTCTCATTTTCTGTCCCCCCCCCCCCTCCCCCTTTTTCCTATTTTATTTCTTGTTTAAATGTTTAGTAAATGTGCGGCTCCATAACTCTTCCTAGCAACTCAAGTACACAGGAAGTTGTATTGGGGGGGGGGCATTCTGTGTGAACATGGTGGATATTTTCTTTTGATGTGTTTGTTTTCCTAGCGGCCTTAATCTCTGTCCATCTCCCTTCCCGCCCCCTCACATTTTGTCCTACCTGTTCCTCACTCACTGCCTGTCTGTGTCACTGCTTTCTTCTTTCTCTTTGTATTTGCCACTCTCTCTCTCTCTCTCTCTCTCTCTCTCTCTCTCTCTCTCTCTCTCTCTCTCTCTCTCTCTCTCTCTCTTTCTCCATACCTTCAGTTGGTGTAGAAGGTTATGTGTTGCCTAGGGCAGAACATTTCATGTCCACCATTCCCCCTCCCACACATTAAATACATGTGTACTTTTAAAAACATTTGCCGTCACCCCCCCCCCCCTTTTTTTTTCTCTCCTCCCACATTGATGACACCTAGGGGAGGGAGTGCACCCCTTCCTGCTACCTTCTTCCCTCTTTATCTCATCTTATTTCTTACTCCCTTCTTTCTCTCCCTGTCTCATTCCCACTTTATTTTCTAAAACTTTATTCTCTCACCTCCTCTGTCTCACCCTTACCACCTCAGCCTTCTACACCACTTTCCACCACCTCCTCTCTCCCCTCCTTTCTGTAATTGGAAAACCAGAAATAAAACTAAGTCCACTGCTGCCCTGACCTATTTATGTGTCTGACCTATTTATGTGTGTGGGTAAACTTCTCTATTTTCCACCAGTGGTGGGTTGGGATCCCCTGGACTTTTATTTTCTTCATAAAATGACCTTGGCTCTCAGGTCACCAGCCTTAAGTGTAAGAAATTGAATTATTGTTGTCACACACAGATAGGACAAGCAAGGGGCAGTAGGGGTTAGCACTGTTGTTTTTGGACCACGGCCACATTCACATTGGGAGAGGGTAGGAACCGGAAAAGTGGCCTCACTTAGAGATTTTCTAATTCTATTTTTGGCACTCATTGTTCTTTACACCCCCCCCCCCCCCCCCACAACCGTGTCTTACCTTTCTTCTCTCACCCCCTTCTCTTTCCTTTGATCTTCTACTATTCTCCTTTCTCTCTCCATTCTTCCTCTCTTCCTTTCCTTGCCCTTTCTCCTGTCCCATCTCTTCTTTGTCTCCTCTCCGTCCTGTCTTTTCATTTTCTCTAGATTTCCTTACCCGCTCCCCTCTCTCATTCTCTCCCCCCCCCCCCCCATCATTTTTTTTACTGGTTCATCTACGTATTTTTTTGCCCCATAACTATCTTTTCCTAGTGGTTGTGTCCACTACACTTGAAATTGTGTGTGTGTGGGGGGGGGGGGGGAGTAGGTGGCTGTTTTTTTTCTTTGATGTATCTTGTCTCCCTTCCTGCCCCTCTCTCTTAATCTGCGTTTGTCACCGCCTTCCTTACCCACCTCTCTCTCTCTCTTGCTTTATGTCTGTTTGCCTCCCTTCATCACTTCCTCTTTGTATACCTCCCTCCCATCCTCCTGCTCTGCCTTTTTTCTCTTTCTTTGGTTCTCTCCCTCTGTCGGCTTGCCTCTCTGTGCTGTCCCTTTGTCTCTCTCTCTCTCCTTTATGTCTACATCTCTCTCTGCTTGCATCTGCTTCTCACCCTGTCCGTTCTCTCTCCCTCTGTCTCCCTTCTTTCAACTCTTTGTCATATTTTCCTCCTTCCATATCTCTATTTCGTTCCCTTTTTCCTTCTCTTTTCATCTGCCCATCTCTGTATCTGCATTCCCTCTTTCTGTATTTTTTTCCCTCTCTGTCTTTCGCTGTTCCTTCCCCACTTTTCCTCATCATGTCTCCATCCCTCCCTCTCATTTTTTCCTCCTTCCCCAGACTTCTTTTCCTTCTTTTCTCTACCTTCATCTGTCCATCTTTACACTGTCTCTCCCAGCCTACCTCAGCAAGTGTCTTCCTCTCTCTTCATGACTCTCTCTCTCTCCCCTAACCCTCTCAGGTACCAGGTCCAGAACAGACAGGACTTCAGTTTGCTGCCCTCTACCACCAAGCCCTAAAAAAAAATTTCAAACACTATATCAAGCTCAGGGCCGACCAGCACGAAGATGGGCACAGGATATAAGTGACTCCTTGAGTATAAAAAAGTACATGAGGCGGGAGAGCTGGTGAGAGACCGAGGTTTTTTTGTCAGGACAAAGGAAATGCTACATGATGATGATATCTGTGCTGGTATACCAACACATGTGGCACAAATGAAGTACCTTGTGTGCTCAGTACACCCTTGAACAAGGCAAAAATCTTGTTTCAGTATTACACCGAGACAACCTTGAAAAAAACTAAGGAGACCTTGAAAAAGACCTTGAAAAGCCTTGAAATTGATTGGTAAATTTGGCTATGAACCCTGTCATACAGCTATGGGTCAAATAGTCATAAGTGGGTCATGAGCGGGTCATATAGTCATGGGTGGGTCATACAGTCATGAGCAGGTCATATAGTCATAAGTGGGTCATACAGTCATGAGCGGGTCATATAGTCATGGGTGGGTCATACAGTCATGAGCAGGTCATATAGTCATAAGTGGGTCATACAGTCATGAGCGGATCATATAGTCATAAGTGGGTCATACAGTCATGAACAGGTCGTTTAGTCATATAGTCATGGGTGGGTCATACAGTCATAAACAGGTCACATAGTCATAAGTGGGTCATACAGTCATGAACAGGTCGTGTAGTCATATAGTCATGGGTGGGTCATACAGTCATGAGCGGATCATATAGTCATAAGTGGGTCATACAGTCATGAGCAGGTCGTGTAGTCATATAGTCATGGGTGGGTCACACAGTCATAAACAGGTCACATAGTCGTGAAGTAACCTTGCAGTAATGAGTGGTCTGGGAATAGGTTTACAATTATGAAAAGATTAAATAGCTGTAATTGAGCTGTGTTCTATAATTTAGTCAAAAGCAAAGAATAATAGAATATATAGAAAGGCAGAAATAAAAGTGCTCGGCCAGATAAGCAAATTTAAGCCGTAAGAGATGTATGAATAAGCTTAGACAATTAAGCAAAATAAACAATATAAATATCATTAACTTCATTAAAACAGGAAGTTGGGCACTTATGATACCTAATATTCTATTTAAATTTAATCATCATCAAGTGCAGTATGCACAATCAAGGTCAATAGTAGGGGATCTCAAGCCTTGATCCTTGTTGTGCACTCTCCTAGACTGTCATCGTCTTCTTCTTTTACAACCCACAGTTTAGCATGGGCTGTCAGCTAACTCTGAATATAAAAGCAATGTTTCCCCATTGTAAAGTTTAGTAAAGAAGACACAAACAATATATTGCACAATTTATTTCCTGGCATATTTTACAAATAGTTGTTTACCTTTTGCAGATAGTTTTTTTGTTTAGTTTTTTTAAATTTTTTTGTTATGGGATAATGTAAACAAGCCCAACCCTCCCCTTAGTCACTCTCTGTAACATGCCTGGTAGGATGCAGTGAATTCTTTGGGCCCTAAGCAGAAGAAATGAATAGAAACACTGTGCCTTACCAAACATGTAAGAGGTTACTAAAAGAAAGTCTTGGGGGGGGGGATGGCTGCCGTGCGCCCCCCCCCCCCCCTCAAGCAACTCTGGCTGCAAAATTCAGTTTAGAGTTAGTTCAGAGTCCGTGCTCTGGTCTCCACCTGTCTGTAATTCTTTTTCTCCTTTGTCCCTTTTTCCTTTAAATGTTCCCTGCTTTATGCAAGGTAATCTATGCCATCCTGTTTCCATGAATTCGTCTCAGTAGGTATATCATTCATGTCCCACTTGCATGCGTCTTTAAATCATACCAGAGGCTGACCCTGAGATCCTTTGCCCATCTGTAATTCACCATTGAGGTTGCTCATAGTGCTCAACCATCCTCCAAGTAAATGTTGTTTATCCATATATATTTTTGACACCATCTTTTTCTGTATGCTCAGCATTCTCTCCAATCTATGTATTTTTAAAGAGTAAAGGCCTTTTTCTTTAAACTTTTGCAGAAGAATCTCCTATAAGATGACTTTCTTTAAACTTTTGCAGAAGAATCTCCTATAAGATGACTTTCTTTAAACTTTTGCAGAAGAATCTCCTATAAGATGACTTTCTTTAAACTTTTGCAGAAGAATCTCCTATAAGATGACTTTCTTTAAACTTTTGCAGAAGAATCTCCCATAAGATGACTTTTACTTATAATATGACATCTCTCTTTACCAGGTAGCACAAGAAATCAAATATGCAAAGAACCTTTATGATGAAAAGGCACAAACTTTGGCAGAAGATGACTCTTCAGATGAGGAGGATTTCTAAAAGATGCAATCCTGTGATATGATTAAATCTGTGTTCGTGTTGTTTATACTGCAGTACCTTCACAGCGAGCTTAATACATTAAACTGTGTTGTCTCAACAATTGTCACATTGGCCCGGTCAGCACAACACAAAAACATGACATTACACCACTACAGAAAGTGAATAATGTCATTACATTACATTACATTCAATGTAAAATACAGTCATAATATTGGTAGTAACTCACAGAATACAATCTTAACATCAGTACAATCATTATAAATCATCTCTATCAGTTCCACTGCCCTTTTTCGGGAGGGGGTGGGGGGGGGGATTTGAATAGCCCCTATACTCCTGAGCAAGCATGTTGTTAAAAGCTTTATTCAGATGTGTTGGGATAAAAGATGCAGATATCACAGTCTTGCTTAAAACCACAACATAGCCTGCCAACCACCCTTTTATTGGCATCCACAGAAGAGGAACAAAACATGATACTAGTACATTTGCCACAAAACTACTTTGACATAAGTCATTTCATGTCAGACTTTTCTGTGTAAGGACTGGCATGAAATGTTTTTGATTGTTGCTCCCTGTTGCATTTTACTAATACTAATTCTAGCAAAAATATAGCTTTGGGACTGTAATCTTATTTTAAGTAATACGGGCACAAACAATCATCATCATCATCATCATCACCGTAACGCTGTGTGTTGTTGGGTCACCAGTTGCTGTTGACAGTCTTATTAGCTGACTCCAGCTTTGATGGTCAGATTCAAAGGGCTTCAGGCCTGCCCAGTCAGTCAAGCTCTGGATCCAGGTCTTTTTTGGTCTGCCTCTTCCCCTCTACTTAGTTCCGTGGTATTGTTTTTTGAGAGGCCATTTGATCTTAGGATGTGTCCATATCATTGCATTTTCTGTCTTTTCACTGGAGTTAAAAAGAGTTTCATAGTTGCCAGACAGTACATTGCACAGTTTATTGTGTGGAATATTTTGCCCTATCTCACCAAATGCATTACTACAGTTACATCAATATATTAAAAGCATACAGATTGAATCCTTTCCACTAAAATACACTAATCACAATGTCATCTTTAGATACAGGGTTCATCTCAGCGCCTGAAGTTCACCTGACTACCATTGATTGTTTGTATCAGAGAAAACAATGTTTTCAATTTCTGAAATGTACTCTTGTTCTTGTGGGGGAAAATATGATAGCTTTCTCTTGTCTTCCACATCAACACAATAGTTAGGTATGCTGTAAATAACCTTTGCGGGTAGCTTCAGTCAAGTAATGGTCGGAAGAATGTAAAATACATGTGCCAGATGTTTTCTGTAAATAGTTTAAATGTTTGAACATAAAGTAAAATAGAGATCCCTTTTTAGGCCTTAGGCGCATTGGGCATATAGGAAGAGCACCCCACATTTTTAGAGACCAATCGACACTCGATGGGTAATGTGGTCAGTATTACGCCAGCCGTCTTTACTTCCCCAGGACAGCCATCCTGGAACCAATTTTAGGCTGGGTCGACCTGCGACACCCCCTACCATGATAAAAACCCATGCAGCCAGCAGTAGGTTTCGATCGCGGTATGTGTGAATTACGAGTTGGACTCACAACGCCTGAGCCACAGGACGCTGCTAAATGTTGGAACATACAATTACAATTTTGTAAAAAAAATTATCATCATCAGATGCAAGTAATAGCAGTGCATGTAATCAGTTTTGGCTCAACACTTCCAATTGTAGCAAAACCTTTTACGATGTTGCTTGTTAGGTGGGAGGAGTCTTAGAGCCCACGTGGGGAAATCTGCATCTAAGATCTGTTATTTACCTGGCTGTCACATCCTCCAAACCCCTTGGTCTAAAAAAACTGGACCAAAAGGTCAAGACTTTCCTATCCTCAAGTAGACAGTCCTGATATTGGAACAGCTACTCACATTCTTGGTGGGTTGGTCTCATGGCGTATTTAGACATTGGTCTCCTTAGTCTTCCAAGGCATTCTTAAAAGAGAACACCTCTCCTGGGTCTCCAGTTTCTTTCTGCTCTTTATTCAGTTACTGTGGTTCAGAAGCATACAGTAGCCTGGGCAATAAGTGACTGAAAGGAGCAGTAAAATTCTACAAAAGCAGACTGTTAGCTCTTTTGGTGAAGTCTTATAGAACTATAATTTGGCCTAGCCGTGGGCGCCAAGTTGCGAGACACTTTCCTGCTGGGGGAAAGATCTAGGGTTAAAATCTGCACAAAGGTGGGTTTGTTTAAAAATTGACTTGATTGTCAGGCTGACCCAGTCTGTGATGGGTACCAGGTAATTTCCTGGGAAGCAAAGAAGTGGCTGGTGAGGTGTTGACAACATCACCCATCCAGTTCTGATTAGTCTTTTAAAAAACCCAAGTCTGGCATCATATCCCCAGTCTGCCACTTGGTAAAAAAAGTCTCATCAGTTGAGCCTGTAAATATTTGTGCTTGACGTGTTCACAGAGGCTCAGGTAGTCTTTTTTTTTTTTTTTTTTAACGTATCCAGAAACCATGAGTTGTAAACCCTTTGGCTCGGTACTATGGATATCGCAACCCTTCGGCATTGATTCCATTATAGGTACCGTTAATCTGGGAGAAATGTGGCTTTTCTGCCTACCCCCGGGAGTGAACCCGGACCACAAGGAGTTCGTCACCCGGCCGCCGCGAAAGTCAGGTTTAACCAACTTCGCTAGAGAGCCGGGCATGCTCAGGTAGTCAAGTTGCTACAGCTCGTTCCTGTTAATATGTGAAGGCCGTAATGTACGTCATATCATTATCCATATATTTTGTAAAGCTGATGAAGGTTTTTTTGTTTGTTACATTCATTTTTTCGTTCGTGATTGTGTTGTACTGAGAAGCTGACTAATTTAACTTCTCGTTTGTGTCGAATTTTTTCTTGGCCCTGGTCCTTTTCTAAAAGTTTTGACTTCTGCTGCAATCATGTGATTTTTTGGGGTGTAAGTTTTGTATGTAACTGCACTGTGTTCTGAATACACATCCTAATGTAGTAGTTATTGAATGGTGTAGCCTTTAAAGGACATGAAACACTGTAATGACTGTATCCCTGAGACGCTATGGGAGGCCATGGGTCTAGCATCACATGCTCAGAACTCTGCTGGTGTCAAAATGGTCTGCTTTCCTTACTTTACAAAATGCAATGGTTGAATTTCAACAGGGTCTTTATACATCCGTGTATATTTGGGATGGGTGATTTTTATTTTTTTTAAAATTTGTGGTGGACACATAATGTGAAACAGTTGCTAGAATATTAAACATGTTTAATGTATTGATTTTAGCACGTCGGCTAAAAAATACACCATAAGATAGCAAGGAATTATGAAGATGTTTGATCGCAAATGCAGATTAGCAAAGTATATGAATTACTTGCTAACCTGTGTGTATTGTTATATTACTATGGTGATGTATTTATCTTTGGTAAAATATTGGTCTGTATAAAATGTTTGCACTGTTTATCTCTCCACTGTGTTGCCAATATTTGTTCAGGATGTGATGGAATGTTTACTAATAATTTGTATACTTGTTTTACAGTATTCCAAGTTAAATTTTCAGCACACCATTTGTTTCTTTCTGACGTAAGCCATGTTGATTTCTTAAATATGCTGTTTTTTTTTTTTAAAAATATCCTGTCTATTTATAAATAGCTTTGAGATATAATAGTTGATGGCATATATTTTCAGACTGTATATTTTCAAACATATTCATTAGAGCCATTCCAACATGAAACATTTGTTTGGCATAATCTTTTTTATCAAATGAAAGCCCTGCAGTTTGATGCAGATTGAACAGTTAAATAGTATTTGATTGAACGCACCGGGTTGTTTCATTCAGGGCAGAACCCAGTATTTTGTTTATAACCCGGACACTGATATAGATATGGCAGCAAAATTTGGAGTGGACTTACCTCTGTGCATGGAAAATTGGGTGACATCATCATAATAGGTGCGGAAAATGGCCACTATTGGCATTCCATAATGTGGAAAGTCTGTCGCAGTACTGCAGGTAAACGAGTGCGACTCGAGGTCACATGATGTTTTGCTGCCTGGGCGCCAATGGTGACCATTTTCAGCATTTGTTATGATGTCATTTGACTTTGCAGAAAGGGGGGGGGGGGTAAGTCAACTCCAAATTTTGCTGCCATATTTTTATTAATGTTCAAGTTATGAATGAAATACTGGGTTCCGGCCAGTATAAAATCATCCAATATAAATGGTTTTTATAAAATATATTTTGTTACATTCTGTTCCTACATAATCCTTATTGTCATGTGTTTACCCTTTTGTCATGATTTTTATTTTTTTTTATTTTGGGTCTATACTTCTGTCACAGTCGCAGGTCGACCCAGCCTAAAATGGGTACAGGATGGGCTGTCCTGGGAAAGTAAAGACAGCCGGCGTAATGCTGACCACATTACCCACAGAGTGCTGATGGTCTGTAAAAATATGGGACGCTCTGCCCATATGCCCGATGCGCCGAAAGGCGTGAAAAGGGATCTTTACTTTTTTTTTACTTTACTTCTATCACAACTGGAGCATTTTGTATGGTGATAGTCGAACAAACCAAAAACATTATTATCAATTTAAAACAAAAGACCAAAGATACAGAGAGTTGCCCTGTCTAGATCACAGAAATAATCACAGATGATGTATGGTGTGAAATCCTGGGTCCGAACAGGTATAAATAAAAAGCATATTGGAACAAGGAAGTTAAAAGAAAGCTCCTTCCTATACACTGTTTGATTGCTGGATAAGCACTTGGTAGCAGCTTTCACATTTGCAATGGTATGAATGTTGTAATTCATTTTCTTCTTCGCATTCACCGGCTGCTCACTCTGGTGCAGTTTTCTGGCTTTCATCCACTTCTGGACTTTAGTCTTGTTCTGGAACTTGAGTTTTGCATGCACATTTGTTTTACAGATCTGGCTTTTTCTGTATGCAAACTGTTGGTTCCTTACCTCTCAAGAAGATGCACTCCGTCTCCGTCATAAAACCCCTAATTATTTGACTCTTACGATTTGCTTGTTGGGGGAGGGGGGGGGGCAGCGGGTCTACCAAACCACCACATGGAGCCTCAGAATCCACACCGGAGATGTAATTAACTCTTTCCGCCAGACCAAGTACCCCACCATGAGTTCATTTGTGAGTCTAATGACAACACATCTTTCTGACTCTCTTCTATCACAGACACTTGTTAAATTAACTCACACTATTCTGTTTGTTATTCTTGTTCCTTCAGTCCCATAATGTTATTATTTTAACTTCATTGGATTTATACAGAGTCTGATTTACCCAAGAATCTTTCTAGTCAGAAAGTTACAGTAACTGCTGACTAGTACTCAAGAAGTTAAAACTGTAAGTCATTCATAAATCTTGGTTTGTTATTTTATGACTAGTACTTTATTTCTGCTTCCCCCCCCCCCCCCCAATTTAAATAATACTGCTGTCAAAGAAATATATTTTTGAAAGTCAGGTGGTGAATGCTAATTTCATCTGATCTTGAGACCTTACACCATGTTATCCTAATCATGTTAAATACAATTAGCCCATTCCTTCTTGTATTACTTTGAAGCAAAGCAATTCCATTGCACTTGGATCTCATGTGAGAGATAGCCAGTATAAATGAGATTTCCTTGTTAGTGCGGTTGATGTGACCGTTTGTTGTCTTTGCCTTGTCAAAATAATGTTTACATGTATTATGTCTCTGGGTTTATCTTACTGATTTTTTTTTAGTTTGGCAGTGTCTGTATATATTTTGTGTGTTTGGATGAAATGCTGTGTCTTCTCATTAAGAATATTGAATGTTGCCTGCTTCTTCTTCTTCCGGGTTGTCTACTGATCAGTGTTGAATGTTGCCTGCTTCTTCTTCTTCCGGGTTGTCTACTGATCAGTTTTGAATGTTGCCTGCTTCTTTTTCTTCATATGCCCCTGCTGTAAATTCTGATAGAAAGTTCTGGTTGTTTATCCACTTCTGGACTTTAGTTTTGCATGCAAATCCGGCTTACAGATCTGACTTTTTTATGCAGCCTGTTGGTTCCTTGGCTCTCAGGCAGATGCACTCCAGGAAAACCCCTACTTTGTCAGCTCTTATGACATGCTTGCAGTGGATGTAGCCCCCACCCGAGCACACGTTGTGCAGTATGTTGGCAATTTGTTGGTGTTTCTAGCTGAGTATAAATTCCATAGTTAATGTTGGCTGAGAGGTCTGTAGTTTTGTTCTGTTATTCAGTAAAACCTCAATAACATGAACTCACTTAAGGTGACCATTCAAGTTAACATAAACAATATTTTTTTTTTGTCCAGCAGGGATATGTTATTCATAATACAAGGTACATCTATTAGTACCACATCTGTTAGTACAGAGTTGGCATACATTTTTTTTACACAGTCTCTTGATTTTTCATTCCCATGGAATTTGTTGTATTAATGAGATTTTTTTACTCTCATTGATGTCATTATCTTGATTCTCTACTTGAAATATACATTACTTTCTTGACATTCTTACGTTATATGTTTGTGTTTTCTAGTTTTCTTCAGCTGATAGACCTAAAAGTTCTTGAATGGGTCTAAATGTTCTTGATTCTGTTAGCTGGTAGGTCTGAATGTTTTTTATGTTATTCGCTGATAGGTATCAATGTTCTTGATCTTCTCAGATGATAGATCTAAAAGTTCTGGAATAGATGTAAATTATATCCTTATTCTGTTAGCTGATAGGTGTAACTGTTCTTGATCTGCTTAGCTGATAGGTCTAACTGTTCTTGATCTTCTTAGCTGATAGGTCCAACTGTTCTTGATCTTCTTAGCTGATAGGTGTAACTGTTCTTGATCTTCTTAGCTGATAGGTGTAACTGTTCTTGATCTTCTTCGCTGATAGGTCTAACTGTTCTTGATCTTCTTAGCTGATAGGTGTAACTGTTCTTGATCTTCTTAGCTGATAGGTCTAAATGTTCTTGACGAGCAGTATAAATCAGTTTCAAGCTCAGAATATCCCTGTCCTCAACTGTTCCAATAAAGTGGTGGTACTGCCTACTTGTGAAAATACCGGTGTGAATTGACTTCAGTGTTGGTTGTGTTTCGTGTCTATCATTCTCAGCAGTTTTATTTTTATCTACACTTGTAAAGCACTTATCACTATGCTACCACTGCTGCATGAATATTTAGTTTATAACTTTATAGAAAGACTAAAGAATTGATGATTACTAATTAAAATATTATCTTGTTTTTCAGTTAAGTAATATAAATTGAGTTATCTAAGTTGTACTTTAAGTTATCCAAGTTGTACAGTCACTTGTGTCCCCAGATTTCTTTGCATCAGACATTCTGTGTACAAAATTATTTTACCCAATATTTTCATTGTTTATTAAATGTTCTACCCTTGTACTGCAACTATCAGTTTAATACGTGTCGACAACATGCATTGTTTGCTATTAGTTTTGTTTTTTTTTTGTTTTTTTTTTACATTTTGTTCTATTTTTGTAGGTATAATACAGGGTTTGTCATATGTTAACATTAATTGAATCAAACTTTTGGTGAATGTTCTTAATAAAGTTGAGGTTTGGAACAGTTATTACTTCTGACTTTCACTTCATTGTTTGTTGTTGGTAAAATAATGGTTTTGTCCTGCCTGTCACATTGTTTGTAAAATAATGGTTTTGTCCTGCCTGTCACGTTGTTTGTAAAATAATGGTTTTGTCCTGCATGTCACATAGTTTGTAAAATAATGGTTTTGTCCTGCCTGTCACGTTGTTTGTAAAATAATGGTTTTGTCCTGCCTGTCATGTTGTTCGTATAATAATGGTTTTGTCCTGCATGTCATGTTGTTTGTATAATAATGGTTTTGTCCTGCATGTCACATTGTTTGTAAAATAATGTCCTGCCTGTCACTTGTGGCACAGAGAAAACATTTGGGGGGGGGGGGGGGGGGAGGGTAAAGGTTATGAGATTTATGAATATCACGTGATGAGGCTTCCACGATGTGGTGTTTGTACCATATTCTCAAAGCTACAAAAATCCGTCCTTTTGTAAACCACCCACAGTGAGAGTTGAACCTCTGTAAACATCAAGGATTACATTTTGAAACCAATCATGTCTGAGTGGGTGATCATGCCTCTCCATAATATACGATCTCCTGCAGCATGTATCAGTTCGTGTGCCGACACACCTCCATGCCTTGCAACAAGATTGTCAAGAATCTTCTCGTTGTCTTCCTCTATCCCTCCTTCCACAGAGGTATGTATATATTTCTTTATTGGGTTCTTCCACTACTATGTGTGTGCAGCATACCTGTTTCTCTACAATTTACATTCATTCACTCCTTGTCCTATTGTGCCAACATGCGTCATATAGGGCTTGCAGTCCATTACTCCATTTTGTTCTTAGCTGTGCAATAACTTTGAAATCATGGGTGGAATCTAGACCAGCACCTTTGGCTTCTTTCGTCAACTTTCATTTTATGGTTTTTCTTGGAGGAATAGAAAAACAAACGAAGTAGTCCTTACTGAGACATGAAAGTTGAAAACGTATTAGTACAATTCTACATAGTTCATAGACAGTCGATTCTTTTTTTGAAGTTGGTAACAACTAGCAAAACTGAGGGGAAAAAGAGGAAAAACAAAAATATCAAGAAGGAAGGGGTGAGACAAAAACAATGACCAGATCCATGATTCTGGTGATCGTGTGAGAATGTGAAACATAATAGTCTACGCTTACTGGCTCTGCACAGTAGGAGGATGATGATGATGAATGGAAATGCAGCGAGCGTGAAGCCAGTTAGTAACCAGCGATAGTTAGTCCAGTAAAACTAATTAACAGAAGTTGACACAACAGATTTAGCATGTGAAAAGTGCTGCATAACTGTTTACGGCAGAACAGAAGCAAAGATGAACTGAGAAAAACTGGGCAGAACATGTGAAATAGCACACACTCGTTATCTCAGTTTGACTCAAAAACCACTCCCTCTTGCAAAGCATGGTTTGTCCAACAGCCAAGGAGTTGAATTTTTTTTTTTTTTTTTGCTCCATAACTCTCCCCTATCTCTTCTCTCTCTCAGCCTCTCTTTCTCTGTTTATCTATTTATATTTTAACCCCTTAAATATTAAATAAGACAGCTTAAAATCACATGTTTCTTGATATATAAAAGAATATAGGGTAGGTCGGGGCAAAGACCTGCAGTTTCATGTTTTTTACAAATTTCTGGAAAACCGTTCGCATGTATTCTATGAAACTTCAAGTGGATATAGTTTAGCCACTTACCCGCCATGTATATGGCTACTGAGTCTGTGTTCTTATTAATAATCAAAATAAATGCATTTTCTGGGCATCTATACGTTGCGGGTCTTTGCCCCATTTGTAAAATTAATGACATAAGACTGGGAAAAAATTATTGTAAAATCATTCTTTATTCAAGAAATTAAAAAATCACTGAGGTCATTTGAAAAACTGATCATATTTTTAAATCGGGTTGAACTGTTGAAAATTGGCTTCGAAAGTTTCAAAACAATGTCTCCCTTTTCAAAATAGGACTCTTCACTTGTTTCTGTAAACCTTTTAGTTAGAGGCGCTCGCTTGTAGAAGATACCATCGTATCCCTCATCATCACAATCAGTAACTTTAACCACATACAACCTAAAAGAGTTTTTTGCTTTTCCATGCACCTTGACGACAGCAAAGTCACCAGGTTGCAGTTCTAAAGCACAATCCAGCTCTTCTTCTCCCGAAGACAAGACGGTCAAGTCCCTGTTTCATCCATATTGTAGATACAGTCGGGTGTAAACTTGTACCGGCGCAGAACACTCGTAAGGTTGTCAAAGTATTGGTCCAGTTGCAGTCGATTAAAGCCCATTGTCCTTGCAATGCTCGTCTTTCGTGGTGTCCGCAATGATAGTCTGTTTCTTTTCATAAAGGAATGTGTGAAATCCTTTCCAGCCAGCTTTGTTGCAGTGGAAAAGGGATGAGGTATGTTATTTTTCTCTGCATAAGAATACAACAGAAACCGGAGAGACTTGAGGGTTAATCCAAAAAATCGCTGGTCTAGGGCTTTACAATGTTCTACTAACTGTTTTTCATGTTCATTGGAAAAGACAGTCTGGAATCGCCCCAGCTTTTCTGCTCCAACACCAGTCTTCAATCTGTTCCGTAGCGTTGACTCGTGGAAACCGATCACTTTGGCCGCTTGTCTAATAGAAACACCCGTCTCTATCAGAGCCTTGGCTTCGTTCAGTAAGGATTCAGTGAGTGGTTTCTGGCTCGTCTTCCTTTTGTAATTCCTGGAAATAAATAACAGAATCATATTGTAAACAACTGAGGATGATAAGGGGAAAACTCACATTCGTGGGCAATGCCGCGCATTCATGGGGTAAAGACACGCATTCATGGGGTAAAGACACTCACGCGGGTCTTTGCCCCACCAGGCTGCGGGTTTTTGCCCCATTTTATCATAATTTAACATTCGTAACTTTTAACCAATAAAAACTAAATAACCTCAACAGGTCACGTCTATTTCTACTGTTAATATGTGTTACTTTTTGATGAATAAGATAAGTAACAGCTTTATTGCAAACTTTTTGTGTGAACGTGCACTGACAAGAGTCACAGTATTACATTAAAAGTTGAAAAAAGCAACTGACCTCATTTTCTTGGCTGGTGACAGCAGGACTTGGATGAATTATGGCAACCCACGTGATACCGTCTAGCCAGTGTCGGCCAAGCTAAAGCCGGCCACAAAAAACAACAACCGGAACATCTAAATGGACTGCGTGTTTTTGCCCCACGCGGGTCTTTGCCCCGACCTACTATACATTAAAAAGGAAAAGAGAAGCACTGTTCTTTGGTCATGTGATGAGCGGGGAGGCTGTGGAGAAGGCTGTAACGACTGTGAAGATCAACGGTAGAAGAGGGAGAGGCAGACCAAGAGAGATGGACTGCTACGGTGGCATGGAGGGATATCATCGATGAACTGATCCAGATAATAGGGGACAGAGATCTGTGGAAGTGCATGAACTCCTACGCCAGTCAGCAGGGCACGTGATGATGATGTTAAAGAAAATGTAGACTTTCTGACTGGTTTAAGTTTGAGAAACAAAACGTATGAAAACCGACCTGAGGCGGTGCCCATTTAAGGACTTCTGTTAAGGAACTTTTCCATCGTTGTCTATACTGCTTGGTTACATCTGACTAGCAAACACGCATAATCTTATTGGCAACGAGTATGCCGTGCTCGACCTGCTCAGGTCTTGTCAATAAACAAAAGAGGGTCAAGTCATGGTGACATCCAGCAATGACACAGCCATCTCTTGACCAGTGACTGTTAGTCGTGCGTAAGAACAAAGTCGACACTGTCCTGTAAGTCACCACCACGAACAGGGAGGGTATCAGTATAAGAGGAAAACAATCCATGTGGCTCATGTTGTGAACTGCAGATTCAGAAATTTCAGGCAAATGTCCTGTTGCCAGAGAACTTGTTGCGATAAACAGCATTTCTAGTGTCGGATTATTCGTATTGGCACTTCTGACTGCTGCCGTATGTATTTACTGTTTGCGTACACTGTTGAATTGCTTAAGAGTGCATACACTCTGTGTATTGTTTTTATTTTTAACTAAGGGACAGCGATGATAAGGTGTATAGTTTTGTTGGCCCAGAAACAGAGCAACTTTGGGGTGACCCGTTTGCTATAAATTTGGAACTGCGATTCCCTGATCACCCGATGCTCCGCCTGGTACATTCAACACGTTTACTTCAGTCTGACCAGGGTTTCAAAAGCAGAAGACATTGGAGGTGGATTTACCCCCCCCCCCACCCCCCCCCTTTCCCACCGTATCTATTTCTATGCAAACCCCAAGAAGCCTGATCATAGTTTAAGAGCGTAATAATAATAATAATGTGCTGAATTGTAAATAAATATAAAACATTTGAAATGATATGAAATGTATAAACAAACGCTTTTAAACAGAATTTATGTACATTTAAAGTGGACTGTAGACAGAGGTGGATTAACCATTAAGCATATTAGGCACGTGCTTAGGACATCGAGAAGGGAAGGGGGTACCACATAAAATTTTTTTCAAACCTCAAGCAGCCGGTTAAAATTCTCAAGGGTTGTAATAAAAAATGATAGCGGGATGCCTATGATATAACCACAGCAGCAGTTTTGATATCTTTCCTTAAATATTTGAAGCAGTAGAATACATAACCGAAGACCAGTCATAAAAGGAGACCCTAGAAGAGAAGCAAATAACGTTTCAGATAAAGGGCAAGAGCTAGAGTTCGTTTTCATGTTGAATTTTGGGAATAAGATATTGCAGAATTGTCATAGAATAAGTTTAGTTTTACAAAATGAGGATATACAATTAAAAACAGTTGCAGGTCTGTTAGCTGACTAGTTGTGCACTTCTAGATAAGAATTTCATGGAAAGATTTAAAACAAAATGAAAAGTAGATCAGCAAGCTTCACAATATAACAAACAAACAAAACATGAACGTTGCGGCTACGGAGCCTTCATCAGCACATACATAAATCAAACAAAACCACACGGATACACAAAATAACTTAGCTGAGTGTCCAGAAGTGTCCAGTGGTATGAGAAGAATTCGAGAGGTATGAAGCAGCTACAAATGAAATGCTACCAGACGATGAATACAAGGCAGCTACAACTTGCAAATGTATCAGAAAGAAGCTACACAATGTCGGAGAGACGTCAGAAGTTTATCTGAATGCTAGAGATGGGTCTAAATTTCATATCAGCACCCTTTACACAAATGTTCAAAAACTTAAAACTGCGATGAAAAGAAGTAGTGATATATACAAAGATATATTTTTTTCTTCGTGATGTACCAAGTAATGTTCCAGCATCATCTATTAACACTGAGAGATATTCTCAGTGCTGTCAAAAGCTAACTGATGCTAACTTAGAGGACTTCAACAGTAATTTTTCAGCTGAGCTTCAGTCATTTCTTTGATCATTCGTGCACCATAAGCTCAGTGCAACAACAAAAAATACAAGAACAAAACAAACAGTGCAAAGAACCACACACACAAATTTAATCATAGTGAACTTTATACAATAATTGTACAAGACAATATTAAGTGTGTCTTTCCAAATGTAGACACTGATTTTCGTAATTTTTGTTAATATGATTGGTCGCAAATTGCTCACTTTGGATCATAATATTACAAACTTCACCAATCTTACAAAACGAATTCACGAAATTACTTGTGAAACTATATATTTTCAGACGAAGAAGAGTGCTTCCAGCAAAACTATTTTGTCAGGATAAGATTTGAATTCGTATTCTGATCTTATATTCGATATTTTTATTATTTGTCACAGCTCAGGAATAAGTTATTTCGTTTAGATCCATGACCAGAAGTCAATAAATGAATTCAGAATGTCAGGATACCCAGTGTGAGTTATCGCTCATTACTGAATTATAAATGAAATTGTGACAATTATTGTCTTGAGCTGTAGACAGGCTATGAACTAATGATAATGCTCAACACTTGAGTGGAACTCTGATCAGGCTATATAGTCTGCTTACATTATCATGCCTTGCTAAAGATAACGGTAGAGAGGAAAGTGACCAGGAAAAAGCTTCCATACACCAGCAACGCATGGAAATGCCCAGTGTGCAGTGAGGAAATAACTTCTACACATCAGCAACGTATGGGAATGCCCAGTGTGCAGTGAGGAAGTAACTCTACACATTGGGAATGCCCAGTGTGTAGTGAGGAAATAACTACACATCAGCAACAATGGGAATGCCCAGTGTGCAGTGAGGAAATAACTACACATCAGCAACAATGGGAATGCCCAGTGTGCAGTGAGGAAATAACTTCCATACATCAGCAAGGCATGGGAATGCCCAGTGTGCAGTGAGGAAATAACTTCCATACATCAGCAACAATGGGAATGCCCAGTGTGCAGCGAGGAAATAATGGGGATCTAAACTAGATGCCTGGGACTCGCGAGCAAATAAATTAGAGGAAGTTGCAGGAGATGCGGTACCTGCTGCTCGTAAGTCCCAGCCATCTAGTTTAGCCACCCATCCGCGCTACGCGTAGCGGAGCATGGGATACTGTCGGCGTTGTGGCATAGTCGCAGAAACAGGTCCCCAATTAACATATCGCTGAGACCCTGTTAGAGCATTGGTTTCGTTATTCGGAAGCCGATCCTAGTTTAGTTTTGCCGCGATTTGTTCCGTGGCAGAAAGTCAGCAATTTACACAATGACTGAGGCCCTGTTAGGCTACTTGCTTGGCCGCCATAATATCAGGTAGAAGTTCGGAGGAGAGCCATACTGATACTACTAGAAATCCTGATATTACTACTGCTGCTACTAGAAATACTGATGCTACTACTACTGCTGCTTCTACTACACTACCACCACCACTGCTACTAGAAATACTGATGCTACTACTACTGCTGCTTCTACTACACCACCACCACCACCACTGCTACTAGAAATACTGATGCTACTACTACTAGAAATACTACTACCACTAGAAATACTACTACTACTACTAGAAATACTGATGCTACTACTACTAGAAATACTACTACTACTAGAAATACTACTACTACTACTAGAAATACTGATGCTGCTACTACTAGAAATAATACTACTACTAGAAATACAGATGCTACTACAACTAGAAATACTGATACTACTTCTGCTACTACTAGAAATACAGATGCTACTACAACTAGAAATACTGATACTACTACTGCTACTAATAGAAATACTGATACTACTACTACTGCTGCTTCTACTACACCACCACCACTACTACTAGAAATATTGATGCTACTACACCACTACTATTGTTACTACTACTACTACTAGAAATACTGATACGACTACTACTGCTGGTTCCACTACATCACCACCACTACTACTACTACTGAAATACTGATATTACTACTACTGCTGCTTCTACTACACCACCGCCACTACTTGTACTAGAAATACTGATACTACTACTACTAGAAATACTGATACTACTACTACTGCTGCTCCTACTACACCACCACCACCACTACAACTAAAAATACTGATACTACTACTACTGCTGCTCCAACACCACTACCGCTACTTCTAGAAATATGGATACTACTACTGCTGCTTCTACAGCACCACCACTACTACTACTAGAAATACTGATACTACTACTACTGCTGTTCCAACACCACTACAGCTACTACTAGAAATATGGATACTACTACTACTGTTTTTTCTACACCACTACTACTACTAAAAATACGGATACCACTACTATTACTGAGACACCACTACAACTTCTGCTACTCCTATTACATTATTACTATTAATTCTACTACTATCACCACCACTACCAAAATTACTAATACTGCTGCATCTACTATTATTCTATGTAACAAGCTACTGTTTTGAAGTGGTAATTGTTAAGCATTTGTTTCATTGTTGAACTCTAGTAATGTTACAGATTGAAATCCACTTCAGTAATTGTTTATATTCCAGACTACAACATTCCTCAGTTAAAACTTGCTGTTGCATTTGCAATCCTTCGGATGAAACCTCCAGAACTGTCTGCTCGAAAATACACAGAGATGATACAGGCCCAGTATTTGTCATCTTGTTCACGTCTGCAAGACCAGAACCACCAGAAAAAGACGCAGATGCCACAGTCGCAGCAGCAACAGTTTGACAAGACTGTATTTTTGCAAGACAAAAACACTTCTGCAGGTTTTTTTATGTTGCTACGTATTCTTAACAGCATGTCTGACAGAATTTCAGCTGCGTTACCAAGTAGTCATCGTAACATGCTGTGTTTATTATTTTTATTTTAAAGATAATTTCCTTGTGTCAGTTACAGGAGTGCATTCTGGAGAACAAAGCATAGAGTAACTGGCCGCCTAACAAACATGGGAGGTGACTAATTAGGAGTGTTTCCGTCAAAGTCCATTTACCTAAGAAGCAAGGAACCAGCAGTCTGCATATAAGTAAGCCAGATATCTGTAAAATAGATGTGCATGCAAATCTTAAGTCCTGGATCAACACCAAAGTTAAGGAGTGGACGAACAATCAAAACTTTCCACAGAAGTTTACAACCAGCCAATGCTAAGAAGAAAAAGACAGATATTTTACTAAAAACCACAGTAGCCTAACGATTATTGCAATAACCTGACAAGATAGCCATCATAGAATCAGTCCTAACAAGGGAGGATAATTTTTTTCTTCTGAAATACAGGTAATGGATAAGCCGAGCCTCAGACATGGTTCCAAGATATTCCTCAGAATTTTCTCATGAATTGTGGGTTGAGGAAAATGCACAGATCTGAAGCTGATGTGAAAGATGAAGGTCACAAACACAGTTGCCTGAAAATAAGTTGATGAATCAGGTCACAGATCTTTAATTGATGTTAAAAGTGGAGTTCACAGTCCACCAATATGCCAAGATTGTTTATGAAAGAGTTATAGATCTGAAATGTATGTCAGAGGTGAAGATCACAATCCACCAGTTGACACAAACACATTTATGACCAGATCACACATGTGAAATTGAAGAATGACATGTTAAGACACTTCATATCACATCTTCAGAATAATTAACTGGATACTATATAATGTAAAGAGAGCCACGACAACCCAGTGATTATGTGTTTAGTTTTGTGTTGAGACAGATAGCTTTCTTAAACTTGATCTCGGCTCCCAGTCGACCCAGGCCAAAGTGGGCACCATACATTTTTGGGAAGTAAAGGCAGAAGGTGTGAAATTGACCACATCATCCATGGTATTGTGGATGACCCTTTAAAATAAAACATGGCTGACACTCTGTATCCTATATTTCGAGGCATGGAAGGGGTCTTTCCCCTTTTTATCATCATCATCATCAAATTGTGCCATTGAATGTCACTTAGAGCTTGCAGTCTATTCCTCTGTACCTTTCTGTGTGGTGCAATTCAATATCATTGATGCAATCCAGTCCAGGTCTATGGCCTCTCCCATCAACATTCATTTTAGGTTTTCACGTGGATATCTTCAATTCATCAAACTATTTGTTCTCCCTTTCATTGCCTATTTATTGATTATTTGCTTATTTCTTCTCAGGATTTGCCAAATATAGTTCACTTATGACTTAAATATAACTTGGCTTCCTTTCCAGTAAGTTACAGTAGCAGAGTTATTTTTTTACATGATGGGGTAGCTGGCCCCATTCCCAACCATCCTCTTTTCTTATCCAGGGTTAGGAACTGACAGTGGTGGAGATCTTTGACCTTCTACTTTGCTTTAACTCTGTCAGTCTCAGAACACCATAGCTGATGCCTGATTGAAGCAATAATAATGACAAGAAAAGCATAAGTATATGACATCCACATGGTCCAAACACACAGCATATTGTAGGTGTCCTGTATTGTTGGATTGATGAAGTTTGCCTGAATAAACATAACATGAACAAATATACAAAACATGTTGACTGGTGCACATGAGTAATCCAGTACACATGGTGCCTTCTTTAGGGCTGAAAGAGTTAAAGACCAGATATACACATGGTGCCTTCTTTAGGGCTGAAAGAGTTAAAGACCAGATATACATATGGTGCTTTCTTTAGGGCTGAAAGAGTTAAAGACCAGATATACACATGGTGCCTTCTTTAGGGCTGAAAGAGTTAAAGACCAGTTATACACATGGTGCCTTCTTTAGGGCTGAAAGAGTTTAAAGACCAGATATACGCATGGCCTGATTTAAAAAAAAAATAATAACCTTGCTTGCAGTCCGTTAAGCTGTATGAGGATATGGTGCATTGTCCATGATATTGATGACTAGTATGGCACCACAGAGAACAAAACAGTATCATATAGGTTGCCCTTCCTCCCCAGATCATGCTGTTGTATCTGAGAGTCACCCAAGTGGAACAGTTCATCCAAGTGAAACAGATGTTTGTTTGAAATCGCCCCAACCAGCAACTACAAATATTACTTCCAGACATCCCCAGGCCAGAGGAGAAATATGCAACAATACTGCAGAAGACATATTAAACCCAGTTTTAAAGTCTAAAAACACAGCTAATTGTGATGATACTTCAGTAAGAGTTTTGTCATTAATAATTTAGTAAAAACTAGCTTGGTCATTAGTGTTTTTTTTTGGTTTGTAAATAACTCTTTGTCAGAATTAATTGAAAGTCCACAAGACAGAAGGTTGTGGATATACATGACTACCAATGCCACACGGCATAGACTATAATAAGTAATTTTATTTGGAACCCATAGCGGAAAGAGATAGAGGGTGTCCTGAACCACATGATAATGAGAATTAGAGGTGAGTATGGGTAGAAAAGTCTGGGAAGTAAAGGTGGCTGGCCTAATTTTCACCACATCACTCCTCGAGTGCTGATTGGTTTCTAAAAATACTAGTCTACCTTTATAATTCCATAAATAAACAGAGGGGGAACCTTTGAGGCAGTTAAATATTATGAATTAATCAAGTAACAGAAATTGTATTGATTAGCACTCATAGAAAGAAGTAAATAGATAAAAACAGTTAATGAATTTTTATAAATGCTGGTTAAGTGGCACTCTCAGGGAATTGTAACCTACTGGAAGTGTCCGGTTTGCAGTTCATCATCATGTAGCAGGTCCTTTGCAGAGCGTTGCTCTCATCACAGTCTGCCTGCAAGAAACTCGGTCTCTCGCCAGTTCTCACGCCTCATGTACTTTCACATTCAAGGAGTCACTTATATCCTGTGCCCATCTTCATGTCGGTCGGCCCCTGCCCCTCCTTCCTGGTACCATGCCTTCTGCTATAATTTTTTCCAATCCGTCGTGGCGCTTGATATGACAAAAATATTTCAGCTTTCGAGACAGGATGCTGTTAAGGTTTGCAGTTACTAGGGCAAAATTGTTAATCATTCTAATGAATTTGCTGCCAGTGTAGCAGCTAGACACTTGCCTGCGGATTGGAAGGTTGTGGGTTTAGGTCCTGATGGAGCTGGACTTTTTTCTCTCCAAAATGACCCTGGCTCTTAGGTCAACCCAACCTTGAGTGGGTACCAGGTACAGTCCTGGGAAATAAAGGTGGCCAGCATGATGCTGACCACATCACCCACCCAGTGCTGATTGGTCTGTGTAGGTCTAGCCCTGTATGCCTAATAGACCTGACGGCATGGAAAGGGGTACTTTACTAAACTGATTCTTGACAGGTAATGTCTCATGCCAGCTGCCTTGACTTTCCAGGACATATCCTGACACCCTTTTAGGCTGTGTCAACTTGTCAAATCTCTGTCCTCACATAGTTGTGTAATAATGTTAATTTAATAAAATAACATCTCATAGATATAAGAGAGGGATGCATAAAACACTGTTTATTACAGCTAGCTCCCCCTGAAGTTGATGATTTCAGAGAGGTGCATATATTGGAGAATTACAGATTTATGCACAGTATGATCGAGTTACAAGGACTAACTAACCAGAAACCAGGACAGGAGGTAACATGTTGTCTTTGTTAATGTTTAATGATTTTACTTTAAAGTCTGTCTTAAAAACAGTTCCCAGAAAATTATCCATCAGACATTTTATGAAGCAGGATTGACACTAGATTTACACTAGCTGGAGAAAAAAAAAAGAATCATGCCAAAGGTGGGGATTAAACAAAGACCACTACTGTCTTGATAAGCTAGTGCTCAAACTAATATATAGCTTGGCTGTTTTATTATGACTGAAAATTGTGTGCTGTCTCCACAATGAAGGATGGCTACAGTAAACCTAATGCTGTCTGTAGGAATGTAATGGACATAGAGCAAGAGGAAGACCATGCAGAAAATGGGATGAGATTTCAAGAACAGCCTTAAAGAAATGAATACCAGCTTATACAATGCGTAGGAAAGAGCACACAGAAAATCCTTACATTTCCCAACATTTTGGTGAAGTAACTTGAGGAAGTGAAGAAGAAGAAGAATGTAGAGAGATCCCAGTCTCTTCCACAGTGTGACTCACCTGCCATTGTCCCAAAACTTCTAAAGCTAATTTTTTTTCAATGAATAGAGGGATAGACAAATAGTGTGCTTTCAACAAAGTCTTTCACTTGTAGGGAAAAGAGGAAGAGAAGATGACATGGATAAAGCCAGACACACAAACATATAATACATTCTCTGAGGCAAAAAAAAAAAAAAATGTCATCCTTTCTAAAGATCATTCAATATGGGAAATGATCTAGACATACAGCTCAGACCTACAGTCTAACTATACATTCCCCTCAATCCTAGGCATAGAAAGAAAGACTGAAGTATGTGACCTAGTACTGCATGCAAAGACCCTTAAACATGTCTACAACTCTTATCCAAAACCCGAAGGGACACACGTTTACACCGATAGATCATTGAAGGGAGCAGAAAAAACCCAGAGGAGCTGGATCGGTCATCATGCTGCAAGATGGGACAACAGTAGAAACCTCCAGAAGACTCTCAGCAAACTGCAGAGCAGAGCAGCAAGCAGTTATTGATGCAGCTAAAGTGCTTGAGAAAAGAAAAATTAAAAACAGCAAAATTGTTTTCCTTTGTGACTGCATGTCCGTCCTCCAGGAGACTCAGAGGGATCCACGAGACAACATGGAGAGAGAACTGTCCCGCCAGCTAAACACTCTCAGAAAACAGTCGGATTGTTCTCCAGTGGATTCTGGATCCTTCGGCATACCAAGAAATGAGTTAGCAGACAGACTTGTAAAAAATGGAACAATGGAAAAACAACACGCCCATTCATTGTCATTATCAGAAATCAAAACACTTATCAAGGGAAAATACAAGGAATTGTGGAGACACCAAACAGTAAACATTCACAAGACCCCATCAGCAGACTCAGTAGAAAGCAACATGCATAAAATAAAGACTGTACAGTTCCCACAGTGTGCCTGTCAAACAGGACCACAAACACCTGAGCACATTCTGCAGACCTGCCCACTCTACCTACAACTTTGAAAAGCACATGGCTTCAAGAGCAAAGTGTGCAGAGCAAGCTATGGGGAACGATACAGAACCTGCTGCTGACATGCGAGTTCATAGAGGCAACCCACCTGATGGTCTGATCTGAGCATACGAAACCGAACGCAAAGAAGAAGAAGAAGTGCTTATAAGTGTAAGTACACAAGCTTACACATTCTGTTTGAAATCACAAAGTATGGAGAATCATAATCGCTTACGGCAGGTAGCAAGTCCTAAGTACAATACCAACTGATTAGAACGCTCAAAGGAGAGCATAAAAAGGTTTTACACAAATAAACCAAATTTTTTTACCAGTCTTTATCAGTGGAGTTCTCAATATTGTGACTAGAGAGCTCAAGTGGCTAAGACAACAGAGCTTACCAACTGCATAGTTCAACATTGAGCCAGAAATATGTTATAGGAGAAAATATGGAGGGCTGTATTATAGAAAACAGACAAAGGGGTCCAAAAACTGGGCAGAAATATATTAAAAAGTTAAATAAAAAATTTAATAAATGTATACTAAATATTAATCCCTCGGGACCAAGAACACACAAACTATGAATGAAGCAATTTTTCAAGGATAGTTAGCTGCTAATGGAACAGGATTGTAAAGCAGTAACTGAGATGTCAATTTTGCCTTGTTGGTCGGCAATAGTCTTGATTCAGGAATATGTTTTTTAAGAAGTCTGTTAAATGTAAATATATCCTTGAAGTAATAAGACTACTTATGTAGGCAGTCAGTTAGGCAATATTTTTAGACATTCTGAATAATTTTAAGCTTACAGTATACAACAATACAATTTGCTTTTGTTAATCAAGTTTATCTTTTTTTTTTTTTTGTTTAGACTGATCGTCTGCTGAAATCTGCTTGCACCCACATCAGTACTTTACGGAATGTAATTAACCATGAGGTCATGATACTGTCTGAGTCATGCATGTGCAAGGGTGCTGAAAGTGTCATGATGCTAACTGACAGCCTGACTTGGATAGCAGATCGGCCTGAGTTTATGCAGGAAGTGTGTTCACTTGTTGAATGTATCATTACCAAATTTGTTCAGCCTGCAAGTTCTGGGCAGTTTCAGGTGGGTGCCGGAATTCTGATGTTTATCAGTTGTATCTCCAGTGTATTTTTATTTTTTTTATTTAAAAAAAATGTCACTCCAATGAGAATTAAAACTATTCACTTCTTAGTACCACAACACAATACTGAACAGGAACATTAATCCACTGTACCACAACACAATACTGAACAGGAACATTAATCCATTGACCAGAAAGCCTTCATAAGTGTGTGAACAGTGATACAGTTATAAACAAGAAACATAAAAATCACTTAGCTTTATAGGAGGCCTGTCACAAAGTCTCCATCAACAGTAGAGGCTGTGTCTCATTAGTGAGATACTGGACAGCGTATTTATTAGCAGGGTTCATAAGGAAAGCAAACAGTAGCACTGGTGCCTCTGTGTCGCTCCTTAGAGTGCCCTAGGAGAGTTGGCGTAAGACTAGTTATTTCACCCCGTAGGAAATTCTGAGTGCAAAGGGTTTGGTGTGAATTGGTTGAGGCCCTATGCTCCATTGGGAGATGACAGAAAAAAAAAAAACATTAATATGATAGGTTTGTTCATGAGTTAATGTTATTTTTCATTATGCTTTTGATTAAGCTAAATGTCCATATGAGAAAGAATATAATTTCGTGCGGATCAAGAAATATGCAGACTTTGGTTATTTCCTCATCTTCTTTCTTAAAGGGTCTTTTGCTTTTACTTTACTGAGAGCCGCCATGGTGTAGCGGCTAGACACGCACTTGCGGATATGTATGTTGTTGGTTCAGGTCCTGAGAGAGCTGGACTGTTTTCAAAAATTACCTTGGCTCGTAGGTTGACCCCACCTTAAATAGGTACCAGGTAAAGTCCCGGGAAGTAAAGGTGGTCAGCTGACCTTAAATGTTGATCACCTCACCCACCCAGTGCCAGTTCTATAAAATATATGACTAGCCCTATATACCCAGTACGCCTGAAGACATGGAAAATGGTAATATGCTTGTTACTGTCTGGACAGATAACATTGGAGAAACTCTACAACAGTATGTTGTGTCTGGTGGAGATGGCCAGAGGAGCAACAAGTAGAACCTTACACAGGATCTCCCCGAATACCAGCAATGGCAAAAGAGGAGGTGAAGATGAAGAAGATGATTTACAACTCTTGGGGGGGGGGGGGGTATTGAATCTGAGGATTTAGGGCAACATGGCAATTGTAACTGATACAAACTTGCAAGATAGGAAATTTGATTTGTTGCCTCCAACAACAACAAAAAACTTCCACCTTATTAGAGATTTAAACCCTGGTCTCCTCCATGAGAGCTCATCATTCTAACTACTCAGCCAGCCTCTCTAATAGTACATCTAGATTTGACCATAAAAAATATCAACTGTTGTTGCCTGTTAGGGTTTAACCATCATTGTTTATATACCATGTATATTATTTATTTACATTTTTATGCTCGCCATCTCCATGGACTGTGAGTGCCGTGCCTCCCCATAGCACAATATAACACTTTCGTCTTCAAAGACAGGACACAGTCGACTTCGCAGCCACATGTACACGCAATTTAAAATCGGCGAATCAGCCATGTGAACATGTGGACTAGCACCTGAGACAACAGATCATGCTCCAAGACTGTCCCAAATACAACATATCAAGGCAAAACTTTTGACCAAGAGAAACATTTGTGCAAGTCAGACTTTACGGGTCGCTGAGTGAATTACAAAAGACAGTGATGTTCATACTAGAGACAACATTGAAGATATAGATAATCTGTTTCAAGCGAACGAAAGAAGAAGTAGAAGAAAATACAGAAAGATGCCATTAGTTATCTGTGACCCTGTGTGTTAAAATTTATATTGTAAATATACTCATAATGCCAAGCTAAAGCTTTCCATAGTTGGATGTATCATTATTGTGTTATTTATTATCTTCTTTCTAGAACTGCAGTCAGAGAAAAGTTCTGATGAAGATGCTGCTGATCTTCATGAAAGGAAAGACAGTTGCCTTACTGTGCTGTATACTAGACTCTCTTGTTGAATCAGTGGAAATGTTTTGTCAAAAGCTGAAAGCATCTCAGTTACATGGTGTAGCTGTTGACCCAGATTTGTTTGAGAGTGGCTATTATATCATCAGTTGTTTGGAACTGGCCATGAAAACATGGGCAGAGGATAACCCTGTCCCTGCATCCATACTGCTAGAAGCACAGGAAAAGCTGGATCAGGCTTTGCTACAGATTGCTCATTATTTTCCGTTGGTGGCTCAAGCTTTATCAAGAGTAACTTCACTGATTGAAGCCATCCTTCAGAATAGATGACTTCAAATTAATAAACTGCTTACATATTTTAGTCCAATACTCTGTCTATATATAACATACTGAGTATAACATACTTAATTAACAAAAGGACCCTTTTCAGGTGTACTGATCATATAGGGCTTGACTTATATTTTATTGTCCAAACGTCACTCTGTGGGGGATGTAGACAGCTTCCCAGACTATACCTGATACCCACACAAGGCTGGGTCGACCTGGTAGTCAGCCAAGGACATTTTGGAAAACAGTTTTTTTTTTTTTTGGGGGGGGGGGGGGGGGGGGCGCATGTCAGGACCCGAACCCACGACCTTCCGATCCACAGGTGAGTGTCTAGCCTCTACACCACTGGGGCTTCAAAACTATCATCATCAAGTCTCTGCTGCCTCAAGAAATTGTCCCAAAGTATAACACAGACATAATTTTAAATACCTTACAAGTCATTATTAAATTATATTTTTCTAATTATCATTCGTAGTTCAAGGTTTATCAAGAATAACATTGCTGATTGAAACAGTCAGTCGGTAAAATACTAAATATGAAAGTAAGATGACCTAAATATAGAAAAAGGTGTGCAGGGTTACTTATTTTCATTGTTTGACAAATAACTTCTCGACCTCTTGGGAAAGGACATTTTTATTCAGAGCAGAATATACTATGTTTTTCTGTTTCTTTTGCATTTATCCTTAAAAGGGCAGTTGGCACCTTGTGGTTTACAGTTAGGCTGCAGTATCTGTGATGTTTGTCCCAACACATCATATTTTACCAGATAATTTGGTTTGCCATATAAGCCTGTGCTGATGCAACAGTATCATTTAACACAGTTAATCCCAAATAATCAGGTTAGTTGCCTATCCTTTACAGGACGTTGCAGAACCAACCCCAACAGCCCCGGGCTGTTGTGTGGTTTTTCTAGGCAAATTTACGTCCAGTAGTTAACCATTGCTTTCTGGACGGTTGGATTTCTTGATATCACTGTTAAAACCAGCGCAAGGTGCATGGCCCGCAGCTGGAATCGAACTCGGCATAACAAAGCGTTCACATCGACTTAGCCACAGAGCTGACATATCCCAAATAATACCTGGTGTATAATAGGCTTCTGAAAATGCCTGATTATATTGACAGACAAAGAATGAAATGGTTTGGCCATCTAGTGAAAATGAAGCCAGACCAAACTGCATATGAGACTTTACAGGAGAACATCTGGGAGGAAGGCGAGAGGAAGACCAAGAAAGAGACGGATAACTAGTGTAGCAGAAACCTGCAAAAGTATGAACAAACCCATCACCCAAGCCACCCGAGAAGCGCTAGATAAATACAGAAAACCACAACACTGGACAACAACCTGGTATCAGTGAGACGACAAAAGGAAAAGAAAAAAGAATCCTGAATCTCAACTCTGCCTTTAAACATCTGTGGCTGAGAGACTCTGAACTCATTTTCATAATTCCATAATCTCAGATTGAATTATGTTGCAGACAGTTTACCATCAGATGGCTATTCATTGATAACGAAAACGGAATGAGCATTGGCCATGCAGTAAACAATTTGGCAAACAACTTATGGTGAAATTGTCTATAGAAACCATATATGCTGGGGTTTGTTGGTGACTTCCTGTACAGGCTATCTCAAGGATTCACAACCAGCTAGTTACTCAAAAGCTGCACAAGATTTATGTCTTCATAAGAATGGCTTTGGGCTGTCAGGATTAGACGACTCGCCAGCATTGTGATTCACAGCAAGAACAGAAAACATAATTTTTTTTTTAAAACTAGTATTAAAATTCACTTTCATTCACCATCTCATCTAGGTCCTTGGTACCGTGCGGTGTCGATGTAAGTGTATAATTAACAGGAAAGTGCACTTTGTAAATTGGGGATTTCCAGGAAATCTGTTATTCCCTCTGCCCATGGCTTGCATGCTCAACCTTTTCTTCACTTCCAGTCTAATCTGTACATCAATTCTCGCGGTGGTATATACTGCATTTGACTGTGCAACACCGTGAACTGGCATGTAATGAGAGTCTCCTTTATTTCCCTTCTGGGACACGCAGGCGTCGATGGAAATAAAGATGGCTGGATCCGCTATCACTACCTGTCAACCTGTGGATCATGCTGATGATAATGTCCTCCGAAAAATGGGAAGGATGGAGGAATTTGGTGGCAGTAAATCCACATCACTCGCCATAATGAAAACTTGGGAGTTAAGATCGCCAAAGCAAAAAATGAGACGCATATCAGAGGACTTGTTATAACACAGAACTGGCACGTCTCTAATCTAATCTTTTGGGTTTCGGGTCCCCATTGGGGAGAGGGGGGGGGGGGGGTAAACCCACTGCTCCCTAACAAGCATGCATGTCCTAAAAGGCAACTAATCATGCATTTCAGACATTTTATGTTTAGGCTGAATGCAGAGGAAGTCATGCTACACTTATTTTTTTCTAAAAATTGGGGGGGGGGGGGGGTGGAGATTTACATTTTTTTATTGGCGTCTGTGGCTTATTAAGCAACTACGATTCGACATTCCGTGTTGACAGGCTCGGTCCCAGATGCAGGTGGTTTGGCAACAAACCGCCTTGCATTGGTTTCAACAGTAGTATCGAGAAGTCACCGCACAGACGACAACGACAAACTGCTGAACATAAAATTGTCTAGTGAAATCGCAAACAGCCAACAACAAATGCTGGGGTTGGTTATTGCAATATTATGTACAGCAGTGGTTCTCAAACTTTTGTCGCCGCGGCACCCTGGTCAAGCTAACACAAAAATACACGCACCTCTACCATTAAAACGGTTTGAATACTTGGGGGGAGAGAAAAAACTGCAAATATAATGTTCAGTTGTCTTAAATGTGATGGCACGAACGAATTCAACCGAGTTCGCCTTTCAGTCATCAGCCCTTCGCTCGATGTCATTTATAAACGCATTTTTTTAATATTCTCGCTAGCAATATCTTTAAATTTAATTTGGGCAAGGTAATCCCCAAAGAATTAAAAATTTAATGATCACACACAAAAAAAGAACGCATTCTCTATAAATAATATAAGTACTTACTTGATCAGGCTAACAGTTACTACTATACAGACCAAATTGTCCACCTTAAAAATTTCACTCAAATTTAACCACAACTTTACTTATCGACAGAAAAAGTACTTTAGATCCTCTAGTCACTCTTAGCTGTACAGTTATGTCCAGATCAAAATGATCTGTTGATGCCTACGAATTGTTCACTTGCTCTCAAAGGCCTTGGGCCACATTTAGCTTGTCACGCACAAATTCACCACCCGTTGACGCACTTCTCTTTGTCTACCTTATAACTGTAGGCATAGATGTTGACTTACGTGAAAGGTTTACCTCTGTGGAATTTGGTAATGTTTTTAGGGACTCTTTTTCTTAAAGTACTAGAATATGTCATCCAGGGCAGGCTGTTTAAAAAAAAAGACCACTCTTGCTGCTTTCGGACCGTGGGACAAAAGTCGCTGACTGCTTAAAAATTCCATAACACAACGTGAATGCCCGAAATTGGTTCAACTGGTATTGCTCGAGAATTATGGAGAAGGGTAAAGGAAAAATGCAATTCTATCAGCGCTGTAAAGACCGGGAAAACATAATTCATCATGCAGCGAATTCATTGATAAACAGAAGATCAAATAGATTAGTTATCTAGTAGTAATGGAGCCAGAACAACTACCAACGCAGGCGCTGTGCACGAAAAGATCTTAAGTGAAAGCATGCGTTCACTCTGTGAGAAGATGGATTGTTGATATTAAAGAACTTCTACGTCCACTTGGCATGTCAGCAGCCATTGCTGTCCATTAAGCAATGGTTCGCAAACTGTTCCTCCCCACGTCACTTAACGGCATAACACGTCCAATACTCCCTTAGTGCCCACTACCAACCCGAAGAAAATGTGTAAAGGGACCGAGCCACCTCCTGTTTTCTTTGTGTCAGCTTTCATGCTACAGGATATTCTTCTTTCAGACCACTGACTTCCTATTGCCTGGCCCTTCTTTTTAACGTTCACCAGCTGTAAACTTCCGCGAAAAGTTCTTGTTGTTCGTCCACTTCTGGACTTTGGTCTTGTTCTAGAAACTGTAGGGTTTGCGCGCACATATATTTTACAGATCCAGCTTATTTATGTACAGACTGTGGTTCCCCACCATAAGACAGATGCACTCCGACTTCGTAAGAAACACCCCTAATTAGTCGCTATGAATGACATTTTTGTTAGGGGATTGAATGTTGAACCAAGAATCGAAATCACAGCACCTGGGACATTCCCGTAAGTGCTCAGTTCGGACATTCCCGTGTGCGCTCAATCCCCAGCTTCAGCAGCAAGCGCAGTTCTAATTCCAAAGGTACCAGTTACAGACTGATTGTATATCCGTCTCACCTTTCCCCAGTGTTGTTGCGCGTCGGCCAGATCCCTTGGTATCTCCTCGTAGCACCGTTCTCCTCGGACCATAATGATCTATTTGTATCTCCGCATTGTTCACTCGTTCCAAATAACCCTCACCCCATCTGGCTTGTCAGGCATTAATTTACCAGTAAGTAGTGCAGAGCCAACCATTCTATCTATCTGTTGTTCATTTCCCAACACAGCCGCATATGCTATAGAAAATAACAAAAGGACGATTTTTTCTTTAAATTAAGGGACTTCCATTTAATAGGAATTCCCATGAACGTCGTCTGCCTCTCACCACATAGACATCTGTATACATTCGCATCACCTGGGCGGGAATTCTCATGAATCATTTGTTGAACTTCTGATTGCGCAGCGCCTGCTGAACAGTCACGACCTTATGTGAGTAGAACCCAACACAAGTCGGACTATTGCTCAGAGACTTTGACCAACTGTGATTGTTACGAGGTAGTGGGACACCCCGGCGCCCCCCCCCCCCCACCACCACCTAAATAGGCACTGGAACCCACACGGGGAGCAATAGCGATAGTGTTGACCGATAATCCAAGTTGACAACGGTTGCAGAGAGTTACCTGGCCAGATGACGTTTCTGCTAGCAGTCGAGCAGGGCGCCGGAAGTTTATGCTTTCTGGCTGCAGACGTCTTTACACTCTAGACTCATTTCTGCAGCATTCTTATGTTGTGTTGTTATTACTTACAAGTTTTCCCATTCTATGATAACTGTTGGGAGTTGCTAACTGTGGCGTTCTGGTGCGTATAGAAGGTTAATGCGTTGAGAATGGTCGTTTAGATTTGAACAAAGGACGTAAGATCTTATTTGTTGCTAACAACTTGCTTTGTTGTTATAACCAAGTTTGTCGAGTCTTCTCAATTCCTACCCTACACTGTCCTACCCTTGAATGACTACTGCAAGCAGCTGCTAGACACAACACACAGTCAGAAAGCGCAACAAAGTTTTGTCTCAACTGGGACTCCCACACGTTTGTGATTGAACACATTGTAAATGAAAAGTAAAGCTATGTTAAAAGAATCACTAAAAGTAAATAGGAGAGGAGAGTTAAGTTTAATTAATTAGATTAAATTAGCAGTAGATTTATCATTTAAAACAAAATCAAATAACAAAGGGCATGGCGTGAAAATGTCTTTTACTTACTTAATTACATTACATCTGGCTCATTACAATATCAGTGTGTCTGACCATCATTGACTTCATTGAGACTAGACTTATATATACTTTTATGTCGGGTTCACGCCCAGGGGAAGGCAGAAAAGCCACATTTCTCCCAGATTTACAGTATCTGTAATGGAATCAAGGCTGAAGGATTGTGATATCCATAGTGCCTAGCCAAAGGGTTAACTCATGGTTTCTGGATGCTTAAAAGAAAATATACTTTAATGACAAGTATGAAGTAGTGGTTTTTGTGTAGGAAAAACAAAATCTGCAGAGCTGACAAATTTAAACCCAGCACACCTTAGAGTTTCTTGAGACTAACTTGCATATATTGTTATGACAAACAGTGGTTTTTCAATTGAGAAAACATTTACCCTGCCCTGCAGAGCTGACAGATTGAAAACCAACAGATGTAATTCTAATTCACGTCTGCGATTAATCAGAAGTAGATAATTTTTTGGGGAATAATTGTCTGTTTAACTTCAGTTGTTGAGGAAAATACTAATTGTTGGGAACTATTAAGGCTGTTAACATATGTTTCTAATTACTCTAACCATATAGACCAGATTTTAAGCATATTTTAGAATGTTTCTTGAAAAAGAAATTGAAAGCATTGAAGTTAATCAAGTTATTTGTTTACAGATTTGCATTTTGCTAAAAATAGCTACCTGATGGATGTTATCAACCAGCAAACTGAAATGCTGATGCGAAAGACTCATTGAGATAATACTAAGAGACACGAGCTGTGTGAATAACATGCATTACTGAAATGGGCTGTGCATATTCAGGACATAGAAGAAGAAACAGTGGGGGTGTTCGCTCATTTCGAGTGCACAATGTGGATGACCAGGGAATGGAGCTTAACCGGGGCAACATAGAAATAAGAGAGAATGATCTGGTCCTGTTTCAAAAGGGAAAGGAACCAATAAGGTAATTGTTTTGTTGATTTCATTTTATTTGTAGAGGCTGAAGATAATTCTTTCATAAACATTGTCTTCATAATTCATCTCTATTTGGTAGTTTACCATTTAATTTACAGAACTTTGCCTGCATAACAGTGTTGACATTTTTGTCTAAAATGAGCCTCAGGACAACATTCCTAATCTGTTTGAACGACCACTAATTACTAGCATCATAAAGGCTTTTAGACTGCAGCGGTTTAAGCATATAAAAAGAATAGCAGATAACAGAGAGACACAAATTTATGGGCAGACCTACAAACACGTAAAGACACAAACTAGAAATAAAGAGAGGACCAATAACAGGTGAATGGGTACTATCTGCAGCAGTGAACCTCAAGGGCTCAGAATGCAGAAGAAAAAGATCATCAATCAAATCCTGAATCCATCTTTGGCGGAGCTATTCAATTAGCTGCCTGTTGGCCACCTAGCACATGGCCAGAGGATCATTGCCAATCTTATTGTAATAATTATCTTTATAGGCAGAGGCTCGGTCCCCATTTCCAAACCATCAGCCCCTGAGCAAACTTAGTTGAATAGCTCTGATCTGTGATATGGTCTTCTCATAATCTTTTCCAGACCTGTGAGTCTTTCTGACATGTTTACATGCTACTTTCCCTATAGTTTATTTATATTAATAAGATATATGCTTACAGTGTTGAGCTTTCAGAAAGACATGTTTGTATTCTTTTCTCTCTGATGAATTGTTAGAACTCTCATCCCATTTGGGGGAAAAAGAATTCACCCACTTCCACCCGAACAAGCACATAATAAAAGGTGACTAATTAAGTGTGTTTTCTTTGAACTTAGAATGCATCTGGCTGAGAGGTGAGGAACCAATAGTCTGCACACAAATAAGCCAGATCTGAAACATTTATTTGCATACAAAATTCATTTTGTGGAACAAGACTAAGAGTCAATAAGTGGATGTGTAACCAAAATTTTCCACTGGTGTTTACACCTTGGGAAACAGATTGGGTACTTTTGAACAGATAAAGCAAGGGGAAAGACAGGGATGTGTCTTATCCCCAGACCTTTTTTGTGTCTGCATAGTGAAGTAATTTTAAGGGAAATTAAAGAGAAAGCAGGAATAAGCTTTGTAGGATGCAATATAAATGATGTTTACACCTAGTGACACTAAGAAGAAATTAGAACTCTTTTAAAACATTTATATTAAAAGGTGTATATGTGGGTTTTGTTGTTGTTGCTGATTTAGTTAAATTTCCAAGTTTTGACCCAGTTGTCGCCATAGGAAATTTATTTCTTCTCATTCACCAGCTGTAAACTCTGGTGGAAAGTTATGGTTGTTCTTCCAGTTCTTGCCTATCCCAGAACTTGAGTTTTGCATGTACATCCATTTTACAGATCAGGATTATTTGTATGCAGACTTTTGGATCCTTGCCCTTCAGGCAGATGCAGTCTGACTTTGAAGGAAATAATCCTAATTAGTCGCCTTTTATGACATGCTTAGTGTGGCCCCTCCACCACCACTACCACCACCACCAAAATAGAGCCCTGGAACCCACACAGGGAGCCATAGTAAATAAGGCTCTAGTACATGTTTTTGTAAATCAATCTGCATTGGATGGGTGATGTGGTCAGTATCATGCCAGTCATATTTACTTCCCAGAACATTTCCTGGTACCCATCTTATGCTGAGTCAGCGTGGTAATTCAGGTCACTTGTAAAAAGAAACAATTTAAATAAATGCTTGGGAAGCCTTTCATGCCAACATGTTGCTGAAATGTGTGGAAGCAGATGGCTAGTCAGCATATTCTGTACAGTTATCTCACATGGCTGATAATGCAGAGTAGCTTTGGGGGTATTCCAGTTTAATTTTTGTCTTTTATTTTACAGATGGCCATTGAGACGTTTACGTCGCTATGGATTTGATGCAGAGCTGTTTTCTTTTGAGAGTGGGAGGAGATGTGCAATGGGCCCTGGGATATATGCTTTCAAATGTTCCCATGCTGAGGAGCTGTTCAACCTAGTCCAGGAGAGTATACAGAGGGCAGGGGAGGAGGATCAGAGAGGGCAGCAGCTTAGTCATAGCCACCCATCTCCGACATCAGGGGTCTCACCGACCAGCAGGTAAAGGGAGTTAGTAAGCTTCAGATAATAATAGATTGCTGTTAGTTGACACTAGCTTTGAGGTATTTCTGATTTGAGTAATTGTCCATTCTTGACATGAAAGTACTGCAGCTACGACTGACACACCACTGGCTGCTATTTTCAGCCATGAGTATTCAGCGGGTGAGCACAATGCTAGGCTGATGTACTGAATGCTGTTTGAGATGTAAGACATTTGCATTAATTGGTTGGTGACTGTGAATGTACAACCATGTCAGAACAGCAACAGAAAGGGGATGAGACCAGACAAGAGCACTATACAACAATAACAAAAAATTATATATCTGATATAGGAAAAAAAGAGATCTGAACACTTATGGACTGAATGTTTTGATACACAGTGAGGATGATCTGGTAACTAAGTAACTAATTTGAACAATGCTGGATTCATTACCAATTTAGGAAGAAATAGAAACACTTTGAGATACCAAAACCTGCCCACGTACACTCCCATTAACAAGTATATGTAACATAGTCTTTAGTTAGGAGTAGCTAAACCTTTACTGGGACTCATAAAGTGAGCAGAAAATAGTAAAATTTAAACTTACTAAGTATGTCATAAGAGGTGACCAAGGAAGGTTGGTCTGAGACATGCTAGCTTAGACAATGGCTCTGACCTTAATATTAAAACCAAGTCTATTTCCACAAGATGCACACTGAGACTGCTAGCTCCCAGGTTAACTCGGCTCTTGCTAGAGGTAATTCAAGTCACCTCCAACTCTCATGCCAGCCTTCCTGAGTTGCCTCTTATGACACATTTGGTAGATTACAGTATTAAATGTTTCACACTTTATGAGCCTCAGTTACACGCAAGGGTGGTGAGTTTTTAAACGTCTAAAAAAAAAAAAACAACCTAAAAAAAAAACAGGAGACTAAGGCATGCCAGTAAATAAAAGAACTGATTACATCATTCTGATGATATGGAAGAAATGTACAACCTAAAAACAATGACCCAATAAACATTTTCAGCAGTTTAAATAGAAAGGCAAAGGAAAAAATATTGGAGTATATTATGACCAATGTATTTGTTGAGTGTAGAAATCATGGCGAACCAGGAGAACGCCAGTTTTCAGGCAACTTGGACTCAGTAGACATCAGGTAAAGCAGCGGTTCTCAACCTGTGGGCTGTGACCTTCGGGGGGGGGGGGGGGGGAGGGTTAAGATGACCCTTTCACAGGCATAGCCTAAGACTGTCTGAAAACACATATTCACTGAAGCTGTGAAGTAGCTTTGAAAATAATTTTAAGGTTGGGGACACCACAACGTGAGGAAATGTATTAAAGGGTCGTGGCATTAGGAAATTTGAGAACCACTGATGTAAAGACATGACCAGAAGATGGAGCAGGGATTCTATAGTCTATAAGACAGATACATATGATAGAATTAATTAGATTACCATTTATAGTTGTGTCACAACCTTTTCCACTGGCCTGTTGATTCTTCTCTGTTCTCTACTTTTTTGTTATTCTGTCTACCTCTGTCTGTCTCTCTGCTACCTTGTTTCTGTCTTTCTAACTCATTGCGTCTGCATCCCTGTCTTTTTGCTTCTTTCTGTCTGTCTCTTTTCCTGTGCCTGACTTGCTGTTTCTTTACTTCTTTATGGAGTTCTATAATTCCACTCTTCTACCTCTTTCTGTCCTTGTGTCTACCACTTTCTGCTTCTCAGCTTCTTTATGTCTGTATTTTCTATCTCTCTGTCTGCCTCTTTGTCTGTCTCTACTACTGTCTGTTGAGAGCCGCTGTGGTGTAGTGGCTAGACGCTCCTCGCCTGCGGTTCAGGTCCTGGTGAAGCTGAACTTTAAAAAAAAAATAACCTTGGCTGTCAGGTCGACCCAGCCTTGCGAGTACCAGAACAGTCCTGGGATGTCAAGGCCGCCAACATGATGCTGACTACATCACCCACCCAGGGCCAATTAGTCTATAAAATATAGTTAAGTTACAGGACATTGCAGAACCACCCCAACATTTCTTCGCTGTTGTGGTTTTTCTAGGCTAATTTACATCCAGTAATTTGCCATTGCTTTCTAGGCGGTTGGCTTCTCGGTACCACTGCCAAAACCAACACAAAGCGCAAGGCCCGTAGCTGGGATCGAATCCGGCACCCCGGCATTACGAAGGATCCATAAAATAGATATCTAGCCCTATTTGTCCATTGTTCATTTAAAAGGTCATCTTCATCACACATTGGTCATGACCAAAAATGCTCCGATCTCCTCCTGAGAATGTCTCCAAGTATTTCTAGGCTAACAGCTCCCATTCTATATGCCAAATAAGGCCTGGAAAAGGGTTCTTTACCAGCGTCTGTTCTCTGTCTACCTTTTTATATGTCTCTCTACTCCTTACTGTATGTCCTTTGTCTTTTTCACCCTTACTAAACACTTGCCCACTTTAAAATTGTAACATTTTCTTAGTCTACCCTATTTTTGACTTGTGCAGTAGGCAACTTACTGTAGATAAATGCACCAAGTTTTGTAATAATGTAACAAATGGTCCTTGCAGACGTGCAGCACCTTTGGTGACCGATACCCCAGCTCGAGAACACGAAGCTTATGGAATAGTTCTGTCAGACAGCCTTGAGGATACACGAGATGGTGCCAATGGAAGGACGGACAGCTCACATTTGTATGTGAATGGTATTCTGGTCAGCGACAGTGGGCACGATTATGTTAATGCGGGCAGTACTCGCGCCAATAGTGGTGCATTCCTGATCGATGACACAGCAGCGCTGGTAGATTTTCTTCACAATCCGCCAGGTGTTGTTACCAGTAGGAGCGGTGTTTCACAGGTGAGTTGACCACGCTGGCTGACTGTTTGTTTCTTTCATCAACCCCCTTTAAAGCTATTTACATTTCTTCAGTTCTGTCTCCTGTATTATATTTAAATACTCCTGTATAAATGTCTGCTCTTCCGGTATGCCCGATGCACCTAAAAGGCATTAAAAGGGATCTTTCCTTTTTTTAAAAACTTTTATATAAATGTCCAGGTATAATAATTATCACATCCTTTACTAAATCTTTTTTTTAAACTGATTTTCCCTGGTGTTGGCATTACTGCCTAAACTTTGTCATTTCAATCTGCCATGAGATATTAAATAAGTGCACATTTGAGCCTTCTGTTTTTAACCTTTGTCAGTGAAGGTAAGGCACATGCTGTCACTAACAATGGTGATGCCTGATAACTATGGCAACTATGAGCAAATATTTCATCAAGATATCCAGAGTTCATGTTCATGATGCCTGTGTGTGTGGGGGAAATGGGGGGGGGGGGGGGGGGGGGGTGGGGGGGGGGGCTTGCACCATTGATTGCAAAACAGTAGTTGATGATGAAATCCCTAGAGAAAAGAATTATCAACAAATAGTTTGTGATAAAGTCATGAGAAAAAGGAGAATTGTGACATTATAAACCAGTAGTTTGTGATAGTCCCTAGAGGCCGGAGACTTGTGACATCATTATAAACCAATATTGTGTGATTGAGTCCCTAAAGAAGGGAGACTTGGGGCATCATCATAGACCAATACTTTGTGATAAAGTCCCTAGAGGAGAGAGATTTGTGACGTGATTGTAAAACAGTTGTTTGTACAAACCTCTTACCATGTGCTGGAATCAAACTAGGTAACTACTGAGCTTGAGGCAGACTGAATTTCTCCAACATCTTTCTTTGAAACCTTTGAATACCCTACCACTTCTGTGACATTTGCTTGTGTGAATTTATTTTAGATATTTTTAACCATTCACAAACTCTTTTTGACAGGTGAACTATGCAGAGCTGTGTATGCCAGATTGTCATTTGAGTCAGGCCAGTATGGAGAACTTACTTGATGAAACAGGCCAGGGTGCACTTCACAATGTTGAGCGAAGAGGGCCAGATCTCCGCAATCGTCTTTCACAACACAGTTTGTCATTTGGAGGCCTAGGTAAGGAGCTTGGTGAACTTTTTTTTGGGCCAGTGCAGCATTGTATGGATAATATTATATATTTTTTTAATAGTTTGAGTGAAACTTGTTTCAATGTCACCTGTTTGTTAAGTGTCTACTTTTTCATTTTCGTTAGCATTCCGAACCCTTGCAGCTTACTGCACCCCTGTTCATCTCTGTGATTTGCTCCCCCCCCCCCCCTTTTTTTTTTATTTCAAGTTGGTGACTCCATGAGTTTGTAGGTCTAAATCAATCAATCAATCCTCATCACGCCCAGAGGCACAAAAGGCAGAGACAAACTGTTGCCACTTAGTTCGATCCTGAGCCATCCTCTTATCTCCAGTTTTGTTCTTCTTGTACCCTTGAGTTCGGCCTCTAAGTGCCTATGGGCCTGCCTTTTCCTCGCTGTTCTTGAGGTTTCCATTGCAGTGCCTGTCTCGGCCATCTCTGTCTTCGTGTCCAATCCACCTCCATCTTGGTTTTTTTAATTTCAAAATTACATTTTCTAAGTCTCATTTTTTTGTGATCTAGAATTGCTGATTTTATCTTCCCATGTGAACCCCAACAATCTTCTGAGAAGCCTTCCCTTCAAACCTCTGAGCATGCTCTCTATCTTTCTGTCTGTTTTCTGAAGTTTTTTCTACATAGAGGAGAACTGTCCTAAGGCATGTTTTGTGTATCCTGAGTTTAGTTTTAGTGCTGTAGATGTTCGATCTCCAGACACTGTGAAGTCTGTTGTAAGCAGCATTTGCCTTTGCAGTTCTCTGTTTGATTTCAGCCACTACATTTCTATCCGAGGAGATATTGCTTCCTAGGTAAATTAAGTCAGTTACTGTTTCCAAACCTACATTATCTGTTACTATAGGTCTTTCACTTTTGGGGTTTATCTCCAGCAGTTTTCTTTTATTGACATTTTTTCTTAACCCTGTCTGTCTTGCTATTTCTATGATCTTATCTGTCTTTTGTTCCAGATGTTCTTTACTTTGGATGATGAAACAGATATCATCTGCAAAGTCCAGATGTTCCAGGTGTTCGACAAGGTTCCACTGAAGGCCAGTCTGTGCCTGTATTTGCTTTCCTCGTAACATAATCTGTCACTATGAGAAACAAGAAAGGTGACAGAATGCACCCTTGTCGGACTCCTGATGTTACCCTTAACGAAGAATTCTGTTTCCTCGAGTCCTACTTTCACTTTGCATTGGTATCCTTCATAGAGTCCTTTGAATATGTTTATAACTGTATCTGGTCTAAGCAGCAAGGATCCTCCACATCATTGTTCTATCTAGACTGTCAAAGGCTTTTTGAAAGTCTATAAAGTTTATATATAATGTGGCGCTCAATTCTAAAGCTTGTTCCGAAATATTTCTGCGAGCGAAAATATGATCCCAGCAGTTTCTTCCTTTTCTGAATCCTGCCTGATCTTCCGACAGAACTCCTGTCTGTCGTCGTCTTCATTCTGTTGTATATCACCCTACACTACACATTAATTCGGTCTTAACCTGGTGCCTTCCTATTCTACATACTGCTTATTGCCGTTTCTATTTCTTTAATGCTGATTGGCCCAATATCCATTTCTAGGAGTTGGCCACAGATTTTTACTGTTTGCATTGAGATATCTGATGCTGGCCTATTTAGCAACTCGGTAAAATATTCTTGCCAGCTGTCAACCTTCCCTCTTTCCGTTGTGATTCTTTCTTCCGTTGTGATTTTTTCTCCTGTTGTGATTCTTTCTCCTGTTGTGATTCTTTCTCCTGTTGTGATTCTTTCTTCCGTTGTGATTCTTTCTCCCGTTGTGATTCTTTCTCCTGTTGTGATTCTTTCTCCCGTTGTGATTCTTTCTCCCGTTGTGATTCTTTGTCCTGTTGTGATTCTTTCTCCTGTTGTGTCTCTCAGGTTTCCTTCATTAAAGGTTTGTAGGTTTAGCTATTTAGTGTCTGTCCACTTGTCTGCCTCATGGTGTACCCCCATTCAACTCTTTTGTGTGGGAAGTTGTTGTCTTTCTTTTATTTGCACATTCTCTGTTTTCCCCCAATGATTGCAGTATATTAGCCCTCATTGATTACTGGCAGTTTAAATAGATTATGAATTTGAATGTTGTTTCTTACTCTCCATTCTCCACTGTTTGCATCTGTGATGGGTCTAAGAAATCGTTTAGACATTATGAGAATTGAATACAATTAAGTATTGATAAAAACAGCAGATTAAAAATAACAAGAGCATAATAAAAATAAAATAAACTTGGTTTAAAAAAAATGAGAGCTTAAAAATAATGTTTGCTTTGGTTTTTTTTCATGTTTACTTCTTGACTCGGTTTCCTGGCCAGGTTTTTGCGAAGAAAAAAGAATAGGCCAACTGCTCCCTAAAAAGCCTGTTGTCCTAATTAGAGAATTGCTGAGATTGGGTGTGTTGTGTAAAAAGGCATAGATATCACAGCCTAGCTGTAAACTACCACACATTACAGGTTGAACACAGAAGATTTTAAACTACAGTCCTAACAGTAGTGCTGATAAGTAGAATAGTTTAAAATAGTGTGAATTATACACTGTCAGCCTAGCTGTCAACTACCACACATTACAGGTTGAACACAGAAGATTATAAACTACAGTCCTAACAGTAGTGCTGATAATATATAGTGTATAATAGTATAATATAGTGTGAATTATAACTGTAATAAAATGTCAAAATTTGTTTGTCTTGAATTTGCTCAAGCAGATACTCGTATCTCTGTGCCAAATGATCTTCTGGCCGAGGCATCTCAAGACAGTGACTCCATTCTTCATTCGACAGACTCGGATGTCTTTCTGGCCGACATTCCACCTGAAGGTTTAGTCTGTCCCAATTATGTTAACCTTGCTCTTGAAGAAGCTAGGGCAGCTGCGGCCCCACCTCCACTAGCTTGTCAAGAAATAGTGCTTCCACCAAGTCATGAAACCGTCACCAATTATGCTAATTTGACTCTCCATGGGCCAAGAATTCCAAAAGCATTCAAACAGGTAAGTAAAAATGTGAATTAGTTTACAAAAAAAAAAAAAAAGATGGGAAAATGTAGCCTGAAAAAAATTTGTGACAGGGCAGACCTAGTTCTTAACCTTGGTTGGTGGGGTCTAGCAGGGAAGCTCCCACAGGTGGGCAGACAGTGAACTGCTCTTCTGATCCAGACAGTGAACTGCATTTCTGATCCAGACAGTGAACTGCTCTTCTGATCCAGACAGTGAACTGCTCTTCTAATCCAGACAGCGCACTGATTTTCTGATCCAGACAATGAACTGCTCTTTTGATCCAGACAGCGCACTGATTTTCTGATCCAGACAATGAACTGCTTTTTTGATCCAGACAGCGCACTGATTTTCTGATCCAGACAATGAACTGCTCTTTTGATCTAGACAGCGCACTGATTTTCTGATCCAGACAATGAACTGCTCTTCTGATCCAGACAGCGCACTGATTTTCTGATCCAGACAATGAACTGCTCTTTTGATCCAGACAGCGCACTGATTTTCTGATCCAGACAATGAACTGCTCTTCTGATCCAGACAGCGCACTGATTTTCTGATCCAGACAATGAACTGCTCTTCTGATCCAGACAGCGCACTGATTTTCTGATCCAGACAATGAACTACTCTTCTGATCCAGACAGCGCACTGATTTTCTGATCCAGACAATACACTGCTCTTTTGATCCAGACAGCGCACTGATTTTCTGATCCAGACAATGAACTGCTCTTCTGATCCAGACAGCGCACTGATTTTCTGATCCAGACAGTGCACTGATTTTCTGATCCAGACAATACACTGCTCTTCTGATCCAGACAATGAACTGCTCTTCTGATCCAGACAGCGCACTGATTTTCTGATCCAGACAATGAACTACTCTTCTGATCCAGACAGCGCACTGATTTTCTGATCCAGACAATACACTGCTCTTTTGATGCAGACAGCGCACTGATTTTCTGATCCAGACAATGAACTGCTCTTCTGATCCAGACAGCGCACTGATTTTCTGATCCAGACAGTGCACTGATTTTCTGATCCAAACAATACACTGCTCTTCTGATCCGGCAAATTCTGCAGCATGCTTTATTACAAACATATTGGTTACCTGTCCTTTTAATTTAACTGAGCAAGCAGAGAACAAACAAACATACGTTATTTTAAAAGGGTAATTGGGCACGCAGGCCTTTTAACATTCTGTCTTCTAGTCTTCCTCCTGTCATACATTGTGAGAGAGAGAGAGAGAGATTATGCTGTATAGGCAACACATGGTCTCTACATAAATACCCAGGCTTTATGCTATGACGTGGAACCCCCTCCCTGGCCTCAGTTAGCCTTGCCATGAACTGATTTCTATGCAGTGTTGAATTATAGTAATAATAGTGATAAACAAAAAATGTATGAATAAAATTGAGAAGCTTGAGATGTATGGAGTTTCCAGCACATTTCACCCATTTAAATGAAACTTTGAATTATGAAATGTGACATATTGTTAGATTAAATGGTAAAGAAAAGCAACACTAGCGGTCTGAGGTGCGGTGGAGCGTAAAGTTTTAGAACTTAGAAATGCAGGTAGTGTTATCTACTCATTACAGTATTTTTTACCAGTATTGTATTTACATTGTCAGATGTAGACGTTAACAACAAAAAGAAAATTGAAACAGCAGAAAGGAAATGTTTATGACAAATCCTAAATGTAATAAGAAGAGGCAGGATCATTAGTGCTAACATCAGAGAACAAGTTTGTATGGAACCATTGTAGTATTACTTAAGGAGTCAACAGATAAATAGTTTGGACATCTGTTAAGTCAAGACTATCATAAGATAGTGTACCACAGAGAGCCCTGCTACTTAGACACAGGAGAAGCAGAGCTAGGGGTCACACATGTGAGTGATGAATAAATGAAATATGTGAAGCTGTTAATACCAGTATCTACGCAGCACACACTAAGGCTTGTGCTAGTTGCCTCTTCAAAACTTGACGCCGAAAGGCAGAACAGAAAAAAGACAAAAATTCTTTATCCTCATAAACAGCATTCTTTCATGGAAACTGAAGCACTTTGACCATTTCTTCTTTTTTTACCGGCTGTAAGTTTCCACGGAAAGTCCTGGTTGTTCCTCCATTTGGGCTTTGGCTTTGTGCCAGGGCCTGAGTTTTGTCTGTACATCCGTTTTACTGGTTTATTTATGTGCACTTGGTTGTTCCTTGGCACTCGCGCAGATGCACTTTGACTTCGAAGGAAACTCCCAAATTATTGTCTCTTACGACATGCATTTCTGGGTAGGCAGTGGGTCTTTTCTTGTTTTTCCCGCAATGGAGCTCCAGAACCCACATGGTGAACTTTGACCGTATTAAATGTTAGAAGTTTAGGTACTGTTTCTGGAAATATCAGGAATGGTTGACCAGCATAAAGAACATATCACATTAAAGAAACATTAGGCATTACAGTGCCGGCGGGAACTAACCAAAGAGTGTCTTAATGGTTGGCTAGACTGCGAGCTGAATTCTGCAAAGGACCTGTTATGAGAAGAACAGTGATGTAACGAGGAGATGATGAAGGAGAAAATTATGATTCAAATGTAAAAGTTTTCATGCCATTGTGTTTAATAAAGGCAGAATTAAGCTGTCAAGCACTGTGGAATCTAAATGCTAGCGACTTTGTACTTCTGTTGGAAATACTTCAGTGATAGCGTAGGTAGACCTACCAATAGAGACAGTAATTTGAGACCTTCTCTATGCCTGGTAGAATTTGTTTTTTTCTACAAAGATTGTAAGTAAAAAGTTAAGTACCCTTTTCCACGCCTTTAGACATATAGGGCTAGACCTATATTTTTATAGACCAATCTGCACAGGATGGGTGATGTGGTCAATATCACGCCGGCCGCCTTTACTTCCCGGGACTGCACCCGCTACCCACCCAAGGCTGGGTCCACCTGAGAGCCAAGGTCATTTTTGAAAAATGTCCAGCTCGGCCAGGGAGCGAACTAAAGATAGTAATAATAATAATAAGAATGATAGGGACAAATAAAATGGGGTGGTTGAGAAAAGCTAAAACAGGAAGCTTATAAGTCTGTTCTTTAAAACTATGTATTTATTTTGCACACTTTGTTTTAATTTCTTACTAGTCACACAGGAATTCTCGTTTTATTTGTGTGTGGACACATTGCACAATAGTTTACTAAATTGTGAAAGAGGTATTTTCACTTGGTTTGTATAATTTCTTTATGTTTTTTCTTGATCATCTTTGACTTGTTTATTTCAGGTCAACTACATCGTTATCGATCATAATAACCAAAGCAATGAGGCGGTTTCAAGTAATGTTGGTGGCAATGCAGGGAACAACTCGCCTACATCTCCAACCAGCTGCATGTCCATTCCTGAATCCCCCAGCAGAAAAACGGAGAGCTATGCTATGATTGATTTTGACCGCACTGTGGCGCTATCCAATGCTACACGTCTGACTGAGGATGGGGGCACCCGGAAAACTAGGCACAACAGTACAATCAGTGATATGCCATAACCGGACATCGGTCAATGATAGAGGTATTCTCTGTAATTTTGTTGATGCTGGTGACACGTTTGGGGAGTTATATATATGGTTAGAAATGATTGCATAAATGCTGATTAATATGAAGTGAAGTTGACACATTTGAGGTGTCATAATTTTGGCACTAGTTGGAATATTTGGGCCACATTAAAATTCTTAACATTCTTTAAAACACCATACTGGTTGGAGACGTCAAGAGGTGGACAATGGTACAAGTGGGAGGACAACATCAAGAGATATACAGCAGTCTTAGAGGGTGTACTTCTAAGACAAGAGTATGTTGGAGGTCTGATACAGCCAACCTTAATTGTGGAGATGACACCATATTGATTGATTGATTTCCTTTTTGTACTCTTAAGTTAAGAATCATATGTGAAATTATTATGTAAATGTTAACTGATATGTAGGAAGTTGACACATTCGAGAGGTCATACTTGTGGTACTGTTAAGCTAAGTATCATATGAGAAATGTCTGTATAGATGTTAATTGATATGTAGGAAGTTGACACATTTGAGGAGTCATAATTATAGTACTCTGTAAGTCAAGTATCAAAGGAGAAACCATTCTGCAACATCCTGTAGAGGACACGCAACAATTTTTTTGGTTTTTTAATATGTAGGAAGTTGACACATTTGTGGAGTCATAATTGTGGTACTCTTTAACTTTTGTTTCATATCAGAAATGATTATATTAGATGTTTATTAATATGAAGTAAAAGTTGGCATCATATATTTGATGTATACTAGTAACTGTTTAAGTGCTACAGTTATGGTCTTAATTAATTTCTGAACTCCCCCTTTCCCCAGAGCAATGTAGATAATGGTGAAATGTAACTTAGTAGCTCTTTGTAGTAGTGAGTTTACCTCAGTAACTTTACTTGATTATTATAATTGAAAATGCGAAATACCTCAACTTCTCCAGAAAAAAATCAGCGTGAGTTTAATTACCTCGTCAGGTTTGCTAGTATTTAAGTCACGCACTTCAAGAGTTGTGAGAAAGGCTAAAAAACAAATATTTAGTCAAGCATTGTGAAAGTTTCAGTGTTGTGGCATATGTTTTATCATTTACAAGTCCATGACAGTAAGAGTTATTATATTTTTGTTTGTGTGCTCAAAATCTTTTATGAGTGTTCATGCTACTGTGAAATATAGCAAGCTTGTTTTTGTAATTTTGTGGCAAACATCTGTTCTTACTGCAGGCACATGCCTGGGTTGTGATTTGGTTGATAAATCCTCTGGGAACAGTGGTTCCCAGATTATCTTAGACTTAGGGGTCCCTCTTATATTAAGAGGTATTCCATGGACCCCCTACCTTTTATTAGTCACACCGAAGAAAATTTTATAATTTGTGAATTTTATAATTGCAAAAAGGAAGCTGCCGTTGTGTAGTGGTTAGACACTCTCCTGCAGATCGGAAGATCGTGTATTCGGGTCCCCGAAAGAGCCGGACTTTTTGTTTTCAAAATGACTGGCTGCAAGGTTGACCCAGCCATAAATGATACGAGGTGAAGTCCTGGGAAGTAAAGGCGGTCAGCATGATGTTGACCAAATCACCCACCTATTGCGTTGGTCTATACAATATAGGTCTAGGTGTGTATGCCCAATACGCCTTATTGCAGGGAAAAGAATCCTTTACTTTACTTTGAGAATCAATTTAAAAAAAATATATTGCTCTCTAAAGCTGAGGATGTTTAAAAAGAAAATGATATCAAATGCCCTTTACATTTGTTCCATGGACCACTCTCTCGGAAAGCATAATCTGGAAGATTGAGTCCACATTGCCATTCAGATAGTCTGAGTCCTGAAAAGGCAGTGCATCCATTGGAATGGGAATCTTTAGTTTTGTTCCAGAACTTGAATTCTTTGTGCACACCCGTTTTACAGATCAGCTTATTTCTATGCAGACTGTTGTTTCCTCACCTCTGAGGCAGATGCCTTCGGACTTAGGAGGAACAATTCCTAATAAGTCACTTTTTACAACATGTTTGATAGGTAGACATTGTGTGTGTGTGGGCCCTCAGAAACCCACACGGAAAGATCTGATACTAAAAAATACTATCTCCCTGGAGACTGTGTTGCAGAACTCTGCTGCCCCTTTCCAAGCTGAGAACCAGCAGGGTGTGTAAAACTGGTATTAAAACTTCACATCTTTAGAGAAGCTTAGTAGGATGTATCTAGGCCTGGATTCAGCGTAGTGCCCATGGGGGTTTCAGGTGGGGGGGGGGGAGGGAGGGAAAGAATGGACCCACTGCCTCTTAACAAGCATGGAGAGCTAGCTACCCTCACTACTGCTGGATGCAGTGCCAGGTGTGAGCATGAGGTTCCCTGTAAATTATCCACCATGTTGGCAACTGTGAAACTTTTTTTTATAGCTACAGTGAAAAAGCAGAAAATGCAGTGGTACGGACATGTAATAAGATCTAACTGCCTCTCAAAAACAGTGCTACATTGCTCAGTAGAGGGAAAAGAGGAGAAGAGGCAGACCATGAACGTGACTGACTGAACAGCCTTAGGCATGCAATATGAAGTCCATCGCATGTGACTGTGAAAGGTGGAGGAAGTTGATCAGACAATCAGCAGCAACTGGTGACCCAATGACATGCATTGGTACGGGACGATGATGATGCAGTGTGATCCACTACATTAAAAGTTCCATGTTCTATCTATCAACAACATTCAGCAATTTGTTTTAACCGAAGAGTTGCATCATAATTTTTTTTTTTAAATGTTTTAGATTTGTTGTTAAAACAGAGTGACTTACTGCTGTATTTTTTAACGACAGAAAATAAATGTATAATTTTTTCGGAGAGCTTGAAAAAAAAAAAAAAAACGCATACAGATGTATTAGTTCCACTTTTTATGTGTTGCTACAACTCTAACGTTCACTTTTGTATATATTTCTACAATCTAAAATTTGATTGCAAACATGTGGCTACAGATCAATGATTTTACATACATGTGTCTGCAGATCAGTGATTCTACATGTGTCTCTTGTTTGTTGAGCTGATTAGTTTTGTGTAATGTAAAATCATTCTTGGTTATAGTCTGATGGCGGTCAAGTAATCTATACAGGCCATCTTTTGTAAAAGGTCTTTTGTGAGAAGATGATTTACACTGACAAAGTATTTTTATTTATGGTACAAAATGAAGATATGAAACAGAGTTTTTTCTAGAGTCATTAAGAAAAGGAATCACATCCGTATCACTTTTCAACATAGTTACCATTACCTGCAAAGTACATGAATTTCTTTGGAAAAATAATTTTTTGTCATTGATAGTAAAGCAACTTATGCATCGCCAGCTGGATGTCTTTTTCAGGTCTAAAGTCTTTTTGATTATATTTTAAACTTTTTATTTTTAATTTTTATAAACAGTTAACAAGATTTCTTGTAACTTGCTTGTATTTTAATGCTACTTGCCAGTTGTTGTGACTTTATTTGCCAAATGTTAAACACAACTACTTCTATGTGTCTAGTTTTTCTGTGTATACAAACATTTATCTGTGGACTTGTTTGTGGATAACAAAAGCTGGAAATCATTCCTTTATTTTGTGCATAACTGCACTTTTAATTATGATGTATTTATTCATTTGTCGAAGCCCAGGTTTGAGTCCTCAGTAAAGCCATGGATTTGTGTCTTTTGGGGACACAAGAAGTCAGATTCCAGCCTGCACAGCTCGTGACGACAGAACTAGCCATGTAAAGTACAGGAACCTTTTCCACGCCATCAGGCGTATAGGGCATATAGGGCTAGACCTATATTTTTATAGACCAATCGGCACAAGATGGGTGATGTGGTTAGCATCACACTGGCCGACTTTACTTTACCGGGACTGCACCTGGTACCCACTCAAGGCTGGGTCGACCTGGGAGCCAAGGACATTTTTAAAAAAAGTCCGGCTCTGCCCGGGAGCATACCAAACCCACGACCTTCCGATCCGCTACCGGCGTCTAGCCGCTCGGCCACGGTGACTCACACTAGCCATGTGGTCCGAATAAAATCTGCAGACTCAGGTTGCCCCCACCTTCCCACTGGTCTATACGGCAATCAGTTACAGGCAGGCAGTAATGACAGTTTGTCAGTGGTTTGCCAGTCATAAGAAGGTTTAGGTTGACATTTGCATGGGGAACACAGTTTGTCATTTAGGTATAATTTTGGTTTCATGGTTGAACTGACCTGGCATATGATCCTTTGACAGCAATAGTGTACATTTGTGCTATTTATGTTGTAATACATGTATATTTTTGCTGCTGGGGTAAAGTTGTTTTTTTAAACATAACTCTTTGAACATGTTCTGGGCATGGAACTGCCAATTTTTGCATGTAAATTATCGAAATGTACCTAACCAACAAATGCACAAGATAAGGTGGTCATATGTTCATGTTTTTTTTTAGCACTCACATTTGCTCATGTTCATAGTTTCTTTCATTCATGTTCATTTACAGACACATCTATTCATGTGCATTTATACTCACATAGTTTGTTCATTTACACTCACATTTTCATGTTCATCTACTCACATATTTATATTCATTTACACTTACAACTTAGTTATTCGTGTTCATTTACACTCACATCTATTCACGTTCACTTACACTGACATCTATTCATATACATTTACATTCAAATCAGGTGATGTTCATTTATGTTCACTAACATGTTTATGTTCATTTACACTCACATCTATTCATATTTATTCATGTTCACTAACATTTTTGTGTTAATTTACACTTCCATCTGTTCATGTACTTTTTTTACACTCACATCTATTTATGTTCATTTACACGTACATCTGTTTATGTTCATTTATACTCACATCTATTATGTTTATTTACACACATCTATTCATGCTCATTTATGCTCAGTCACATATTCATATTCCCACCCATATAATTATGTTCACTTACACCCTCATATTTATATTCATTTAAGCTCATGTATATTCATGTTGAGTTTGAACATATGCTGTTTCTGTTAACAACAAACTAGTCGTCTGAGTCAACCTAAAGATATTGCAGAATTCAGGGTTTTGTGTTTATTATGTTTTATTTTTCCTATGTTGTCATTTGAGCCTGGGAGCATGACTAGCTGCTATTATGAATATTAAAAGCGGCCCCACTTTTTTTTGTATCTTAAGACATTTGAGTTTGACATTTTGTTGAAGATAGTTGTCTTGTTTTTTTTTTGCATATGTGAGAAATGTCTAATGAAAAAAAAAAGGGAAGGACCCTTTTCCACGCCTTTTGGCGTATAGGGCTAGACCTATATTTTTATAGACCAATCGGCACAAGATGGGTGGAGTGGTCAGCACCACCCCGGCTGCCTTTACTTCCCAGGACTGCGCCTGGTACCCACTCAAGGCTAGGTCTACCTGGGAGCCAAGGTCATTTTTGAAAAAAGTCCGGCTACGCCAGCCATTGAACCAACGACCTTTCGATCCGCTGCGAAAGTTTTTCTACACCCAGAGATTAACAAAAAGGGGAGTTTTATTTGTAAACATGATAATAGCCTGTATATGATGTTAAACAATTGAAAGTTTAGTTTCAGTGTTGAGGAGCAGTGGCCGAACAGTTAGAATACTGGGCTCTCAAGCGGGAAACCCAGGTTCGAATCCTCAGTAGGCTGGGGATTTTTTTCTGTCGGTAGCAAAATAAAATCCTCACCTGCTCAGTCGTGGCGACAGTACCAGCCATGCGGCTGTAAATCCTCAGGCTAAAAAGAAAAAAAAACTCTGCCTACACCGCAAAGGTGGTATAATAAAGGCAGTGGTTGGCAGTTTCAGTGTTAATAAACTCATTGTTGTTTACACATCAGATGACATTTTTGTGTGTGTGGCTTAAATACTTTTATGATTGTCCACATCTTGGATTTCTGATTTAGGAGAAAAAAAATACACTGAATCTTTTCTTTAGAAGATTATAAGCTTTGAATGTGTAAGTTGGGTAAGAAAAAAGACCTTTTTTTATGCTTTTGGCGCTTTGGACATATATAATCATTCACTCGTCATTTATGTCATATTTCACACAGGATTCACAATCTGTTCCTCCACTCTGTTTTATCACATGCAGTCACTTTGATATCATTGGATGCAATCTATTCCAGCAGCTTTGGCTTCTCCCATCAGCTTTTGCCTTAGGAGGATATGGTCAGCATCATAAGCCACCTTTACTTCCTTAGATATTGCCTGTAATGCGTTTTAGGCTGTGTTGAACTGAAATAAAAAATCCTCACTATGTCACAAACACTGCAAGACAGCTTGGTGATGTTGGGTGGCCTCACAACTCCTCTGCCCCAACTGGCAACTCATTTGGTAGTTGTTGTTTATAGCTTTGCCTCAAATCTATCCTGGCCACCTGACTGACGAACCAGTGTTCCTACTTAAACCCTTGCAGGATGTTAGATTTCTCTAGTGTTGGGTGCTGGGTTTCATTCTGTCTTCTTGAGTTCTACATATAGCTCCAATTTCAAGTTAGTTATTTCCGAGATGATCATTAAAAAAAAAAAGTTTTTTTAACACATTAAAAAAAAAAAGTTTTTTGTTGAAAAACAAGAGTTTATAATTCTAGTTACCAACCATGATTACTTACCTTCCATTCAGTCCCTAAATATTGGCTTTCTGGTATTTAAGAGTTAGCACACATGGAAAGTATTTGTTAACTATGTACTGTTTTATCGTATATTAATCATTGGTAAACATAATCAGGTTTTAAGTGCTAAAGGGTCTGCCGTCCCATTGTGAGAGTTTACTTAACCTTATACTGTATATTAATTTTTGATACATTGTTACAGTTTTCATGCATCAAGTATTGAAGGGCAATCCCACAAACCTGGAAAGTCTTTGTTAATATTTACTGTATACAGTTTTGTTGTATATTGATTATTGTTAACAATTTTCAGATGTTATGTACTGCATGGTATGCCCTTTCACCCAGTCTTTGTTAACATTTACCTAATACTATTTGGTTGTACATTAAAACCTCGTTATCACGAATTCTAAGGGACCGAAAAATCAAAACGCTGGCGCTAAAAAAAAAAAGATGTATTATACATAAATCACCCCAGCTGGGACCAACATTTGTTTCGTATTTCGAGTGTCCATCTTAAGTGAATTTATGTTAACAAGATTTTACTGTATATTGATGTTTACAAATTTCATACGTTATTACTACAGGGTAATCCCAGCAACCTGGAAAGTCTTCATTAACGTTTACCACATACCATTATGTTGGATCATTGTTAACAGTTTTCAGATGTAGTGTGGGAAAGAGTATGTCTGCCTATCACCAATGGTTTTCATGAGTGTACGTTTAGTATGTGAGTGATATTGTGTTACAGTAACATGGTGTATGTTACTTCTGGTTGTGACATTGTTGTAAGAAAGTGTGGCTACGCATTCTCTCGGAATGAATAAGATCATATAGATCAGGGCTGTGCAACTACATTTACACAAGGGCCGGATTGATGAAAAATGGGGATCATGCCCCAGCATAGAAAGATCATTAATACAATTTAATTGGCAGGTGATCCATGGTCCACTTGCTAGGCATCAGCGGGCTAGTTTTGACCTGCAGGCTGCTGGTTAAATAGTCCTGATGTAGTTGCCGAATTTACCATGCCAGCTGTGCTGACAGGACTCTGTGGTTAGTTTAGGGCTCCACAGCTGTCTCCTGATATAGCCGAAGTCAACTGTTTACATCACGGTGAATCAGACTTCAGAGCTCTACAGCTGTCTCCTGATATAGCCGAAGTCAACTGTTTACATCACGGTGAATCAGACTTCAGAGCTCCACAATTGTCTTCCGATATAGCCGAAGTCAACTGTTTACATCACGGTGAATCAGACTTCAGAGCTCTACAGCTGTCTCCTGATATAGCCGAAGTCAACTGTTTACATCACGGTTAATCAGACTTCAGAGCTCCACAATTGTCTTCCGATATAGCCATAGTACAAAAATATGGGGGTGACTGCAGTCAAGCTAAGACAAGGAATTTCAGTGAAATGTGAATAAAAAGCTTAACCAAACGAGGAAGCAGAAAAATGTGCACAAAACAACACACATAACATTTTGTTTTAAACTTAATCATTACGGAAGTGTTTTTCAACTAAAGCTTCAATAGAAACATAGGCCAGTCTCTACCACTGCCATATTGCTGAGAATTTATAGTGGTTGATTGTTTTGCTTTATTTGTGTTTTCTTTTTTTGTAATCCCACATTTACAGTTAATTTTCAAACTGCTCCAGAAACAAGAATATTTTCATCTATTGTCTTTCATTTCTTTAGTTTAAAAAAAAAAACATACAATTGGTAAATTTTCAAGCATTGTTTTTGTTTAAATTGTTATACTGGTTTTGTTTGATTTAGATCTTTACTTATTATTAACTGCCAAAGATATTGATCTGTAATTATGTAAAATAAACATGAACACACATGTTATCTGCATTTGTGTGCTGTGTGCACATTAACATGTTTCATGAACTCTGTGTTGAGGGCAGAGGAAGTGCATGAGGTTTCATAGCAAAAGCGAATTGACGTCAGAATGAACCCGGAACCTCTAGCACTCAAGGCGGACACCAGGACTCGAGACTACACAGCCCCCTTATAAATAGCTAGGTAGCTGGGGAACCTTCAAGAGTCCAAACAAACTTATTCTTTTCTCTACTCTGGGAAAGCATTGCGGCGTTGGGGACTGTTGTGCATTGTACTTTTTGATTTAAGTGTTTAACATGTTTAAAGTGAGAAGATTGACTTTGTTACACTGGGTTTCAGACTTGGTCTCTGTGTTTACAACAGCTAGCTGTGTGCCTAGAATGTTGCACAAAGCACAAACTTCATAGCTTCAGTAATGATCCCAGTAAAGTAAAGTACCCTTGTCCATGCCTTCAGGTCTGTTGGGCATATAATGCTAAACCTATATTTTAGAGACCAATCTGCACTCAGTGGGTGATGTGGTCAACATCATGCCGGCTGCCTTTACTTCCCAGGACTGTTACCTGGCACCTGTTTAAGGAGCATTAAAGAACTTGGAGCCAAGGTCACACAAAAAAAAAAATCAAGCAACGTTCAGATTTGAACTCACAGCCTGTCAGATCTAGCCTCCACGCCATGGTGGTTACCAATAATTGCCAGGTATTTCCCTAAAAATTGCACCTGTCAACTGAATGCTATGTTTGTGAAGCGAGCCAATGACATTCCAAGTGTGAGGCTAACTGCCAGAGCACTTGGCCATTTAGACTCCCATTTGTATCATGTAATGGGAGTCATCTTGATATTTGTTGTTGTTGTGGTAAACAAAACAAAACACTGTAGATAGATTACATTTTTGGTATGTAAATAGATATAGATGTCTGCCGGAAAAAAATGCTGGCAGACATATTTGAACATTGCTGCTGGAAAATGTTATTCATGATTCTTGCCTGATTGTACACTTTTGTGTTTTACACATTGTATTTGAAGCATCTTAAAGCCAAAAAATAAACATGCAGTAACTAAGAACTGTAGACACTGGCCTCTGGAACAAACTTGCAGATACTAATTCTCATTGAAAGCCAGGCTTTGGTATCTTTTAGCAGAGTTAGGGTAAGATAAGTGAATTACATAATTATCAGCTGTATAAAGTGTAACTAAACACTAACATCATCTTTCAAGTCAACTGTTATTACTGAGAATAACCAACCATTCTTTGGCTTTCAGTTTTTTATTTTTTTTATTTTGAATGAGTCGCAGATTATATGTGTGACTAAATTGTATATTGAAACACAGGAAACCTAGTTACAGACCTAAACTTACCTGTTGTTTCAGGGTTCCGAAGTGATGTTTAAGACCTACTTTCGATCCTCAGGTACGTGTTAGATCTGATCTTGTGTGCAAGTCTAGTAGCAGAGATTTTATGGGAATAAGTTTAGTAGATTCAGTAGAGAGATAGAAGCTAGAGTACAGAAGGCAAATGCTGTCACCTATCAGCTAACTCAGTGGGTTTTCAGCTAGGCTGAAATATTTGCATCTTTCCACCCCACACATTAACAAACCTTTCAGTAGTCGCCTTATGACATGCTCGTTAACTCCCCGTAAAAGAAAAAAAAAAATGGATATAAACACAAACAAATTTCCCAAAAATTTCTTTAACCAAACATGCGCGCACGCACACACACACAAAATTACCATATTGCACAGGTCACTAATAAATCCGAAAGAACAGTGATATTTAAAAGGATGATCAGTAAATATAAACAGAGTGAAACATGAAATGATATACATTTAAAGCCAAAATGTGTTGGGTTGTGTGGATCCTGGGACCCCTATCATTGAGGCTAATGGGAAAAATTGACATCAAATTAGCTTTCAGAAAGTAATTGGGGTCATAAGGCCCCCCTCCCCCTTCCCGAACCCCTGATATTTTTAGTTACTGTTTTAATATCTTGGCCTATTATACACTGCGCAGGTGCACAAAGGACCAATGGAATGTAACCCTTGCCTTTCGAGTACAGCTCACAGCATACATGGCCATATATCAGTATTTACGGGGATGTGGCACACACACTAGAGGTGACTACATTGAGGCTTCTCAGTGCAAAAGGGTTAAAGGGCAGTGGGTCAATTTTTTTTTTTCCTCCCAAGTTGGGTGCCCACTATTAAGAGACTGGCAGGGAAAAAAAAAGAATGTTGTTGTTTTATCTTTATAGTAAATAAGTATTGCTGGATCCAGTTAGGGCCAAGCTTTGTTGTGAAGACTGTAGCAGAATTGTTGTACATAATAATTTCTTTCTTGTTGTTTGGCCAATCTTACTGAGTGAGAGAGACCTTAGTTGTTACAGTTGTTTGTATTTTGGTTGTTTTATTGTCTGCTTACCGTTTTATGTAAACCATATATGGTCCATTCATGTGAAATATGTTGTGGAACATACTTTACTGTACTGATGTATAAAACAGCTGTTTTTATGGATATTTGACTTATCTTCTTGAAATTATATTTAAAACTAGGACATTACAGAACTGAAACTGTGTCAAGAGCCTTTATGAAGGCTGGCTGTTTCTTACTTGTTTTATTATGATTACCTTTTACTTGCAGTTTGTGTGACATACATGATGAATGTTTTGAGGGAGGAGAAATGACACAATATAGTTGACATATAACAGTCTTATATAAGCTATTACAGAAATTGTTGACCTATTGGTTTTCTAAGGTTGGTGCGCTGTATCATTTTCCAGATTTGGTGTTCTGCATCGTTTTCCAGATTTGGTGTTCTGCATTATTTTCCAGTGCTTGTGTTCTGCATCATTTTCCATATTTGGTGTTCTGCATCATTTTCCATATTTGGTGTTCTGCATCATTTTCCATATTTGGTGTTCTGCATCATTTTCCAACACCTAAGCCACAGAAGCCGCCATATATACGTATAGGATGATAAATAAAGCAGATGTAGAGCTCTTTCAGTCGCAAGCAACACACAGTCTGTGAGTGACACTGTCCCTTGATTTCCCTCTGTATCGTAATGTGATCTCTTAAATTTAACATTTAGTCAGAATAGTCTAAAGAAATCTGGCTTCTCCAATGTAATTACCAACGTGTGTATTGCCAATTGGAAAGTAATGCATTCATGCTTTTTTTTTTTCATCATGCTTATTTCTTCACTTTGGCATCTATTATGAAAAATTCTGGCACTGAAAAAGTTAAACAGTCAGGACTCGTCCTTTGGGCTCGATTATGGCAGGGGCAGTGGGGATGATAGATAAATATGTCCACACTCTCTACACTTTAGCATTTGCTAAGGGAGTCTGAATATCTGGGAGTGTCCCTTGAAAGCTATGATGCTGATGTTAGTGGCACAGTCGGTCAAGGGAGCATTAATTAAAATTCAGCAGATGTACAAATCATATTTTATATTGCAGACTGATGTTTGTTATGACTTTATTGAATCTCCCACAGGTGATGACTTTGTGGAATCTGCTTTCTTTGTTGTTCATCACTTTTGTTGTTGATTGAATTGTACCCGCGTTGTTGATTGAGTTGTACCCACCTACAGACCGATGTAGATCTCACACTGGAGGTTATTTCATAGGGTGCCCCAGTATCACTGTGTTATACAGTTTAACAGGGTTTCTGGGAGTTGTACCTGTTTGATTCTCATTCTTGAGGTGTTATTTCTACAGTACCAGAGGAGGAAAAAAAAAAAAACACACACCTGTTGATGGCATTTACAAATCTTCTAATGTTATGTTCTTGATTTTGTTTGACCCAATAAGAATGACAACAATGCTTTGACTTTTGAGCAATAAATCATTTGTGTAACAATGTGGCACTGTGTTGTTTACTTTTTTTAACAGTTCATGTCATAAACCCAGTTTCTAGTGTAAGGGTGTTTTTGTAGCATTGTTTTGAAAGACGCATGTTTTCGCACCAGTGGACTTTCAGGACATCAGTGTTGAGCAGGGGAGAGAAGGAGGTCATTGAGGGATTAATGTTGAATTTACAATCAACATCATAGCGCTCAGGACACCCCATAAACGCTCCATCCCCATCTTTAGCAGCAAACGACATGTTCCAATTCTGATGGCACCAATTACTGTCAGATTGTATATCCCTTTCGCCTATACCTTGAATGTTGAGCATCGGCCAGATCCCCTGGCAACTCCTTGCAGCACCATTCTCCTCAGACCGTAATGATCTATTTGCACCTCTGCACTGTTCGCTCGCTCCCAGAGGGCCCTCACAACATCAGTTCACCAAGTGGTGCAGAACTGGCCAGTCTATCTGCCTGCTCATTTCCCAACACATCATCATGACGTGATGAATGAGGGATGATATGGATAGTGACGGTTGGATTTGTAGGGATGGACAAGTTACATTTATGTTGTCATGTGTAGCTAATAAAGTCAGTTTCGACCACGTCAACAACTTCTACTATGTGTTTTTTTCCAAATTTCTCTGTTTGATTCTCTCTCTTTGAGTCACAAATTACATAGCAATTGATATGACTTACCCTATAGAATCGTGTCTTCATCTTTACTGAAGTCTGCCTTACAAGATCCACAGGATAAACTTAGCTTCTATGATGAAGTTGAAGCTTCAGATCCAAAATGACTCTGGTATGCTTTAGCTGTTCCAATTTCTTTTAATACCCAACCAGGGAGCTGATAAGTTGAACAGCTCTTATCAGGCAAAATTTTATTGTCAAGATAGCGTTTAAGAGGTTAAATTTCATCCTGTTTCTTAGGTTAGATTTGATAAATTCACTCTGAATGAAAAACATCTAGAAAAATATCTACCATCTAAACCTCAAAAATGCCATCTAAATGCAAGGGAAAACATCTAAATTTGGATGTAAAACATCCAAAGTGGCAACACTGTCTATGAGGCTGGCAACATAGGCCCAAAACATCTCATGATATGGACATTGATCCTTTACTTACATACTGAGTAACGGCTAGCCTAGCCGGTAACACTTTCAAGACCAGACAATGTATCCAACATTCATTTGTCATTCCAAAGATAATGCTTTAGCTGTCTTCTGTTACATACAACTAAGGGACAATTTTCCATGCCTCCAAGCGTACTGTGCACATAGGGCTAGACCTTTATTTTTTATAGACCAATCAGCGCTGGGTGAATGGTGTAGTTAACATCATGCCAGCTGCCTTTACTTCCCATGATCTACCTGGTGCTCACTCAAGGCTGGCTCGACCTGCGACCAAAGTCACTTTAAAAAAAAGTCCAGCTCCTTCAGGATCCGAACCCATGACGCCGGTTAGCGACTAGCCGCTTCACCCTGGTGGCTGTCTTCTGTCATATACAGTTCGCTATATTAACTCTGTGTATCTAAATTATTAGTTTTATTTATGACTTATATCTCATTGTACATTGCAGATTACTTAAGGCGATCTCAGATATTGCAAGTAAAGAACAAATTGTTTTTGCCCGGTAATGTTTCTTGCTTCAACTCTTGTCTGGATAAAAAGAAGAGATCTGATAAGAAGAACCATTTCTTATGCTCCCGGTGAGTTCTCCTTATCAGGTATGCACTGTATATTGTCTTTGTTGACCCCCCTCAGACTTAAGTATTTACTGCTTTTAAAAATAACTCATTAAAATAGGAGTTAAATTAACATTGTGGGACTGAAAGGGTTCAGATTGATGGACTGTCATTCCGGAGAACCAGGTTCAACCCCTCGAAAAGTGACGGGTTTTATACTCTCAGCTCAAAAGAAACAACCAAACCTGTACAGTCTGTGGCAACTGCACTAGCCATGCGGGCAGGTATCTTCAGGCTCGGGAACCCTCTTTTCCTCACCGTCCTTCTAAGTAAATCAGCCAGTAATGAATTAAATTCAACACAACACAAGGGTGGGAAAAAAATCAACATATAAAGCCAGAGTCTACACACAACTTCAATAATCATTCTCTATCGTTCTTTTCAGGATGAAATTTTTAATTTGAAGCTCCACCCTGGCTTTTGCCGGGGGCCGCAATATAGGCATTCCATAAATATGGCCAAATGTCTGAACGCGGTTTCTGGGACCTCTCCATGGCGATCCTCATGCGCATGGTGGCACTTTGTGCCATCGGGTGTTTATTGCTTGTGTGATATCCTGGTGGAGTGGAAAGTCAGTCAGTCAGACACAACTTCAGACTAACAGATACACAGTCTCTTTCACAGCTCTGATGACCTGAGTGCCAATGCATTGAGCTTGACAGCCCTTTAGAAGATTCATAATCACCACACCAGTTCAAGATGGACGATCAACAGAAATTAAACCAGCAAAAGTAATTTCGGAAGCTTCACAATGATCATCTAATTAACTGAGATTCATAATGAGACCCTAGGACCATCCGTGACAGTATGGGAGCTAGAGTGTAAAATCAAATATGGGAAAAAAATGGGAAGGAAGCCATGAGGTGAGTTGCATGTGATAGCAAAGGATAGGATGCCTTGGTGTAAGTTGGTTGAGGGCCTATGCTCCACCTGGGGATAAAGGGCAGAATGGAAAGAAGAGTAAGTTTAGAAAAAGTTTAGATAAAAATAATGTTACAGATCTTCTTCTTCTTCTTCTTCTTCTTCGTTCACCGGCTGTGAATTCCGGCGGAAGGTCCCGGTTAATCGTCCGCTTGAACTTTTGGCTTTTACCAAGACCTGAGTTTTGCGTGTACAACCGTTTTGCTGTTCCCTGCCACGCGGGCAGATGTACTCCGACTTCGAGGGCAGACGTCAGGCCTATTTCTAGGATGAATGTGGCATTGTTTTGTGTGGGTCGAGTTGTTACCTTATGTGTGTGCTGACCTCTTTGTCTCTTTTTCCACAGGTGTTGCCCCCGGAGTACCCCCTTTGGAGCAGCCCTGTGTGGAACTGTTAGCCCTCAAGGGAAGGCAGGGGCAGATCATGGGCATTTCCTGCCATCCAAGGAGGCTTCCATAAAAGCAGAGCTGATACATAACGCTCTGGTTCTGGGCTCACCCAAGAAATCGTCACGTTCTGCACATAACTGCTTAACCTCACAACAGTATTAGGCTTCCCGCTCGACACGGGCTGCGCCCTCCGGAGATCAGCGGGGAGCAGCCCGTGGGTTCTGGACTTAGTGACCACACAAATAGGTACTTCTTCTTCATTGCACGTTAGACACCTTTAACGTTGTTTCAACTGTGCCCTTAGCACGACAATATGGGGATGCATGCTTCACCTGTTTGGTCCCAACACCCGGGCGAGTGGGGCCAGTGTATACGGACATTTGGACTTTTTTCTAATCGGTACGAGTTATGACGATCGGACTTTTGAGCTTGCTTGTGTGCCGTAGGATCTGACTTTGTTGGACATTTTTACCTAGCCAGCAGATGAAAGATGTCGTTGTGTACCTCAGTGAGGTGATGACGACGCTGAGGATTGACAGAGGATTTTACGTAGGTAGGATCTGACTGCGAAAAACCACCCACAAGAGATGTTACTCGTCTTGGCTGGGGGTAAATCTCTTGGTCAAGGGTTGAGTCTCAGCAGCACAGTTTTCCATTCGCTCCAGAATTTTAACCGAGAGTTGTCATTTGGTGGTGCATTTGCCAAGCAGCCTTTACTCATGTACGAATGAGTTTTGATAGACTTTTCACCCATGCGTTTGGGGGCAGGCTGATAAGGACCAGAAAGGACACTACACCTCTGGGGGCCGCCAGCTCCGAGATCCCCTGCCAACTCTGTTAATGCTCATTTGAGACATCCGTGGTGCACGACGGGGACGTGCAGCAGGAGTCTTGCATGAGGTTCCATAAAACCAGAACAGTGAAGGACTGGCGCCCTAGTGACAGACGGAGTATCTCCTTATACACATCACATCAGACTTAACTTTCCCTCACGCTTGTGACCTAAATCACCGCGCCACTGTTACAGATCTGTAAACAACACTGGCCTGAAATATATTACTTTATTATGTTGAAAACATTCAACACCACAATGTCATAACTAAATTGGTCAATATTGTTTGGTGTAGCAAAGGCAACATGAGTTAATTATCACTGGTGTAACAAAGATATCGTAAATGTACATTGACATGAATAGTTTGTAAACATAGCTTTAATCCTCTTCACATTCTTCTCATCATTCATCGGCTAATAAAAGGTTCTTGTTGTTCATCCACTTCTGGACTTTGGTCTTGTTCCAGACCATTAGTTTTACATGCACATCAATTTCTCAGATCTGGCTTATTTGTATGCAGACTGTTGGTTCCTCGCCTCTCAGCCAGATGCACTCTAACTTCAAAGGAAATATCCCTAACTAGTTGCCTTGTATTATATTCTTGTTAGAGGGCAGTAACTCATATTTCTCCTCCACAATGGGGCCCTGGAACCCACAAGAGAAGCCCTAATATCCATGGCAAAGTGGCCATGCTGGTTGCCTCATGCTGTAAAGGGCGTGGGATCATTTCACAGACATGTCAATCAGTTCACTTTTGCAGCTTTTACAGAGATCCATGGGGATCATCACTGGAGCTACAGAGTCAGTGCTTTGTGAAAATCTCTTGACAGACGGCTAGCTGTTCTGTCGAGGGAGACCAAGGTATATAGGATCATCCGGTGCAATGACATCAGTCTTCTTAACTTTGACTTAGCATTGACTGTGGTCATATTTTCTTCTTCTTCTTCTTCTTCTTCTTTTGTCCTCCAACTTATGCCATAAATTGTCAGAGAGAGTAGTCATATGTAGTTTCCTGTCTTTTGCAAGTTGCCTAGCTTGTGTTAATATCATATTGTATTTCTGTAGTGTCTCTTTTAATCCCTCCACCCATCTCTTTCTTGGTCGGCCTCTTGACTTGTATTCTGCTGTTCTCATGTCCTGAGTGTTACAACTCCAATTTAATTTTGATTTCCTCTTTTTCTTATTCTGAACATATGCATTGGAACAATTAAATCCTATAATGGCTTTCTGGACCTGCCCTAGAATCATTTCTGCCACACACAAAATCTGCCATTACTGCCTTATCCTTATTTAACACTTTTGTGGTGTAGATCTCGGGGTAGGAGGTCTTTGAGATTGAGATTCAATGCTGCATGACTGTGCTGTGGCCATGGACTATGCACATTGATATTTCATGTTAAGCCCTATGTGCTTTCATAGCCAAATCACCTTTAATTTCTTGTATCAGTTTCGCTGAAATCGGCTTCTGCCTCATTTTCCAGACCCCCCCCCCCCCCCCCCCAACCGCCCCCTCAACCCCAGCAAGCTTGTCATAAAGGTTACTGGTTAGAGGTTTCAGTGTTTGCTGAAGTCAGAATTTTGGGCCAAAGGATACAGAAATTGCAGGCTAGCTGTAAACCTTAACACAATGTGCCAAATTACCCTTTAAGGGCAAACACAGAAAAAGAAACAACTTCTTTAGAAACAAATGTAACATTAAATAGTAGTAATATAAATTATATAGTAGACTTTGTAGTTCTTTAAGATAAAAGCTCTTAATTTTACACAATAGCCAGTTTGTAACATGGAAAGTAATATAAAAGACTGTAACATGGAAGATGATATAATTGTCTGTGGTAACTAAACGTGAGTATTTGAGTACTTCATAAACAATAATTATCATTCACATTTGTCACATAACTGAAGAGCATGTGGAATTATATTATGGACTAGTATTTACAGAAAACATATTTTATTTGAATACTTTTGATGATTTCAAAATCATCATTTCATGGAATGCAAAAATACTTTATGAAACATGATAGATTTGAAGGATCACCTTTTGCATTTATGCATCTTTCACAGTAATCAGTTTTTAAAATGGAATATACTCTGACATTATTACATTTATTCAAGATCACCTTTCATATTCAAACAATAACCAATTTATTTATCTGAGATCACCTTTCACATTCATACAATAATCAATTTAAAACATGGAAAAAGATATTATGACACATGGTATATATATCAACTTTCACCTTTCACATTAATGCAATAACCACTTTATATCATGGAAAATGATATTATGGAACATGGTAACTATCTAAGTTCACCTTTCACCATATTATAAAATGATATTATCAGGTCTTACCACATAATTTTCTAAAAATATGATCAACATTCATACTCATAAAATACCAGTTTATCTGTACATAATTATAGAATAACCCATGAGCATCTTCTAAAATTGTCAGTTGAGATAAGAATCTTCTCTGTTCACACACACACAAAAAAAAACTTAGTTTATAAACATGAAAAACAAACAGCTGTTTCAAGAATACACGTAAAGAAAATAATGACCCAATTTCTAGTAGACTGATACAGGAACTTTTGCTTCCTCACAACTTTTACTCTTCAAAGCTTTTTATCCATATTTGTTTATGGATAATTGTTCATGCTATGAAACAAATCTATGGTCATTATCTTTGAGCTATCCTTTCTCTTCTTCCCATTAACACGACAGGTATGTGTGTGTGTATGTTGAAACTTCTCTCCTAAAAATAAAATCCTCGAGGATAATTAAGGATCACACTACGGCATTAAAAATCTACTATTTTAATGACATAATATTAGTCATATTATCTAAATACATATAGTAAGAACAACCCAGAAATGCATAAATAAAGCAATATTTCAAACAATAATACAAGTTATATAATTGTCGTTAACAATTAATTAAACTAAATATAAAACACAAATATATACCATGAGAACTCAATGAACTCTTCATATCCAATTTCAACCCTGAGGGGTGAACAGGATATTTTAGTGAAAATTACTTCTACATGGCCAAAAAATACTGAATGTTTTCCTATTATTTCAGCAATAAACTTGCTTTATTTCACTTCCTCTACTTAGTTAGTTAGTTAGTCTTTCCTCTTGTGTCGAGTGCGGCACATAGAGCAGAGGTCATGACTATCCATGCATGGCGGTTCGTTGCAATCTGTTGTAGGTCTTGGATGTTTTAGTGGCCCATGAGCGAGCCTTCCCTGATGATAGTTCTACGTAGAGTTTCCCTTGGTCTTCCACGAGATCTTTTCCCCTGTGGTGTCCAAATGAGGGCTTGGTAAACTAAACAACTTAATTAAACCACATAATAATGATGAATTTAAATGTACACACATACTGGTAGGGTTAATGACGAGGGACCAAGAATGGCTAAAAGCTAATGACCATAGAAATGTTTCCACTTTTTTTAACCAACTTGTTTTCAGTTGCTGAACTCCAAACCCTTACATAAGACTGCAGCATACTTAATAACCACAGGGGTGCCCTAATATAACTCTTTTATGTAGTTGAGTGGGGTTTCTCAGATTCACTCCTTTAGGATTCAATGTGCGAACCAACCAACTTTTTTTTTTAAGGGGTACAAATTGGGCACGCAGGCTCGTCTTACATTCGGCCCTTCCAAGCCCTCATCTTTCAGACCACATTTGCATGTTATCAACAAAGCATGTTATGTCACTGTACAAATATACGTAATGAAATAATGCATACACATATTATATATTCACAATCATATACACTCAAAAGTATACATGTACACATACTCATACATGCCTACATACATATATACATACGTACATACATACGTACATACATATGTACGTATGTACGTACATACATGCATACATACCTACTTACACACACATACATACATACATACATACATTCAAACATGGACATAATAAACACATACATACATACACATACATGCACCCATACATACGTAGATACATTCTCATAGTTGAGCTGCTGACCCCATGGACATCAACCCTGGAGGGGAAAGGACGACCGCCACTGTTACGTACTGCAGAGACAATTAAGCTCAACCAGTTTTCCCACCTTTTTGTGTGTCAGATTGTTCATTCACTAATTATGATTGATGTGTGAATTCTTCATCTACTGGCTTCCTCCTCCTTTGTTTCTGATGGACCTCTTCATCCGAGGAACTGCTCAGAAACATTTTTGCTTTACTCAGGAACATACTCACTGAAAATAAGATAAGATTGTCAGTTATGAATTTGTGCATTTCAATAAAACAAACAAAAAATCAGCAAAGAGCATACAGCAGTACTTTTCTACCATGTCATCTTCTTTATCTTCCTAGTGTTCAGTGGATGTAAACTCAGCAGAAAACTCTGGTCGTTAGTCCACTTCTGAACTTTAGACTTGTTCTTGTTCTTCTTCTTGTTCTTCTTCGCATACACCAGCTGTAAACTCCGGCAGAAAGTTCTAGTTGTTTGTCCACTTCTGGACCCCAGTCCTGTTCCAGAACCTGAATGTTGCATGTACATCCGTTTCACAGGTCTGACTCATTTGCATGCAGACTGTTGGTTCCTTGCCTCTCAGGCAGATACACTCTGACTTGGAAGGAAGCTCCCAATTAGTCAACTCTTACGACATGCTTTTGGGCAGGTAGTTGGTCTATTCTTGTTTTCCCCCACAATGAGGCCCTGGAATTTGTTCTTGAACTTTAATTTTGCATGCACATCCATTTTATAGATCTGATTTATCTATTTACAGACTGTTGGTTCCTTGTCTATCAGATATATGCTCTCCAACTAAAAAAAAACAAAAACCTAATTAGCTGCTATTTATGACATTTTTTAAGGGGTCAGTGGGTCAATCCCCCTCCCCCGACAATGAGACCCTGGAACCCACATGGAGAAACCATATATCGAGAACATTTGTAAGTACATCACCCTTATAAAACATGTGTATTTCCAATTTGCTTTATTACAGCCAATATCAGTGCCCCAAGACCATTTCATAACTGCCCAATCTCACTCAGCAGATATTGAAATGTTTGTATTTTGTCAATTTCTCTAAACTGCGGTATCATTTTTAAATACGCTATTTTAATCCAATCTATTTAAATAGTTACTCAGTCTATTTCAGTTGTCACTCTGTTTAAATTGTCAGTCTGTCTATTCCAGTTGCCATCTAATCTATATTCAATTATGATGATAATAGGTGTTATTTTCATATTGAAACATGCAACAATGAAAGATGTCCATTTTCTTGATCATGAACTGTGGTTTCATAAATCATCAAACTCACCTTTAGGAATCTTTGGCAGATCCAGAAATATTCTTTTGTTTGCTGGAAAAAAAAATGAAAGTTTATCAATTAAATTACTAAACTGTGAAAACAATTTGTGCGATTCTTATACCACTGCCTGAAAACCATAAGATATGCCTTACTTCTAAACTACCAACAGAGAAATCAAAGTCTGGTACACTAAGGCTGGGAAACACATTCACTAACTATGAAGCTCCAGAACTTAACTCTTTATACATACTCAAAAGCCACCTTCTTTTTAAACCTCCTAAAAGACAACATTAAAGTCAAGAGGATCAGCGGCATTGCACTGGGTTTTATCCTATATAGCTCAGTCTCTCTCAGCAACAGTGGATCAGCACCTACTAAGATTTTCACACAAAGCACGAACTCCATAACCCTGGCAACGATCCCCAGAGATCTCTGTAAAAACTGTACTTGTGAACTCAGCTGTGAAACGAACCCATGACCTTTAGAGCGTGAGCCGTGCAAGACAGCTTGACACCCCGTCTCTACGGAGATCCCCTACTAAACTTGCTAATCTTCAGGTCTTGACTGGTAGCCGTAATGTGAAGATCATTGGTTTACACCAGTCTACAACTGGAGATTCCACTGGATGTCAAGAATATATATATATATAACACCAATAATTTGCAGAAACACTGGATCAACTTATTTTGATTGACTGGTCAACTCCAGCATGCTGCCTAAAGGTTTACCACCCTGAGATAAAAGTTCTCAGTCTGGATGGCAGACATACAAGGTAGATGCTAGATACCTGGTTTAAACTAAACAAATACATTTTAAAACTGGTGAAATTAGGGCACTTGTAATGGCTACAGTAGCCTGGCGTGACCTGCATCCATGTGTAAAACGCACACTTCCTGTCCTTTTTAGGATTACATTTTTCGTTATTTGAAGCCCTACTCTGGCTTTTGCCAGGGGCCGCAACATAGCCTGGCCATAAATATGGCATAAAGGCTGAACGTGGTTTCTGGGATCTCTCCACAGTGATCCTCACCCACATGGTGGCACATTGTGTCATCAGGTGTTTATCGCTTGTGTGATTTCCTGGTGGGGTAGAAAGTCAGTCAGTCAGTCTGCATTTATGTGTAGGCAAGAACCAGAAGTACTGGAGAGGACTATGAGCTGTACACAGGGAGTCTCCATGGCAATACGGTTTAGCCATTGGTCTTGTCCTTTGAAGGTCATGGGTTGAACTTCAGACCATGTCTTCCAGTTTACAGTTCATGTGTTTGGGATGTCCGTGCAGACGCCAGTGGAGCTTCAACATTTTGCTTTAACTCTTTGGGTGCCAGAGGGTTTTGCATATTTTTCCAAGGGGTGCCATAACCACTATGGATAGTCACAGAGGTACAACTTGTATAAGGCAAAGTACATAATGACTGGCAGTAACCACACAGGAAGCCAGATTTCAGTAGCATTCTCTAACCAAATGGGAACAGTGCAAGAACACGATTTGTAATTCTTTGGATTCAGTGAAAATAACTATTGACACATCATGCATTGCTTGGAACTCATTGAGTTAATCTGGGTGGTGATTAAGATAAATTATTTTATCTCCATGGCCTCTAGAGTTCCTCAGGAATTTATTGCTGTTTACTGGTCTCTTCCCAAAAGTTACTGTAGTTTTTTCATGGTAATTGTAACATTAATTTACAAAAACTAGATAAATAAAATTACAGGTTATTATTTAATATACTTAACAAAAGAATGTTGCCTTTATAATCTATGTATATATTTATATATGCACATACACACACATAAACCCAAGCAGGCAATAAAATTAGTTTAAGCATGTGCTGAACACAAGCCTATTAGCACTTTAAAGTGACATTAACATTTCAAGATGCTAACAAAAAAAAAAAGTATAATAAAATGGAAGTTAAATTTGCTTTATGGAGTTAAAGAGCAGTATTTAAAAGCAATCAGATCAATTTGCAATAAGGAAGATTCATAACTAACATTTCTTTCAAACTGTCAGATTTTGTGAAAATTTTGTAAGTGAAAGTAATTTCTTCTTATTCATCTTCTTATATGGTTCGATGCTGACCACATTAGCCACAAAGTGCCAATTGGCCTATAAAATATAGTTCCAGCCCTGTATGCCCAATACGCCTAAAGGTGTGGAAAATGGTCCCTTACTTCTCTGAAAAAAATTTGTTTTCGATAATGAAACCTCTTCTTATAGTCCACGCCTTGAGGTGCTAGGTAGTCATGACAGTCGACATCCTTTTGGCTCATGCTCATGCAATTTTTTACCTCCTAAAAGACAACTTAAAAGTCAAGAGGATCAGCGTCATTGCACTGGGTTTTATCCTATATAGCTCAGTCTCTCTCAGCAACAGTGGATCAGCGCCTACTAAGATTTTCACACAAAGCATTTTCAATAATTTCTCACACAGATGAACTTCCATACCATGTCCAGCATCTGCTCTCTTGGTCTCCTGCATCTTTCCCTTCCAACTTTCCCACTGCCACAATGTGCTCCAGTTTTTGTTTCTTTTCATAGGATGCCCAAAGAGTGTGGTCAGTCTTTGTGAGTCAGTTTCTTTCATGACATCTTCATTACTCTTTTTTATCTGTCTATGGTGTTCTCATCACCTGTCAACAAAACAACATCTCTGCTGCTTCCACACAATGTCCATGATTCACTTCCATATATCAAGTAATTTACAAGTCCTACACAGAATGTTGGTGCTTCGGGGTTGTAAATGCAGTTTCTCAATCCTAGTATACTAGGTTCAAGATCAGCTACATACATTTTGGTAGCTCTGCTTTAATGATGGCAATGATATGTGTAGTGTATGATTCAGAACGCGATGGCAAACTACTAAGCATAAAATTGTCTACTAAAAACACAAACAGCTCCCCCACTCCAGCCAAAAAAAGCAACATGCTGCCTGTTGTTTTGTTTGAAAGTCCTGAAGAGGTCATGCAAAAATGTTAGCGGTAATGTTTTTATAAGTTACTGTTCTTTACTAATCATGCTATTAGATTTTCTGAAAGAAGACATGCTTTTCTGTTCACTTAACTGTTTTCACCTATCTCAGTGACTATATTATCTAAATCATTGTTCACACATTGTCTATATAGCTCCCCTCTGAAACTATGTCTGCCAATGTGATTTATTACGTTAATTAACCTCATAGTTATTTTCTGACAAACACAAGGAGGTTGAACATTTATTCTGTGTTTTATTTTAAACTGAGGAAACATCAAAAAGCATTTAAAAAAAAAAATAACACAAATACTGTAAAAGATCATGTTTGCATTCTCTACTGAGATTTTTAAAAAGAAATGCAAGTGAAACAAGATAAGAATTTATATTTTACACACGTCAGTTGTTTGCCCCAATTATCTCACATTGTGTATATCTGTGCAGAAGATAATTTGCATTAAACACATGTGTAAAATTAATTATTTGTGTAATTGTAAGTGAATATAACATGCCCATAATAGCTTCATCTTTAACTTTTTGTTTTGATGCTTTTTTCCTTCCATAAAAATCATTCATATTTGGTTCTATGAAGAAATTAATGTCACATACTGGAATCTCTTGGCTATAAAATTAACAAGAATGGAGACAGTTAAAACAGAAGTCAGAAGAGGACTGGCCATGACAATGCAGACTTGATCAGCTTTAAGTTTTTATGGCTACAAGTTGGGTAAACAAAAACACAAAAAAAGGCTGAAAAGTATGTATACCTATTAAAACATCCTAAGGAATCATACGTATATGACCAAAAGGTTTTTGAGATTAATCCCAAATAAACTTGATAGCAGATACAGCCATGAAATTGCAACAACATCTAACATCCATGAATGAAGAATGTAAAACAAATAATATGAGAATCAACACTGAAAAGACAGAAGTAATGTCAATAGGAAAAAAGAAGACAGATCTAAACATAGCAATAGAATACAAAGGCAATAAACAGGCATCTGAGTTTAAATATCTGGGAACTACATTTACCGAAGATGGGAAATTGGATAAAGAAATTGACATTAGATGCAGTAAAGCAAACCAAGTATTGGGACAGCTAGCCCCCCTCTTACAGCATAAGACAATCCCAATCAGCACAAAGAAACATCTTATTCAAAGCATATTTATTCCAACTCTGTGCTACCAGTGCCAGACATGGTCACTCACAACAAACCATAAAAGAAAATTAGTAACCACGGAAATGAGATGTCTGAGAAGGGCTGTAGGAGTGACCATAAGAGATAAGATCAGGAATGAGATCATAAGAGAACAAGTCGGCACAGAACCAATTCTAAATTACATATAAAGACAGCAAGTGAAATGGTTTGCCTACTTAGAGAGAATGCCTTGTGACACCATACCATACAAAGCATACATGGAAAGAGAAGAAGGACGTAGAGCACGGGGTAGACCAAGAACAAGATGGAAGGATAACATCAGAGAAACTCTACAACAGCACGATGTGCCTATGGTCGAGGCAGTCAGAAGAGCTAGAAACAGAACCTTATATCTCCCTCGACACCCACAGCGGTAAAAGAGGAAGTGAAGAAGAAGAAGAAGAATACTATTGATCAAGGAGAAGAAAATACAGATATTTTACAAGATTTGAATGCTGAAAACAAAAAACAGCATAAATGGCATAAAGTCTTCGAAACTGAAATACTTCAGTCATGTTAAATGTTACAACAGCTTCTTCCTCTGCTGCTGATGGTCCCTGCGTTTGGATCCGCAGCCTTCATCCTCGTGTATTTTCAATCATTTCTGACTCAGATGATCTCCCAAGCCATGATGGCTAACTGTCTCACATCTTCTCTGTAGTGACTTCAGAGGCCTGCCACATCTCCACGTTTACTCCTAATGTACAATTTCTCAAAGTGAATATAAGTGTTAACCTTATTTTCTCATTGTACCTTATAACACTCGTAGAACGTGGATACTGAATTTAACTGATTCTATGCCAAATAAGAAACAGTGAGATTAACTAGACCCCACTCACCTGTTGATTTGAGGACCAGTCTTTTATAAACTTGTCTCATTCGTTCTAAGTTCACCCTGCAAGCTTCAGCATGCTGCACCATAGGCAGTGGGTAGTCCTTGCCTATGATGCATTTTGCTGCCTTCTGAACTGACTCTGGTGCTGTCCAAGGCTCATATATGTACTGGGTTGGAATCCCTTTAAGAACGGGTAAATAATGTCTGTGGAAGATAACATTATATTATTAACTGTGCCCATGCCTTACGTAGCGTGTTTTTCAATAGGTAAGACCGGGTCTTATATTAATTTGGCTTTAAAAAAAGCACTAAGGTTTGCTTTGGGAAGGGGGAGGGGGGATTTGGAGTATTCAGATAAAGAAATCTACATTTATTAATGTACAAAATTGCACACTTATTCAAATTCAGTCATGTCATCATCTGTAACAACATCATAACTCTCTAAATCCTGAATTCTAGCCTGAATTTCTTGCAACTAAACTTCCCGTAGAACCACTGTCCCCCATCTCTCATATCTGGAAATAAAAGCTTTTCTTAAATTCTAGCTAACAATTTTAACTAAAGCCTATTTTTAGGATAGGGCTTATATTAAAAGCATTCTGAAAAATTATGCTAGGGATTGTTTTTGCGGTTGGCCTTATTCTAGGGGAAACACAGTTCTAACATGTTCCAAAAAATTAACAGGCGGGTTTAAAGAATAAAATTAACTGTGGTTCTTTTGTGTGAAGTCATCATCATCATCATCATTATCATCATCATCATGTTCTGCTCTTTATCTCTCAATGGAGCACAGACTCAACCAACTCATGCCAAGTTATTTTACTATCACAGTAATCCTTTCAATTTTTTAACTTTACTATCTAGCTACTTTCTCTGTGTTTGTAGTTGTTGTTGTCTACCTTTATTTTTATGCATTTGTTGGTTTCAGTGCACAGACAATCTAGTTAACTGTTCTCAGATTTTCTCAAAGGGTGATTCACCGATTGATTCACTGGAATTTGTTTAGTTCTCTCCCAAAGTTTAATATTATTGATGATTTTATCATACCATTTAAATCCCACTATTCTGTGCAGACCATTTTCAAGTTATAAATATGTATAAGTGCTTGTCAGTACCTGACAAAGTCTCCGGAAGGATCTGCTCGCTTGCCAAACCCAACAGGACAGTAACAGTGGAAAAATTGCTGGAAAAATGCAGAACATGACAGCCACATCCACATTCCAGCATTGACGCTCCAGTCTGCATCCAGCAACATCTCATCGAACACCTTGAGAACAACCAGTCAAGAATATGTTATTGCATGTTGTATACTTTCTTAATCTGCTGCATAAGTAAACGAAGGTAAAGAACCCTTTTCTACATTTCAAGTATATTGAGAATATATATTATAAACTGATGGGCACTTGGTGAGGAATGTGGTCAACATCATGCTGGCCACCTTTACTTCCCATGACTGTACCGGCACTCATTTAAGGCCAGGTCAACTTGAGAGCCGGGGTCATTTTTTTCAAAAAGTCAGGTTCCGTTCGGATTCGAATCCATGATCTTTGCATCTGCATAAATGATGCTACTACAAAATCGTGGGTGCCAGTTTGCTGCATAGTAAGAATAAATAAGGAGCCGTTGTCCTTGATTCAATGTGGATTCGAACACATGACCTTTTAGTCAGCAGGCAAATGTCTAGCCACTATGCTACTGTGGCTGCTATGCTATAAATAAGCACAACAGAATTTATGTCCTTAACTGAACATAGAAGATGCCTTGTGGGAGGGTTCAGACCCACTGCCTCGTAGGTGGGGTGGCGGGGCAGGCAGGGCGGGGGGGGGGGGGGGGGGGGTTAAGGACAGACGCATGTCATAGAAGGTAAAAAATCTGTTTAAAAAATGAAAGACATCGATTTCCAATAGTGCTTTCCTGTTAAAAAATAGAAACACATAGCTACTGAAAGGAACATAATTTTGGCAAAATTGTGACAGTCAAAATCTTAATAATTTAATGACTAAGAAATAAAGAACCAACAGTCTGCATATATATGTCAGATCTGTAAAATGAATGTGCATGCACAACTCAAGTAGAAAACGATTAAAGTCTACAAGTGGATGACAACCAGAACTTACAGCCAGAATTTACAGCTGAAAAAGAAGAAGAAAACACAGAAGGATGAAAAAAAAACAATACAAGTAAAATGCACACAATATACAGTCAATAATTCAAAATGTAAAACAGACTGCTAAGTTTGTATTCAAGAAGTATGTATTTGTTGTTCTTAGTTAAACATGTCTAGAAAGCAACTTTGTACCTTCATGCCTTCCTCCCAGGATATCCACAGGTCCCCACGCGTGAGGAAACACGCTACAGCATGTCGAGCCAGATGGTGAATCCAACCTTCCTTTCGAAGCTGAACCATGATGGCATCAATCCAGGGAAATCCTGTCAGGCCCTGATAGAAGACACACATATTTATATAAGCGGCGGCAAAATGGAAAACTGGGAAATTGATGAGGCCTCCAACAGTAAAGATACATAGATATATATCTAGGTATCCACTGACACTCATTATAGCCACTGTTGCAGAAGTTGACACAGGCAATAACATGATTGAAATGTAAATATTAACTGACAAAGAAAGTATTTGAGGAGTCATAAGACAATGAGGCAACCACTAGTTACACTGGGAATGCCCAATGTGCAATGACATCTACTGTGATAACATAAAATAACATAAAAAACACAACACTAATAAAACAAAGAATATGATGACATCTTGAGAAGAAACAAAACAAGCGTAGAATCACCAGACATGCACTAAAAGGGACTGATGAAGTGACGACACCCCCCCCCCCCCCCACCCCCCAAAAAAATGAATGTTGATAAGAGAGGTCAAAGGTGCTAGACTGGAATCCATCCATGATATCAAAGGGATTACTCGGGACAGCATGGAATGGAGGAATAGACAGCAAGCCCTGTGTAACATATAATGGCACATCAGAACAATGATGATGATGATGATAAGACAATAAAATGTTTGACACCAAAATGCATGCCTAATTTAACACTGCAGTTGCTATGACTATTATCATCCATGCCTTCATGGTGATTTTTTCTGGTAATGAATATCTCGCAATTTGATATAAAGTTTATATCTTCCTGGGAAATGGCTTGGAGCCTTGTGAAAAATGTACATCTAAAACTGTTATTGGTTCTAGCTAATCTGCTTGTGATAATATGCGTCTTTGCAATACATATTTGCTTTATGAACTTGTAGAGAGGAAGAAAGAGCACTGCTGTACAGTTTCCATGACTGTTCTTTGTTACCATGTCAACACGAAACCTGTATACTACTCTCTGCAAAAGGTTTAGGCTTTTTCCCTAGGTTTAAACGACAGGAATTCCAATGCAAAGAATTTAAAGTTAAAATTCATTTTTCATCACAGTTTCATCAAACTAACATTCAATTCATTTTTTTACAGTCTCTGCATTTAGTCTAAACTGGGTTTCCCAAGGGAACACAACATATCACAGTCCCTTACCAAGGACAGAAATGGAACAAAGAACAAAGCCAAATAGAAAACTACTGATAGAGAAGTCTGGCGATCTCTGGCAAACCTCTGCACCTCAAGGGTAGAAGAGGATCAACCAAGTAAGTAAGATTTAAGACTACAGGTTTATTTTTTAGTTACCTCCGCCCATTTAGCCAAAGCCTCTGGGTTGTGTTCCCAGGGAATCTGTACACAGATAGAGTTGCCGACCATGCGGTCAAAGTTTGGATTGTTTGTAGCCACAGTGTAGAAAAACTCCCTCCACAACAACTGACCATGTAAGGCGAGTGGGGGATCTACTCCTTTCTTAACCTGTAATTGAGATCAACATTTACTTCATTAATTATTTCAGTACCAAACAAAATATTATGCATAACTGCTTTTCCCTCTAAACTCCAATCATCATGTGTTATCATAGAATTTGCATTTGGTCAGAGGACACTAAAGATAACTGGCTAGTCCAATAGCAATTTCCGCACATAAAAAAAAAAAAACAACTGGAATTTAGCAGAAAATGCTCTTAGGTATTTTCATAATGGTATTTTTCTTGTGTGCCATCTCCACTAAACATCTCTGAAACTAAAAGAGTTAACATCTAGGCAAACAGTTATCTCAGTAATATTAGGTCAGGAAATATTAATTGTTTGCAACCTTTTTTTTTTTAATTGTCCATCCTGCAAATCCTGAGCTTGTGTATTTTGGCCTAATACCAGGTAGTGATTTCTGCAACTGTTAGCTGTTGTTTGTTCAATATGAAGTGTACCTTTATCTTACTTTGGTGGAAGTTGTAATTTTCTGATATCTCTAGAAGCAGGGTTCTTGAAGAGCTGATATTCAACAGTTATATAAATGCTTAAATATAAAGGATCATTTTCTTCCATTGTTAAACCAGCCAGAAGTCTACGGCTCAAATCCACATCAAGGAAAATGATCTGAATATTTATCTTGGCTCCCAGGTTGACCAAACCTAAAATATCCTGGGAAATAAAGGTGACTGGCATGATGTTGACCACATAAGACATCTAGGGCCAATTATTCTATAAAAATATGTGTCTAGCTTCATATGCCTGGTGTGCCACTGGTGTTAAAAGAGTCCGTTACCTTTATAATAACAAAAATGTAACAATATATATAATGAGTTTAAAATTGTTTTTATTTTTCATTTTTTAAATTTCTTAAAGGCATATTATTTTTTTAATTTGTATGAAGTACAGGACACAGCAGATTTTGCCAACATTTTATGGTGTAGGAAAACATGGAGATGTGTCTCTGCAATTTAAAAATGCTGAGCATGTGCTCCAAAACTATCAACTGTATGCTGTCAACAGAGAGGCAATCTGGCCTGTTCTGACCTCGGTAAATATAAAGCTGTATGATACACAAGGAGATTTTGTCTTCACAACAGCTTTCAAAAAAGGCTACTGGCTTCTTTATATGTTTTTCTGATAGAAGGGTAAAAAAAAACAATTTTAATGAAAATTGCCCAGACAATTGCTCACCTTCTTGTACAACTCTGCCAGTTTCCAGTAAAATGTACGAGGGGACAAACAGCCAAATCTAAGATAGGGACTCAGACCTGTTCCACTTGGATATAGTGACTGGGGACTCATCTTTGGCCTCTCAAAACTGGCAACCCATGCCTGAAAAATAGTTAAAGACAAGGCTAATAATTGCAGTAGTAATGATAGCAACAATGAGATGGAGAATAAGTAGTAATGAGAGAAGTAAAAGACTGTTAATGAGACTGTTAATAAGTGAGTTAATAATAGCAAAGGTATTGAGGGTGGTAGTGATAGTGGTAGAGAGGCTCATTAATTCTTTTAATCAGTCATCAGAAGAGAAAACAATTTGTATAAATAGTATACAAATCACTACACAAACGCACAAATATATATACACACACAGACACACACACACACACACGCACCACACAGATGCAAACAATCACTGAAAAATTGACTTACTTTTCTTTCTAAATGTCTGTAAAGTCTTGCTAGTGCCTCAGATTCTCCACCACGAAACTGTGCTGGACCCAAAGTGTCGGTGTCAAAACCTGAGGGTGAGATGTCTGATTTATTAGTGTACGAGCACAAGCTGACATATCCTAGGTTTTTTTTGCGGTGCGCTGTGGTTTACAGCACTAGCATTTGTTTTCAGGCATCTTTCTTCAGAATTACTGTGATGTGAACTGGCACCATTTTAGTACACTTTTTGTTAAGTACTGGCATCTTTATTAAATTTTAAAAAAAAGCCCTGGAATACTGGCTGTGGTTTAGTAGTTAGTGCACATCCTTGCTAAGTTTGTGGTAACAATTTGAGCTGAGTTGATTCAAGAACCAACAATACAGCACTGGGGTCATTCCCATAAGCTCTCTGTTCCCATCTTCAGCAGCCAGTGCAGTGTTTCAATACCAACAGACACACACAAATCTTTGCTGGCCACACTTCAGAAACTTTATAAACTGACCCCCTAAATATAATATAATAGCCTATCTAATATATGAGCACAATAAACGGTAACTCCGAGTGTTTGGGAACTTACCCAGCTCATCTAACGATGGGACACTGAATCTGTCGTCATGATCATCTGCAACAGGTGTGCTCACATTTACCAACATCTGTCCTGTGAGAGTTTCACATGGCTGGCGTGGAGGTTCCAACGTGGCCAGAATGGATTGGAATCGTTTATATGTCAGAGGTGGACTGTTGCCATTGGCTGCGATGACTCTGTTGATAAAGCAGTAGAAACACAATTTATGTACAACTGGGAATCAACAGATGTGACATCAAAAGACCAAGTTTAATAGCTGAGCAGTAAGTTGTTGAGCAGCTAAGGGAGTTGATGCTCAGTTAGGAGACATGGTTGCTGAATAAATAAACAAACTTCATTTCCAAATGTTAATAATTGGGCTTGCAGACCCATCTTAATTTCTTCTTCTTTGCATTCGCCAGCTGTAAATGCTAGCAAAAAGTTGTGGTTGTTGTCCACTTCTGGACTTTAGTTTTGTTCCAGAACTTGAGTTTTGCATGCACATTTTTAATAAAAGATCTGGCTTAATTTTGTGTATGCAGAACTGTTGTTCTCTCGCCTTTCAGGCAGATGTACTCTGACTTCAAAGGAAACAGGAAACACCCGAATTAGTTGACTTTTACAACATGCTTGTTAGAGGGGCAGCTGGTCTATTATTCTCTCCCACCCCCCTCAATGGGGTCCCAGAACCCACATGGGTACAGACCCACCTAACGTTAACTGCCATTCTGGCCTCATTCCTTTCATATACAATTTCGTTCTTTAAGTACTCAGCCTTAAGTAAGTACTAGGTAAACTCCTGGGAAGTGAAGGCAACCTGCATAATGTTTACCACTTCACCCATCGAGAGTCAACTGATCTGTCAAGATATGAGTCTGGTCACTTGATGATGGTGATGATGTTGATAGTATATTTCTATTCAACACAAAATATCCAGTATGTTTATAAAAAGCCATGGTAGATTTTACTAAAGAAACAAGGCAGTAATAAACAAGAAGAAATTATGACAGAAATGATGATGGAGAGAATGCAGGCATTATGTCACACCCACAATTAGCATCAATGTCAACCACAAAAATTGCACCTTGCACAACCACCAAAAGCAAAACAACCCATTATTTTGGACTGCAATAATTGCAGCACTAATGAGGTATAACGTTAATTTATGCAGTTCCCACCAGCAAGCTATATTTCAAGTTCAAGGTGCAGCCAAATGTGACAGGCATATGTGATGTAATACCTCATTACAGGGGGTCTCTCAAGCACATACATTCTGCCCCAGTATGGGAAACCATTTTTTCTTTTTTTTTAAAGCACCAGCCTGGCTGTCATAATATAACCTTACGGTGATATTTCACACTCCACCTCAGTATGTTATGGCTTAGAATACAGAAAGGCTTGGCACTTCACCTCAGTATGTTATGGCTTAGAATACAGAAAGGCTTGGCACTTCATCTCAGTATGTTATGGCTTAGAATACAGAAAGGCTTGGCACTTCACCTCAATATGTTATGGCTTAGAATTCAAAAAGACTTGACACTTCACACTCCACTTCAGTATGTTATGGCTTAGAATGCAGAAAGACTTGACACTTCACACTCCATCCCAGTATGTTGTAACTAAGAATATGTCATGGCTAAACACTTCACGTTGGTATCTGTGGCTTAGGCATTGCGAACACGAGTTGGAATGTCGGGTGCCAGATTCTATCCCATGTGCGGCCAATTTGTCTTGCATTGGTTTCAACAGTGGTTGTTTGTTTTGTTTGTTTTAGTATCCAGAAGCCATAAGTTGTTAACCTTTAGACTTGGTATTATTGATTCGCAACCTTTCGGCCTTGATTCCATTGTAAATACCGTAAATCTGGGAGAAAATGTGGCTTTTCTGCCTACCCCTGGGAGTGAACCCAGACCACAAGGAGTTTGTCACCCGGTCACCGCACAATCCGGTTTAGCCAACTATGCTAGAGATCCGGACTCAACAGTAGTAACGAGAGCAATGGAAAACTATTGAACGTAAAATGTGCCTGCAAAACAATGACAGCCAAAAAATGCTGGTGTTGGTTCTGCAACGTCCTGTAAAGGATGCTAACTTTAAACACTTCACGCTCCACAAAACTATGTCGTGGCTGAACACCGTATCTCCCTATGTCATGGCTTAGAACACTTCATAATGACTTGAAAGCTACTTTCCTGTAGGCGAATGAAGCACTCCTAGCCCAGTCAATTATTACAACAGTTTGGGTAAAATGCACCATTAAACAGACAGCCTCTACTTTCCCCATAGGGGCTTGTCATGTGACTTGTAAATGGTAAATGTTTAGCCTGACACATATGTTCAGCAGTAGGCTGACGTCAATCAACTAATGAGAGCATAATGAGCTTGTGAACACAGCCATCAATCATGTGAATAATAGTAGTGTTTAGTTGTAGTATTGACTTTGGTCTCGGTGGCGAAGTGGTGAAGCCGTTTTTCTTTAGCTCTGATGGTCACCGGTTCGTTTCATGGCTGTGTCAGTAGGTTCATGAGTGCATTTTGTTACAGAGATACCTGGGGATCAACACCAGAGCTACAGAGTTCATGCTTTGTGTGAATGCTCTTGGCAGGTAGCTAGCAGTTTTATGGCGAGAGACTTAGCCAAATGGGACAAAACTTGGGACAAAGAAGTCGATCCTGTTGACTATAACTTCAATATCCTGTTTCATCCTTAGGTTTGCATTCAGGTCAGTTAAAAAGTGGATATCACATCTCTTGTAATTGTCTCCGAAGAGTTCCATGCCTATCTTCAGCAGCCAGAGAAGAGCTCCAGTTATAACAGTACCAGAAGCAGTTTGATTGTATGCGATTAATTTTCTGCTTTATTTTTGTTTTGGTCCTAAATATGGGTTCCAGTGCAAAGACATTCAAGTAATATTACTGTGAGTTTTATTAAAATGTATTCTATCCAGTATCAGATCTTTTCCTTACCTCTTTATTCATCAGAAGGTGTTTAGTTCTCTCTCAACGCTACAAATTAGTGTACCATCATACTACTTAATTCCCTTAATATCTTGGACAAAGAAGATGAGAAATATTGACATCTTAAAAGAACTGAACATCAAGGAAGACTGGCTAATAAACAGCATCCATTCTCGAAAGTTGAAATATTTTGGTCATATCAAGCGCCACAATGGATTGGAAAAAAATATAGCAGAAGGCATGGTACCAAGAAGGAGGGACAGGGGCCGACCAACACGAAGATGGGCACAGGATATAAGTGACTCCTTGAGTGTGAAAGTACATGAGGCAGGAGAACTGGCGAGAGGCCGAGTTTCTTTCAGGTAGACTGTGATGAGAGCGACGTTCTGCAAAGGACCTGCTACATGATGATGATGACATGTTTAATTAATGCTAGTAGTTTAATGAATGAACTTGATCACATGTTATTCTGTCATGTGCACCCGGTATAATTGTTATTCATTAAGTTATCTTCTATAAGTCTGGTTCATGCTGAAAATAATTTCACAAGAAGTTGCCTGTAACTACTTTTCAGTAACTGAGATTTTTTTCTACAAACAGAGAACAAACAATTTCAGATAATCAAAGTAGTGTTTCCCTGATGTGAATTTGAATAAAGAAGACACAAACAATAGACTGCACAATTTATTATTTATTCAGTTTCTAGGATTCAGCTATTTGCTTCATTTTAATCAATTGTTACTGTAGTGTGCACCTGACAAGATACAGCGAAATATGCCAGGCAATAAATTGTGCTGTCTATTGTTTGTGTCTTCTGTGTTCAAACTAACACTTCCTCAGTACTCACATCTTGGGGTCATAAAGTGTATGTGATGATTTAGCAATAACCTGGATGTTGAATTCCCTAACCATGGCTGAGATTGCAGCATCTCTTTCTTTGCCATATGGCTCTGGATCTTCTTCAAATGCCAATGTGTTGATGCCCCATTCCTGTCACAAAAAATAGCAATTATTGTGCAATAAAATTCTCAACACAAACCTAAAAATTCAGAATGATTTATAAAATCAGCCTGCTGTTTTTTTATTTTTTAAATCATTGAGCACTCAATTTTTTTTTTTGACAGTCTACAGATGTAGAAAATGTAAAAAAAAAAAAAAAAAAAAAAAAAAAATATATATATATATGTATATATATATATATATATATATATATATATATATATATATATATATATATATATATATATATATATATATATATGCAACTTTAAATGCTGCTTATTGTTAACAAAACAATGAAGATATAAAATACATTGCAGTACTTGAAAATAAATCCAAGAACAACAGCAGGTTATGTGAAGTTTTACAGACAACAGTAGGTTATTTCAAACGTAACCAACCTGGAACAATCTCGGCAAGACGTCTGCTGGCTGACCTCTGACCACAAAAAGGCGACTGTTCAATTTCCTCAAGCTGCTGTCCAAATCTTCCAAACATTCCAATAAGAATCTGCAATATGAACACAAAACCAAAGCTAGGCGTGTAGCCTCTACAGGACATATGAACACAAAACCAAAGCTAGGCGTGAAGCCTCTACAGTACATGTGAACACAAAACCAAAGCTAGGCGTGAAGCCTCTACAGGACATATGAACACAAAACCAAAGCTAGGCGTGAAGCCTCTACAGTACATGTGAACACAAAACCAAAGCTAGGCGTGTAGCCTCTACAGTACATCGCAAGCAATCCTCGAATTTATTGTCGACTATGTGTGGTTAGGTGCTTTGCCCAACAACAACAAAATCGTTACATTCAACCAGCATCCCCTAAGGGGGGAACTTAAGGTTATAACTGTGACAAGGTGATATGCGCCATATAAAACTGCTTATCATTGCCCGCCACCAAGAGGCCTGAAAAAGACCCCTGCAGTGTTGGTCAGTGACCTCCGCCAAAAGATTGACGGCCGTGATGGGATCATAGGAGACAGACACAAATACTGTTCCAACTGGCGACGAAGTCGTCTACCGACCAGCCAATGATAGACCCATTCTTCGAAGCGATTGTGTGTGGTTTCACTGGGCGGTTTTATATTTTGTAGTCTCTGAATGTGTCTCCACGCCCCCCCCCCCCCCCTCCCTGTTTGTCTTTTTTACTTTACCAACCACAATAAAGACAAAGCTGTATGGTTCACATGGAGATATGGACTACACGATAGCTTTCATAAAGGCTACCGGCCTCCTGATATTATAAGTTTTCTGACAGAAGGATCAACAAAAGTTTTTTTAAATTTTAATTTTACAACGGTGCTGGACAAGAGAGAAGGAAAAAGGCGAGGGGCGGGGGTGGAGGGGTGGGGTGGGGGGGGGGGGGTTGTGTTCTTCTTCTCTTCCACCTTGTACCTCAGTGAAGTGTCGGTGGGGAGATGTAATGTACGTTGATGAGCTCTGTCAAGAGCACTATTAAGACTGATGTTCATTTCTGTAATGCCATCACTCCATATTTTCCGAGGTCTTCCACTCGCTCTATACCCGTTGTAACGTTTTAGTGGCACGGTTATAAACCATAAGTGCTCTGCCACCATTACGGACAGCTGATAAGAAACTGTCCGCCTGTGTCGCCGTCTGACTGTAAGGTTAGTTGCGTATCCTTTACAGGACGTTGCAGAACCAACCCCATGTTTTTTCTAGGCAAATTTACGTCCAGTAATTTGCCATTGCCTCTGGACGGTCGGTTACTTGATACCACTGTCGAAACCAACGCAAGGCGCATGGCCCGTAGCTGGGATCGAACCCGGCACCACGGCATTACGAAGTGTTCGCATCGACTTAGCCACAGAGCCGACCGCTTGACTGTGCTAGACTTAAATGCGCCGGGAGATAGTCCACGACTCAAATCCGTAAACTGCTCAAAGGAAGATCCATCCTCTCCACATTGTAACTATGATTTTCTTTCAGGTGATTAACTGCAGATTACAGTACAATTGGCAGATCCGGATTCAGCCCGTGCACACTTATTTGCTTGCCTGCGGATCGGGAGGTCGTAGGTTCGAGTGCTAACGGAGCCAGACTTTTTTAATTTCAGAAATTACACTGGGTCAACCCAGCCTTGAGTGGGTACCAAGTGCAGTCCTAGGAAGTAAAGGCGACCGGCGTGACCCACCAATGCTAAGGTTTATAAAATATAGGTCTTCGCATTATTTGCCTAATACGCCTCAAGTCGTGAAAAGGGTCCTGTACTTTTGCCTTACACTAACCATTCCTGTGTGTTCAGTTAATGCACTGACTGTTTTCCGATAGAAAAGCCAGAATGTTGAATGTTGAATTGAGAATCGACATCACATAGCACTCGGGACATTCCCATAAGTGCTCTGTCCTCAGCTTCAGCAGCAAGCGAAAAGTTCCAATTCCGATGGTACCAGTAACCGTCTGATTGTATATCCGTCTCATCCTCCCCCTGAGTGTTGAGCGTCGGCCACTTCCACTGGTAATCCCTCGCAACGCCATTCTCCTTAGATTGTAGAAAAGCAAGAAATGCATACTGACCTATTATGTCTAACCAATAAGCGAATGGTGTGTGGCATATTTTGAGAGAGAGAGAGAGAGAGAGAGAGAGAGAGAGAGAGAGAGAGAGAGAGAGAGAGAGAGAAAGAGAGAGAGAGAGAGAGAGAAGAGAGAGAGAGAGAGAAAGAGAGAGAGAGAGAACTGCTGTCACCTCCATGAGTTGATTCGTACTTGCAAGATATATTATAAACAAATAGACACGTATTGATCGGCACTCATAAAAGAAGTAGAGAGATAGAAGAACACGCTGGACAACATAAACATCGAAAGCTATAGCAACATTCCTGGAATCAAACCTGCAACCTACAAATGACGAAAGCGCCTTGCTGGAGAAACAAGTGCACTAATACGCATGACCATCTAGACCCCCACATTAAAGGTGTCTTTATTAGCCATGTCTGTTGTACAGCTTGAATTTGCAACTATTGAATACAGAGTTCATCTCGGACCATTAAGAAAGCACCTGGGGTTACATAATTTCATATTAAGTATAGGAAAAAAAACAAGCATAACACTGCGGACGGTGAAATAAGGTAACTCACATTCTAAGTTACTACTGCCCTCAAAATGACCAACCAACATGCGGCAGGGGCTTAAGGAATTTCAGCCATTTTCACTTGTATGTAGAGTGACCATAACATCTTGAGCTGAAAACGGGACATCCAGCTAATAGTGTTAGCTTAGAACGGGACATCCAACTAATATTGTGAGCTTAGAACAGGACATCCAACTAATATTGTGAGCTAAAAACGGGACATCCAACTAATATTGTGAGCTAAAACGGGACATCTAACTAATAATGTGAGCTAAAACGGGACATCCGACTAATAATGTGAGCTAAAACGGGACATCCAACTAATATTGGGAGCTTAGAAAGGGACATCCAACTAAAAATGTGAGCTAAAACGGGACATCTAACTAATATTGTAAGCTTAAAACGGGACATCCGACTAATAATGTAAGCTAAAACGGGACATCCAACTAATATGGTGAGCTTAGAACGGGACATCCAACTAATAATGAGAGCTAAAACGGGACATCCAACTAATATTGTGAGCTTAGAACGGGACATCCAACTAATAATGAGAGCTAAAACGGGACATCCAACTAATATTGTGAGCTTAGAACGGGACATCCAACTAATAATGAGAGCTAAAACGGGACATCCAACTAATATGGTGAGCTTAGAACGGGACATCCAACTAATAATGAGAGCTAAAACGGGACATCCAACTAATAATGAGAGCTAAAACGGGACATCCAACTAATATTGTGAGCTTAGAACGAGACATCCAAAGCAATTTTGTTTTTTTTTACTCACCCTAAAGACATATTCTCGAATGTATTAATTATTATCAATCATCAAGGAACTGATACATTCTAAGAACTTATTTCTAGACTTCCGAGTCACTCCTGAAACAGGAATGTCTCGGTGAAAACGGGACATATGGTCACGCTACCAGTATGTTTTGATCCCTAACTGTGAGATATATAACATACAAAAGCGACTTAACTATGCTTACCTCCACTTGTTGATTCCTACTTGCGATGCCCCGGCAAACCAGGGGTCTAAAATATAAACACATCGATATGTTGTGGCGTTTTCTATTGCAGCAATCAAGGCCGGGTTGTCATGCAGACGTAATCCCTTCCTAAACCAGAATAGGGTGTGCCGTTTTGTACCATGAGAATGCAGCTGTGTTTGGGACATGAAATGCTCGTTAGTATTGTCCTTCATTTTGTAGTTGCACACGATGCTGATAATAACAAATAATTAAACAGCTGTTATCATTATAATTGAATGAGAAATTATAATTGACCCTTGTCCGGCAAAAACGAATGAACGCAAAATATGTATGGGAAATCGGACTGTTTGGAACAGTACTCTTAGTTAGAGGATTATGCAGGAAAACGACACGGGAAACTAAGAAAATTGTATGTTACGTGCGAAGAGTTATGTATGGCCAGTGATGCACAAGCTAAGCTCATGATAAAACAGCGAGGACGGCAACGTGACTTAAAAATAGCATTGGTGTGTAGCGATTGGCTGGCTGCGGTCACATGGTGGGTGAGCAGGCACGTGTCTGGTGGCATGTACTTACGGACGTCATGTCTGCCCGGCTTGCCTTAGTGAATGATAGTTTACCTGGGAACATATTATCTGTTGTGTCCAGGTATTGCGCTTCTAGTTTTCTTTAGCCGAGAATAAAGACAAAATGTGTATTGTTATATGTTTGCGAAGTGTATATGTGCACTGCATTAAACACAAACACCTGCATCTCCTAGTGAGTAAAGTAACAGTAAAATCACTGTTTGTTATGTTTGTGACGAATGCTTATCATCCTATTCTGTCTCTTTCTGGAAATGTTTATCTCTTCATTATCGATTTTAATACATGGTTGCAGTGCTGCATTCATTGTAGAAATTTTTTTATTTTTTCAAACTCATAAAAAATTTATATTTATTTACACAGAGAAAAGAAAAAAAAAATACTATATATATATATATATATATATATATATATATATATATATATATATATATATATATATATATATATAATATATACTGGGAGCCTCTGCGGTGTAGTGGGTTAGAGGCTCGCCTGCGGATTCAAAGGTCGTGGTTTGACAGAGAAAAGGTAGCGGAACCAGTGCTCGATATTCTGTAATCTGAAATCTTAGATTGCCCATGTCCCCATCGATCCATCTCAGTCTAAGTAGAACTCTGCCCGTGCTAGATTTAAAAATAAGATAAATAAGCTATATCTTCGGCTCGCACAACCCACAGAGGACTAAACAAAAATCCCCTCTCCCTCCAATGGATTTTTACCTTTGAAAAATCAAGAACAAATGTCTTCAGTTGTAAATTAAAGCCTTGTAGGGGACTCAACTCGTTCAATGTTATTTCTGTGATTTTGCATAGTATTTATTATTTATGTTAACAATTAAACGACAGCATATTTCCATTATCCATCTATTTAATATGTGTATATAGTTTATAAAGTGTATCAGATTTTATGGTGTAGTTTAAAACGCTAGGGACTTTAGGGTTTTAAAAAGCTTAGGGCCTAATTAGGTTTACATTTGACCTTGCCTCTGCCTTATTTGTGTTTCTGTTGTTATGCGGCACGCTTTCTTTGCCGGCATTGTTGGATTCGGTGGGGCGAACTATAGTCTTTGTTTCTCTATAAATTATTTGACGATGGGTATCCCCCCCCTCCCCCCCCTTTCCCCCCAAAAGTTCTTCTGATATCTTCAGTTTTCACACCATCTCCCTGGTTTTTGTCTGCAGCCTTCCGCAGACATTTTTTAGGTGGCCAGTTTTCTCTTGTATGCGTTTTTTTTTTTTTTTAAATTATTGTCCAAGTCTGACACTGGCAACCCAAAGTTACAATTATAAATTGTATTTTTAATTTTCTTGTTATCTCTGTTTCAGTAGACTGGGTGGGGAGGGAAGGGGTGGGGGGTGGGGAGGAGGTGAGGGGGAGGAGTGACATAGCTAACTTCTTACCTTCTTATGTCTGTCTCTCTGTCTAGGTCATCCATCATTAAAAAGGAAACCGTTAAAAGATTATTTCGCGTTATTTTAGCAGATATAATTCCTTTTATAATATACTACATTTTGAACATATCAAGCCAACACTTTTTTGTTCAGAATTCTTTTGTAATAAAGGCACAGTTTAATTTTTGGCTTCAGTTATTGATAAAAGCTTGTATTTCTACAAAAATCTGGGCTTTTCGTCAGCGAGTTTCATAACCAGAGAATTAAAATAATCGATACAGACAATAACAGACAGACAGAAGACAGCGCCCATGTCCAGTAAACGCCAGACAACAAATGCTTATTTTTAGCATAAATCTAGGAGTGCAGGAACCTGGTTAGCACAGTCGCTAGCACGCCCACCTGTCAGTCTGGCGGGCTGAATTCGAACACCTAGTCTATGGTTTTCAAGCGATTTTGTGGTCTAAGAAAAATCAGGAAGATCACAAATGAAGATATTTTTACATTCTCGGACCTATCATATTTCAACGTTTCTTCTTCTTCTTCTTCTGCCTTTCTAGCCCCCAATGGAGCATAGGCCCTCAACCAACTCACGCCAAGTCTTCTATCCTTCGCCATTGCATGGAGCTCTCCCCATGTCCTCCCCTCTTTCTAACTTCATTCTCCAACTCTCTTTTCCGTGTGTTTTTTGGCCTTCCTTTATTCCCATGCCCTTGTCCAAAGCAAAGATATTTTAGTTATGCTGTTCTCCTGTTTTCTCAGTGTGTATCCTATCCAACGCCAGCGTCTTTTCCTCATCTCTTGGTCCACTTGGGCTTGTTTAGTTCTCTCCCAAAGCTCTACTTTAGTTATTCTATCATACCATTTAATTCCCTCTATTCTGCGCAGGCACCAGTTAATGAATGTCTGTAATTTATTAGTGATTGCCTAGTTGTTCTCCATGTTTCACATTAGAATGAACATTTTTTAGTTTAGTTTAGTATTTCTTTTAATTTCTTTTGACCATTTCAACGTTTCACTGGTATTAATTTGGAAGAGTAAATGGATCACAACAGTCTGGGGAGACTGATGCAGCGAGGAGTATCTTGGCGATACTCGACGTTCAAAGGCGAGGTTAGACGGACACATAATTAGACTGTCACTGGCACCATTAGTATTGGAATTCTGCGCTGGCTGCTGAATATGGGGACGGAGCACTTATGGGAGTGCCCAAAATAGTGTGCTGTCGGTTATTGAATTAATACAGCTCACTGCTTAATTTGGACATCAAAGACGTTTTACATTTAAAACAATGAAATCACTACGGTGTATAACGGTATGACAGCCTTAGCACTTGCGCGAGACAGGGGATAGAACGGAACCTCATTACAAATGACTCATACCAGGACAATCCAATAAGGATATAAATAAAGACATGGATTTCAAGGACAGACGACAGGACACGATATCTTAGGAATAAAACCACTACATAAGATAACAGAAGAGCAGTATAGTTACAACGAATAGGGCACTAGAACGAAAAATAATTACAAATGAAATGCGTTGTCTCCGCAAGGTCGCTTACAACACAGGACGAGACAGGGTAACGAATACCAGCATTAGAGAGAAAGTCGGAATAAAACCATGTCTGGGTTATACTGACGTATAGAATGAAATGTTTCGGCCATGTTGTTGAGACTGCAATCAGACCAATCTGCATATGAGACTTTTTACAGCAGAAGAGAGGAAGACCAAGAAAGAGACGGATAAATGGTGGAGCAGAGACCTGCAAAAAGATGAACAAACCCATCACCCAAACAATCCGAGAAGTGCAAGACAAACACAGAAAACCACCACACTGGGCTAAATCCTGGTATCAGTGAGACGACAAAACCACCACACTGGGCTAAATCCTGGTATCAGTGAGACGACAAAACCACCACACTGGGCTAAATCCTGGTATCAGTGAGACGACAAAACCACCACACTGGGCTAAATCCTGGTATCAGTGAGACGACAAAACCACCACACTGGGCTAAATCCTGGTATCAGTGAGACGACAAAACCACCACACTGTGCTAAATCCTGGTATCAGTGAGACGACAAAACCACCACACTGGGCTAAATCCTGGTATCAGTGAGACGACAAAACCACCACACTGGACTAAATCCTGGTATCAGTGAGACGACAAAACCACCACACTGGACTAAATCCTGGTATCAGTGAGACGACAAAACCACCACACTGGACTAAATCCTGGTATCAGTGAGACGACAAAACCACCACACTGGACTAAATCCTGGTATCAGTGAGACAACAAAACCACCACACTGGGCTAAATCCTGGTATCAGTGAGACGGCAAAACCACCACACTGGGCTAAATCCTGGTATCAGTGAGACGACAAAACCACTACACTGGGCTAAATCCTGGTATCAGTGATACGACAAAACCACCACACTGGGCTAAATCCTGGTATCAGTGAGACGACAAAACCACTACACTGGACTAAATCCTGGTATCAGTGAGACGACAAAACCACCACACTGGACTAAATCCTGGTATCAGTGAGACGACAAAACCACCACACTGGACTAAATCCTGGTATCAGTGAGACGACAAAACCACCACACTGGACTAAATCCTGGTATCAGTGAGGCGACAAAACCACCACACTGGACTAAATCCTGGTATCAGTGAGGCGACAAAACCACCACACTGGACTAAATCCTGGTATCAGTGAGACGACAAAACCACCACACTGGACTAAATCCTGGTATCAGTGAGACGACAAAACCACCACACTGGGCTAAATCCTGGTATCAGTGAGACGGCAAAACCACCACACTGGGCTAAATCCTGGTATCAGTGAGACGACAAAACCACTACACTGGGCTAAATCCTGGTATCAGTGATACGACAAAACCACCACACTGGGCTAAATCCTGGTATCAGTGAGACGACAAAATCACTACACTGGTCTAAATCCTGGTATCAGTGAGACGACAAAACCACCACACTGGACTAAATCCTGGTATCAGTGAGACGACAAAACCACCACACTGGGCTAAATCCTGGTATCAGTGAGACGACAAAACCACCACACTGGGCTAAATCCTGCTATCAGTGAGACGACAAAACCACTACACTGGGCTAAATCCTGGTATCAGTGAGACGACAAAACCACCACACTGGGCTAAATCCTGGTATCAGTGAGACGACAAAACCACCACACTGGGCTAAATCCTGGTATCAGTGAGACGACAAAACCACCACACTGGGCTAAAATCCTGGTATCAGTGAGACGACAAAACCACCACACTGGGCTAAATCCTGGTATCAGTGAGACGACAAAACCACCACACTGGGCTAAATCCTGGTATCAGTGAGACGACAAAACCACCACACTGGACTAAATCCTGGTATCAGTGAGACGACAAAACCACCACACTGGACTAAATCCTGGTATCAGTGAGACGACAAAACCACCACACTGGACTAAATCCTGGTATCAGTGAGACGACAAAACCACCACACTGGGCTAAATCCTGGTATCAGTGAGACGGCAAAACCACCACACTGGGCTAAATCCTGGTATCAGTGAGACGACAAAACCACTACACTGGGCTAAATCCTGGTATCAGTGATACGACAAAACCACCACACTGGGCTAAATCCTGGTATCAGTAAGACGACAAAACCACTACACTGGACTAAATCCCGGTATCAGTGAGACGACAAAACCACCACACTGGACTAAATCCTGGTATCAGTGAGACGACAAAACCACCACACTGGACTAAATCCTGGTATCAGTGAGACGACAAAACCACCACACTGGACTAAATCCTGGTATCAGTGAGACGACAAAACCACTACACTGGACTAAATCCTGGTATCAGTGAGACGACAAAACCACCACACTGGACTAAATCCTGGTATCAGTGAGACGACAAAACCACCACACTGGGCTAAATCCTGGTATCAGTGAGACGACAAAACCACCACACTGGGCTAAATCCTGGTATCAGTGAGACGACAAAACCACTACACTGGACTAAATCCTGGTATCAGTGAGACGACAAAACCACCACACTGGACTAAATCCTGGTATCAGTGAGACGACAAAACCACTACACTGGACTAAATCCTGGTATCAGTGAGACGACAAAACCACCACACTGGGCTAAATCATGGTATCAGTGAGACGACAAAACCACCACACTGGGCTAAATCCTGGTATCAGTGAGACGACAAAACCACTACACTGGGCTAAATCCTGGTATCAGTGAGACGACAAAACCACTACACTGGGCTAAATCCTGGTATCAGTGAGACGGCAAAACCACCACACTGGGCTAAATCCTGGTATCAGTGAGACGACAAAAGAAGAAGGAGTGCAATTATAAATATCAGTCTGACCCTAAATACAGGAAGCATAGCCACAAAAGGTAAAGTTGGGAGATGTGAACCAGCGTCATTGTACACGGTTGTAAACAATAAGTGCTCTGCCCCCAGTACGGACAGCTGATAAGAAACTGTCCGCCTGTGTCGCCGTCCGCACACAACTCCGTAGCTACAGCGACGTTCTTCCATTTACCTCAGAGTGTTAACTCTGGTACCCATTACCTAGAGTCCTAGAGGCGGGGTGAACCCTGGGAACCGCCCGGTTTCGAACAATGGCCGTGGGCTGCAGCGAGTCGCAGCTAGATTCGAAAGCGAGACTCCTATTGACAGCGCTAACGAGTCTCCTATCGGCTGCGCTAACGCGGTTCCCGAGCAAAGATGGGCGCCAGTACTAAAACTTGAACAGGACCACAGGATAGGACACAGGCGTGTTCAAAAGGACAAAATCTCATAAAGTTATGGGCATTCCTGTATGGATTCCGGGCCCCATTGTGGGGAAAAACAAGAATAGACCCACTGCCTACTCAAAAGCATGTCGAAGAGTCGACTAATTGGAAGCTTCCTTCGAAGTCGAAGTACATCTGCATGAGAAGCAAGGAACCAACAGTCTGCATGCAATTGAGTCAGATTTCTGAAACGGATGTACAGGCAATACTCAGTTTCTGGAAAAAGACTAGAGTCCAGAAGGGGACGAACAACCAGAACCTTCCGCCGGAGTTTACAGCCGGTGAACGCCAAGAACAAGAAGAAGAAGTTAGGAACAGTAAGCCACATCTACTGGCACAGCAGTTCAATTAAGGCATTGGAATTGGCGCACAAAAACCAGACCATAGTTATAACTGAAGCTGTCCTTAGCCAGGTTGAAAGTAACCACAGTCAGCTATTTGTTTTCTTCTTTTTTCTTTCATTCTATCGAATGAACGAATGAGCGAACATAGTCTAGGTAAAGGTGAGAAGATCGACTTCATTGCTCAGGGTTTTTATCACATTTGGCTCAGTCTCTCTCCACAAAACAGCTAGGGACCTGTTGAGAGCGTCGCACAGAGCATGACCTCCGTAACTCCGGCGACGTTCCCCATGAATCCCCGTAAAAATTTCACCCGTGAAGTGGAACGAACCCACGACATTCAGGGCGCCATACAAACAGATTGACCACTTCGCCACTGAGGATCCCCCCCCCTCCCCGCCGAAAAGGGTGGGGGTGGGAAGGGGGATCAGGAAAGGTGAGGCTATGGTGATGTTCATCCTGGGTAATGAGCATTCTTTGAATCTTTTCTTCCCATGTGAGGGTTTTAGGGGGGCTGTTTCGGGGGGGGGGGGGGGGGGGGGCGGGTGAGAGATAGACCGACTGCCCTTTATTCTTGTCGTAAAAGGCGACTAATTAAAGTTTTTATAAAATGGAATGTCAAGGGCGTAGCCATCGCAACCTAGCTGTAAACCACAACGGTTTGCCGGCAACCATACTTTCAAAGGCAAACGCAAAAGAAGAACATGAAGAATCTTTTCTCCACGGTATACAGACGTTTTAGGGAAATGAGAGGGAAAAAAAGCAGACTATGTTGTGAATTGCTGGTTGACAAGGCAGATGTGCCGAAGGGCCTCTGAGAAAGCACGAGAACAAAGAAGAAGAGTGAATTGATCACCGAGGTCGAAAACGTATGATACAAAATACTATATATTAATAGAGTAACAGACAATGTATTGACTGGCACTCATTGAAAGAAGTAGAAAGATAATTGACCATGTTCTTAGTGCACTTGATTCCATAGCGAGGCACACACACCGTCTGGAGGTGACAGGTTCGACTCCCGACACGGTAACAATTAGCTTTTGATTTTTATGTTGTCTAGTGTGTTCTTCTATCTTTCTACTTCTTTCTATGAGTGCCGATCAATACATTTTTGTGTGACTTATTAATATCTAACATTTCACGGCCCCCAGGGCACCCCTCTGTTTATTTATGTGAATGATGCAAAATACGGGTGACAAGAGAATCTGGACCAAACTCAGCGTCCCAAGGTAAAAAGAAGACGAACCTTATTACAAGCAGAGTACAAGTGGCGCAGTTGATTTTAAAGTTTGGCCCTGGCTGTTAAAAAAATCACCTTGTTCTTTTACGAACGCCCCTGAGTAACTTATGATGTCAGTTCTAAAGTCAACTCAGATTCTTTATTCGACGTCTTGGCAAGACAACCTTTAGATATGATTCCCAAAAGTGTGACTTCAGATTCTTGTCTAGGCGGCTATATGCTCGCCTGCGTGTCCGAAGATCAATGGTTCAAATCCGGACGTTACTGGACTTTTTTGGTTAAAAATGACTGGCTTCCAGGTCGACCCGGCCTTAAATGGGTACTAAATAAACGTCACAGGAAGTAAAGGTAGCCGGCGCAATGCTGATCAAATCACGGACCAAGTGCCGATTGGTCTATAAAATATAGATCTAGCTCTATAGGCCTAATACACATGAAAGGTTTAAAAAGGGCCCCTTTTTAGGTTTTCCCGATGCTAAGTGCTAATTTCTGGACCGGGAGTCCAAACAATCCGTCACCCAGCTACTAGACTGATTGCTTGGTGCGACACTGTGAGCTGTGGATTTCACGTAGAACGGGTTTTCCCCTTCTGCTGTGTCCACAGTGTGTCGTTTACGGCACTAAAATGGTGGTTGGCCGATTATGTTCATAAAGGCGTGTCACTTTTGCAGGTACAATGCCGGCTTTCATGATTGACCCCTTGATTGACGGTGATAGTGGAACCTCGACTAACCACCGACTAACGGTTAACATTGTCCGTTTGTGTCGTATCCCGCTGAATGCTTTTGAGCCTCAAAGTCCATTTCGTAGTTTGTAATTGTTAATTTGTGAATGGGTATGGTATATGATGTTGATATCTGCTTATTGTGTTGTTGATTATGTTTGATTACGTTTTGTGATTATTGTGTTTATTATGCTTGATTAAGTTTTCTGCTTATTATTTTTTTTTATTTTGCTTGATTAAGTTTTGTGCTTATTGTGTTGTTTATTATGCTTTGATTGAGTTGTGTGCTGATTGTGTTGTATAGTTTGCTTGATTGAGTTTTGTGCTGATTGTGTTGTTTATTATGCTTAATTAAGGTTTGCTCTAATTATGTTGTTTATTATGCTTGATTAGGTTTTGTGCTTATTGTGTGTTTTTTTGTGCTTAAGTTTTGTGCTCATTAAGTTGTTTAATATGCTTGATTAAGTTTTGTGCTTATTATCTTGCTTATTATGCTTGATTACGTTTTATGTTTATTGTGTTGTTTATTATGCTTGATTAAGTTTTGTGCTGATTGTGTTGTTTATTATGCTTGATTAATTTTTATGCTGATTGTGTTGTTTATTATGCCTGATTAAGTTTTGTGCTTATTGAGTTATTTATTATGCTTGATTACGTTTATTGTGTTGTTTATTATGCATGCGACCATCTAGCCGCTACACCACGGCATGAATCCATTTATTTGTTTTATTCAAGGTCAAAAAAAAAAAAAAAAAAAAGGGGGGGGGGGTTGGAGGTTCGAGTTTGGCGTACAATCGATCAAGTTGTCAGTGTTCTTCATGTTGCAGAAAGGGATTGGAAAGGGCGGTGTGGTGGGTGCGGAGCAGGTGTGGAGATATTACCAAATGCAGTAATGTTAATAATTCAGTTGATGAATTCAATCTCCGGTGATGTTTAGTTTTCGGTCATGACCGTTACATCAACTCACTGGTCTCATCTAAGACTAAGGCAAAATGGTTTACTAACCCGGCCGTCTGTTCTCGGTTTTCCACCACAGTATCAACTATCTTGTATCAACAATAAAACTACGGTAAATGCTCCGTTTTAAATTATAGGGGAATCGAAAGTATGATGCAAGATATATTCTTATATACCAATCAGCAGTCGGTGGGTGACGCCGGCTGCTTTTACTTCCCTGGGTATTAATTGCTTTTTTAATTTTAGGCTGGATCGATCTGGCAGTCAAGGTCGGCTTTGAAGAAAAAGTCTGCCTCGATGTGGATTCAAACTCAAGACTTTCGGGCTGGGTCAGAATTTAGTACTGCTAACGGCAGTACGTACTGACTATCTTGACCTGCCTTTGTGGTTTCAGGGCCCTAAAATTAAAGAGACGTTCTCAAATAGCAAGCATCTCATTCTTGGAAATAAAATAATTTTTAACGAAAGTAATGTTTGCACAAACTTTATTTCAACACAGACGGCATTAGCACGAGCATGCAGACTGCGTTACCAAGCAACGTACACAATATATACTATATATAAATAGCAGAATCGACAGAAATATTCGCCAATGTTACGAGTCACTTGACACAAATAACAAAGCAGATATTACACCATATAAGTACATAGAACGCGTAAACATTTGCCAACGGACAAGTATAAAATAATTCCGAAAACATAAGAAACTTTTTGGGGTCAGCAAATCTGTCCTCAGTACACGCATTATAAGTAGGTGACACACTTCAGTCTTTCCAGGTACAGTTTTATATTGTGCTTATAGGAAGGCATCGACATCCCGTGTCAATGGCGAGTAGCACTAGCTCGACCCGCTAGCACAAAGAAAGATCTTCCACATTTGGAGTTTGGGATTTCTGGACAATTGTTGCCATCGCATGGATCCAATGTGTTTCTTTTCAGCCGCACAGCTCTTAACCTGTCTGCGAGCATTTTCTTCTTACCCCCTTTCAATTTCCCCTCCACAGAATATGGAGCATGGCATCCTATTTACAAGAGTCACTTCAATACCTGTATTATTCATGTCCTGCTAGCACAGTGGCTCTCAACTTTCCTAATGCCGCGACCCTTTAATACAGTTCCTTATGTTGTGGCGACCCTTTAATACAGTTCCTTATGTTGTGGCGACCCTTTAATACAGTTCCTTATGTTGTGGCGACCCTTTAATACAGTTCCTTATGTTGTGGCGACCCTTTAATACAGTTCCTTATGTTGTGGTGACCCAAAACCATACAATTATTTTCGTCGCTATCAAAAAAAAGGGCAGCGACCCACAGGTTAAGAACTGCAGTGTTGGCACATTATCGTTATGTAATTGTAGAGGCCTACCTCGACGCAAAATACACATCTCTAAGCGACATCTAGTACACACAGACCTGACATTTATAGATATTGACACATATATTATTGGTGTATACATTAAACTGATGTAGATAACAATTTACATATATAAAATTGAAATACAATGATGTTGCGTCATTATAAGTACTTCAGCCCACTAAAGGGGCGGCACCTTCTGAAGATATCGTTTCATAATTTCAGATGTGTGATGTTTTCACATATAACTCTGATGGGAAAAGGGAGTGGATATGGCGGTTTCCCCATACCTTCATCATACGTACACACGTAACATCCACGTACACCCACAAATTCATACATGCAGAGTCATAACAGCTTAGTCTATGCTTGTTAATGCTCAAGAATGAATTATATTACGTAGGAATTAAAAATAGGTAAAATATAACTCTTCCAAATACATAGAAAGCCTCCGTGGTCTAGCGGCTAGAGGTTCGCCTGCGGATCGGAAGGTCGTAGGTTCGGGTCCTGATAGGGCCGAGCTTTAAAAAAAATGACCTAGGCTTCCAGGACGATCCAGCATTGAATGAGTACCAAGTACAGTCCTGGGAAGTAAAGGAGGCCGGCGTAATGCTGATTACATCACCCACCAAATGTTGTTTGGTCTATAAAATATAGGTTTAGCCCTAAACACTAAATACCCCTGAAAACGTGGAAAAGTGTTTTTTATTTTCTTTCACAAACATAGAAGACACATGAGCCTTCTGCCCTGGCCAGGTTAATGAATGCAAGCCTCACTAGAGTATGATATCCATCGTCTTGTTAACAAATGTCTAGTCTGTTACTCTACCTTATGAAATCTATCTGCCGTACCTGACCTCAATTCTATGAGTGCCAATCAATACATTGTATGTCTGTTTTATATATATATATATATATATATATATATATATATATATATATATATATATATATATATATATATATATATATATATATATATAGATGGATATCAACATTTATTTATATATAATATTGACTTTATTTAGTAAGTAATCTGCATTCCTTTCTTCTGTCTCTCTGCCTCTCCCCATCTGCTACCTAAAGGTTTGATCACCGAAATCTCAACCCCTTTCACCCCCTTGTTATGAGTGCGGTCTGCGGGATTAACATTTCAGACCGGTACAAATCCGGGAAATCCCATTCAACTGTATAGCCAAATGTCATAGTTATACTGGGGCACCACAGAATGGTTACGATGTGACCTGTAGTCCAGTGTATCTGGGGCTAATCAATGTACCTAGTATGTATTGTGTTTCTTCGGGAACTATTCACACACAAATATTTTTTTGGTTTATGACAAACACTCGGGTAACCAAATAAGTGTTTCATGTGATTGAATGGGCCGGTCCTGGCCCACTGGTGTGAATCATGGACAATGACAGCTCACATTCACCAAACAGAAATGAGATATCTGAGAAAGGTTGTCCAAGTTACAAGAAGAGTCACAGTTCGCAATCAGACAGGATTCTAAAATCCAGGCCTCACAAACGCGAGTGGACCAGTAAGAGTTACGATGGATTGGTCATGTATGCAGAATGGAAGAGAATCAGCTACCATGGAAAACCAAGAGCCAGGGAACCAGACCACCAGAGCAACACGGGGTTGGCTGGGATGACACCATACAAAAGCCCTTGACTGACAGAGGACGGTAATAGGACAAAGCCAAAAAGAAACCTCAGAGAAGTCTGGCGATATCTTTGGCAAAACTCTACACACGAAAATAAAAGAGAATCGCCTAAATAAGAAGAATAGAGTGTCCTGAGTGTGTTTCTTTTGTATTCGTTTCAGAGTAATGGTTCAGTGAGTCACTGGGTGTTAGACTGGCAGCTTTCAATCACAAAATGACCTTCCGGAGACAGTAGAAATACGCTTCTTGTACTCGAAAATAATATCAGGATTACTTCCCCTAATAGACTAAAAAAAAAAAAAAAAAAACCATTGGATGGTCAAGCGCATTGGGCATATGGGAAGAGCACCCACATTTGTACACACCAATCGGCACTAGGTGGGTAATGTGGGCAGCATTACGCCGGCCGTCTTTACTTCCCCAGGAGATATATTCTGTTACCCATTTTAGGCTAGGTCGACCTGCGACGCCCTATACCATTATAAAAATCTACAGAGCCAGCAGTGGGTTTGGATCGCGGTACGTTGGAATTACGAGTTGGATTCGCAACGCTTAAGCCAGGGGTGCCATTCGAGCGATAGGTAAGCATTTATACAAATAGGAGGATGCCATCAAGAAATGAATAAACTGCAATCTGAAGGAATGCTCAATTAGGAGAAGAGACAGAGAGTGATAGCAATTCAGTGCAAACAACGTCCGTTGCGGGGATGCCATGTGAATATTGACTTCCCTAAATGTTGGCAGGGACTTAAATTTCTTGGCTGAATACACAGAATATTGTTTACACTGCATAAAAGTCAGCATACATTCCCTTCAGTAGGAATAGCTCACCCCCCCCCACCCCCCCCCCACACACCCACACATAAGACTGTAAGCTACACATGGTTGTTGTGACCGTTAAGGGTGCCTTAATTATAACTGAGACTTGTCAAGTCTAAGTGTGGTATGGTAAGCCTTCAGGCAGCAGACCAGAGAGTACAGACTGATCGATGGTAAAAATGCCTCCATTATTCACTAACAGTAATAGGTCTTGTTTAACATGCTCCCTACTCCTTCTCCGCCACCACCTCCTTCCGCTTCCTCCTCTACGCCTGCCCATCGACAGATCTGTGCCAATCACATGTTAACCAGGGGTTCCGATTCAGAGCTAACACTGGGGGAGTTGGGGGGGGGGGGGGGGCTTTAACCCCAGCAAAAATGGTCTCCGTGGGGGTGGCTCAAAGGGGTCTTTAAGCCTTGTTTAAGTGCTTAATCATAAAGTGTTAACCAACAAATAATTATAATAATATATTTAAAATAATATATAATCTTAAAAAATAACCTGTATACGCGGTAATGGAGGAGAAACGCTAAGTAACCTTACGTAAGTTAATGGAGCTGTGGCTGGTGGGAGTTGCTCAAGGTGCATAAGCCCTGAACTTCAGAAACCCTTGATTTTATTTTATGTTCAGAATTCACTTGTCTAGGCATCCATTTTGAAAATGATGTGCGTTTTTATCTGTTCTGCTCATGCGGCAAATGCAGCCTGTTCTCTAAGCTAATCAGAAAGGCAAAGTCTAACAAATCTTGATTTTAAATCCTCATTGGAGCTTATTTTAATATTTTTTAAACCTAGGGCTCCGTGGTCGTTGAGCCTGAGAATTTAGGACCGCATGGCTGGTGCTGTCACCGCGGACTGTACTTGTTAGGATGTTATTTTTGCCCCCAATAGAAAAATCTCTATGACTGTACCGAAGAACGTTATCCCCTACTTATCTCCCCCTCCCCCAAAACAAGTGTTCAACTTAAGCTGTCCCAAAACACTCATTATAATAACTCCTAATACAAGAAATATGAACAAGAAGCATTGCTACGATTACTGGTTTTCACGGGCATTGCTAACCAATTGTTACAGATATTCTGTCAATAAAACCGGTCAGATTTTAAATTACCAGCATCTTTAATAAAATAGTAATTGAGATGACAAGAATTAATTTCCCCAAAAAGAACCGATTACCAGCATCAGAAGGAGATAATCAACGAGAGACCTTAAAAAAAACACACCTTGAAATGTAATAGAAACGACAATAACGAGGCCATTTTCGTCTTATCTTGTAACCAGGCCACGATAGTCTTCGCGTTGTTGATTACTCTAATACTTTCCAGTTCCAAAGGATTTCGTATTAAACTTCAAAAGGATACACTAACTAAGATTAACACAAAAACAACAATGAAAAGCCAAGGAAAAATGTAACATTTTCAAACATTGGTGCCGATACAAAGAACCTCCGCCTCTTTGTAATTTTCTAGGGGTGGTGGTGTCTTCAGGGGCTTGAATATCGTTTAAGTGTACAAAAATAATACAAAAAATTTAATAATATATTGGAAATAATATGAAGTGTAAAAAAATACCTACAAAGTCTACACATGGTTAGAGGGGACACTAAACTGTAATGCAAATTGTCTGGGTTAGTGAGGTTTTAGAATTCTGACAATTTAGATGTGTTCTTTAGTTTTGATCTGTTTCCCAAAATTTGCTTTGTTCTGTTCCCCAAAACTTGCTTTGTTCTGTTCCACACAACTTGCTTTGTTCTGTTCCACACAACTTGCTTTGTTCTGTTCCACACAACTTGCTTTGTTCTGTTCCACACAACTTGCTTTGTTCTGTTCCACACAACTTGCTTTGTTCTGTTCCACACAACTTGCTTTGTTCTGTTCCACACAACTTGCTTTGTTCTGTTCCACACAACTTGCTTTGTTTGTTCCACAAAACTTGCTTTGTTCTGTTTCCACACAACTTGTTCCACAAAACTTGCTTTGTTCTGTCTTTTGCTTTGTTCTGTTCCACACAACTTGCTTTGTTCTGTTCCACACAACTTGTTTTGTTCTGTTCCACACAACTTGCTTTGTTCTGTTCCACACAACTTGTTTTGTTCTGTTCCACACAACTTGTTTTGTTCTGTTCCACACAACTTGCTTTGTTCTGTTCCCGAAAACTTGCTTTGTTCTGTTCCACACAACTTGCTTTGTTCTGTTCCCCACAACTTGCTTTGTTTTGTTCTGTTCCCACAAAACTTGCTTTCCACAAAACTTGCTTTGTTCTGTTCCCCACAACTTGCTTTGTTCTGTTCCACACAACTTGTTTTGTTCTGTTCCACACAACTTGCTTTGTTCTGTTCCACACAACTTGCTTTGTTCTGTTCCACAAAACTTGCTTTGTTCTGTTCCCCAAAACTTGCTTTGTTCTGTTTCCCAAAACTTGCTTTGTTCTGTTCCACAAAACTTGCTTTGTTCTGTTCCCCAAAACTTGTTTTGTTCTGTTCCCCAAAACTTGTTTTGTTCTGTTCCCCAAACACTTACTTTGTTCTGTTCCACAAAACTTGCTTTGTTCTGTTCCACACAACTTGTTTTGTTCTGTTCCACAAAACTTGTTTTGTTCTGTTCCCCAAAACTTGTTTTGTTCTGTTCCCCAAAACTTACTTTGTTCTGTTCCACACAACTTGTTTTGTTCTGTTCCACACAACTTGCTTTGTTCTGTTCCACACAACTTGCTTTGTTCTGTTCCACAAAACTTGTTTTGTTCTGTTCCACACAACTTGCTTTTGTTTGTTCCCCAAAACTTGTTTTGTTCCACAAAACTTGTTCTGTTTTGTTTTGTTCTGTTCCCGTTCCCCAAACTTGTTTTGTTCTGTTCCACAAAACTTACTTTGTTCTGTTCCACACAACTTGCTTTGTTCTGTTCCCCAAAACTTGCTTTGTTCTGTTCCCCAAAACTTGTTTTGTTCTGTTCCCCAAAACTTGCTTTGTTCTGTTCCCCAAAACTTGCTTTGTTCTGTTCCACACAACTTGCTTTGTTCTGTTCCCGAAAACTTGCTTTGTTCTGTTCCACACAACTTGCTTTGTTCTGTTCCCCAAAACTTGTTTTGTTCTGTTCCCCAAACACTTACTTTGTTCTGTTCCACAAAACTTGCTTTGTTCTGTTCCACACAACTTGCTTTGTTCTGTTCCACAAAACTTGCTTTGTTCTGTTCTTACTTTGTTTCCCAAAACTTTGCTTTTTGTTCTGTTCCCCAAAACTTGTTTTGTTTCTGAAAACTTGTTTTGCTGTTAACTTACTTTGTTCTGTTCCCGGGTTTTCAGTTTAGCTTCAGTGGCCCAAGGGGTAGTAAAAACAGACGTAAAATCAGTGCATCTTTGGCTTCTAGGCAGGAACCTGTGAACAATGATACGTTCCTTGGGACTGAAATAGTTTATTTTTTACTTTGTCAATCTAAGTAGACAATACATACAATTCTCGAGGTATGGTATCCACCTTGAAGGCTGGAGATCCCGGGTTCAAGCACTGCTGAAGACTGTGGTTTTCTTCACGTGGACTTTTAGTAATTTCTCCTGGTCTTTGGCTAGTAAGATCGGACGCCCGTATGTATTGTTACCTTGGCAGTAGGAAATCGAAAAAAAAGTAGCCGAACGGCGCTGCCTGGCAAAATTTAGAGTTAAAAATCTACCCAAAATATTTCAGAATCCCCGCTGGTGCACTGCGCTGAGATTCTTTAGACCCAGGTTTGTGTTAGAAGTAGAACGGAGCACTTATTTCTTACACCTATGTGTCATCATGTTGATCCGTCGAATAAACATAATTATAACATCGGAAGGTCGAGGGTTCGCTCCCTGGCGGAGCCAGACTTTTTTCAAAAATGACATTGGCTCCCAGGTCGACCCAGCCTTGAGTGGGTACCGGGTGCAGGCCCGGGAAGTAAAGGTGGCCGGCGTGATGCTGAACACATCACCCATCTTGTGCTGATTGGTCTATAAAAATATAGGTCTAGCCCTATATGCCCTTTACGCCTAAAGGCGTGGAAAAGGGTCCTTTACTTTAAAAAAAAAATAACATCTCGATGACGCCACAACTCAAATTCCTCAATAGTTTCCCATCCAATGTATCGATAGCGGATAGAACGAGGCAATAACGCGGGTTTTGCTGATGACACTTGTCACCGCACAAACATGCCTATTGCCATCTCCCCTTTTGCACAATGCAACACTAATATGTGGACAGGCAGAGAGGTACTAATATACAAGCCTGTACATATAGAACAAATATTACAATATGACATTATATTATTAAAAAAAAATTGCATTAACCTTTTTTGTCTTGTACGTTTATCATTTAGCTCTTATTACTCACAAAAAGTTTTTCTCTAAGAAACTGAACATAATTCCAAAAGATCATTACAATAACTCATAATAAAAGAAAAAATGAAAAAGAAGCAATTTTAACATTACTTATTTTAGTGGAATTGCCAATCCATTGTTGTAGATGTTCTTTCAATAAAACTTGTAGGCTTTAAACAACCAGCACCCTTTAAAAAATAGTAATTAGGACGACAAAGGTTACTTCCTAAGTAGAACTGATAACCAGCATTAGAAGGAGACAGTCTATATTCTTTAGTCACAACATGATCCCTACATTACTTTGACTCTTCCATCAAGTTCTTACATAATTCCTACAATTCCAACCAGTCGCTACTTAAACTAATTCTACTTATAGAATGCTTTTGACTGAATACTGCTGGCCATTAGCCATTAATTTAGAAAAACAAAAAATGAATTTAAAAATAATAAGACTATCTATGTTAAAAAAGTAACAATTAAAGTAGAGATAATATTACTGTAATAATTGACTGGGACAAAATAAATTATAAAACATACAATATGTATGAAGCAACCGGTAAACGCAAGTTGTATGCTTGTTACAGAGAAAGATAATGATATTTATTTCATAGGATCAGAATAACTAATTTAAAATACACGTTACCGTTTCACAAAGCGGCGTCGCAATTCCAACGTTCCGCGATCAAAACCCACTGCTGCCTGCGTGGATTTTTATCATGGTATGGGGCGTCGCAGGTGAATCCATCCTAAAATGGGTACCATGATGGCTGTCCTGGGGAAGTAAAGACGGCTGGTGTAATGCTGACCACATTTTCCACCTAGTGTCGACGATCTATAAAAATATTGGCGCTCTTCCCATTTACCCAAAACGCCCAAAGGCGTGAAAAAGGGATCTTTACTTTACTACTTTACTTTACTTTTACTATTTCACAAGGATACTTCCAATTATGATATCGAATTTGAATATTGTTCAAAATAGACATAATTTTGTTTGCATTAGGGATTAGAAAGGATTATCATCCCAGCACTCCGGACAGATCCATAGGTGCTCTGATCTCATCCTCAAAAACCCCACAAGTGTAAAACGACTGATGACGCCTGTTCTGTGTTGTTTAATGAAACGTCTTGTCCCCTTAGTGAAATATTCATTTCTTGCAGCTCCAGGCTACACCCCCATGCCCATCAGTCTAGACAGGGATACGGAGTCATGTCCTTTGGCGTGCTCCTCGGTACGGTAAGTGCAGCGCATGTCATTGATAACATCACTTCTGTCCAGTATTGGACCAGCCAAAGCAGCCGAATTGAATTGTCAGCAAGATAGTCTGCACGCTCGTTTCTTTAAACACCCGCATGAATTGTCACAAAGATAAAGGCTAGGGCAGCTATAGGTGAAGTGCTTAGTGATTCAGTCCATTCCTGCCTAAAAAATCCAGCTTTGATTTTTATGCATATTCTTCATATTTGTTTGCATTGTGAATAAAAAAAAAAAAATTAAAAAATAAATAAAAATGAAATATTTAAGTATTTTAGAGCTGTTAAAAAAATAAAAACAATTGTTTATAGCTTAGTATTCATTACACAGATTTTCTGTACTACACGTAGCGCATGCCCATCATTGCTTCGCTTTTCGTCTGAGAATTTTCATGAGTATGTTTACACCGACCACTCCTGTTCAGTATTAGCTGTTGTAGTGACTTATCACCGGATGAAGCTCTGATGGATACAGTCACACTTGGCAACAATTCAGTGAAACATCAGTATCCTCTTGTTTAAAGTCTTCAGTGCCTGTTGTTAACTCGTATAACAATAAGTAATGATGTCATAAATACAGTAAAAGGAAGGCGTTAAAATCACATCCCATGTCGATGGGTAATGGGACTAGCAAGGCGTGTTGGGCATATTGGGCTAAACCTATACTGTATGGACCAAACTGCACTTAGTGGGTTATGTGGACAGCCTCACGCCAGCCGCCTTTACTTCCCAGGACTGTACCTGATAACCCCTAAAGGCTGGGTCGACATGGAAGCAAAGGTCATTTTTGAAAAATATCCGGCCCTAGTCAGAAATCGAACCTACAACCTTCCGATCCGCAGGCGAGCTTGTAGCCGCTATCATAAATACAGTGTTTAACGTAAAATAAAATGTGGACTGACGTATGTTTGAATGCTTCAAGTAAAATCCTTCTTGGGTCTTCTGAAGAAAGGTAGCAACTTCAAAAGTCTGACTCTAAATGTTACCTTCCGTTGTTTGGCGCCAAATATAATGTCTGTTTCAAAATGGGAGGCCAAACTGTGTGGCTCAATTTTTAGTCTTCGAATATCTAGCTGGAAATTGTATTCTGGAATTTCTGGACTCTAACCTTTAAAAATTCTATGTTCGGTTTCAAATTTTAGTCTTTAATGTCTAGCTAGAAATGTTAAATTCTTGTATCTGTCTTTCATAATTTAAACCTTAATATCTATTTTCAATACCTGTTCCAAACAATACATTTTTATGTTTAAACTTCGTGATTTAGCTTCGCATTTTAAGTTAGAACATTTAACTTTAGATGTTTAGCTCAGGATGGGTCCTTACTCGATAAAGCCATCGTAAATTTACGAGGGAAATGCACACACTTCCGGCTCATCAATTCATTCACGACAGAGACGAAAAGCGAATAACAAAGGTTTCACTGAAGCAGATGATACCCTGGCAACAAAAACATAAAATCAAAAGTGGTAGCCACAGAGAAAACATGGGTAATTAACTGCCGTCCAAGTCACCATCAAAAGAAATCACAATCTTATATAATGCTTTGTTTCCAAGATTCTCAAGTCATGTCTATTTTTCTGTTTGCATTTTTTTAAAACAACTGTTTACTTGACATTAACCGTAGACGTAAACACACGAATCTCCTTGATTCACAAAAAGTTTTCTTGGTAAGTCTGAAGAAATATGTAACATGCCTCTCTATATGGGGCTGTATTGTCTTGCATGGCCGTTGTTTAGGCCAAAAGTATCACACTGCACATCAGAAATACCAACAGGAAGAGGAAGAACAAGACGCGGTCCACCACCAGCGCCACCTGTCGCCATTCATTCAGAATGTCTTGTCGGGCCTCCTGGTTGAAAAATAAGTTCATCGTAATCAATCACAATCAATCCAATCAATCAATCAGTCGGTCTGTCAATACAACCTATCTATCTATCTATCTATCTATCTATCTATCTATCTATCTATCTATCTATCTATCTATCTATCTATCTATCTATCTATCTATCTATCTATCTATCTATCTATCTATCTATCTATCTATCTATCTATCTATCTATCTATCTATCTATATCTATCTATCTATCTATCTATCTATCTATCTATCTATCTATCTATCTATCTATCTATCTATCTATCTATCTATCTATCTATCTATCTATCTATCTATCTATCTATCTATCTATCTATCTATCTTATCTTATCTTATCTTATCTTATCTTATCTTATCTTATCATATCATATCATATCATATCAAATCATATCAAATCAAATCAAATCTAATCTAATCTAAGCTAAGCTAAGCTAAGCTAAGCTAAGCTAAGCTAAGCTAATCCAATCCAATCCAATCCAATTCATCCATCCATCCATTCATCTATCTATCTAACCATCCATCTCCATCCATCCATCCATCCATCCATCCATCTCCATCCATCTATCTATCTATCTATCTATCTATCTATCTATCTATCTATCTATCTATCTCTATCTATCTATCTATCTATCTATCTATCTATCTATCTATCTATCTATATCTATCTATCTATCTATCTATCTATCTATCTATCTATCTATCTATCTATCTATCTATCTCTATCTATCTATCTATCTATCTATCTATCTATCTATCTATCTATCTATCTATCTAATCTATCTATCTATCTATCTATCTATCTATCTATCTATCTATCTATCTATCTATCTATCTATCTATCTATCTATCTATCTATCTATCTATCTATCTATCTATCTATCTATCTATCTATCTATCTATCTAATCTATCTATCTATCTATCTATTCTATCTATCTATCTATCTATCTCTATCTATCTATCTATCTATCTATCTATCTATTATCTATCTGATCTATCTATCTATCTATCTATCTATCTATCTATCTATCTATCTATCTATCTATCTATCTATCTATCTATCTATCTATCTATCTATCTATCTATCTATCTATCTATCTATCTATCTATCTATCTATCTATCTATCTACTATCTATCTATCTATCTATCTATCTATCTATCTATCTATCTATCTATCTATCTATCTATCTATCTATCTATCTATCTATCTATCTATCTATCTATCTATCTATCCTATCTATCTATCTATATCTATCTATCTATCTGTATATCTGTCTGTCTGTCTAATATATCTAATCTATCTAATCTATCTGTCTGTCGTTCGGTCAGTCGGTTCAACCCAACCAATCCGTCCGTCTTTCCGTCTGTCAATCAACGCCACCCAGAAATAAACCTAGCGTGCCATAACTTCGCTGGCCAAACAACCAGTCCATTTACTGGTCACTTTTTTTTCTAGCCAGCAGGAAATGAATGACACATTCTTTCCAGACGATAGTATGATACTGCGCCCTGAGGAGGCATTGGACAGCCACGGGCGAAGGCGAATGTGACCAGCAGAACCTGAACGCATTAAGAAAAGTCTTCCCCAGTTAGAGAATCTGATTCAGAACCGTTGTCGAAACCACATGTATTTAACGTGCGTGCTTCTTGACAGACGCTCAGTTCTCATAATTTCTGCGATAACCTTCCCCTTTATTCCCACTCCCTAAGGACATACTCTGTTGTCAATAACAGATGATAGAAGATGTAACTCTATTCTATGTGATCTATTCTCTCCACACAACACAGCCCATGGCATTTTGTTCCCATTAATCTACCTCAGTACATGTATCATTCATGTCCCGCTTGCACATATCTTTATATCGTAGTAGAAGCCAGCCACATCTTCTATCATCTGTAATTGACAACAGAGTATGTCCTTAGGGACTCTGCTATTGTTCATTCTTCAGGTGTGAGCTGAGGCTTTGGAGACTGAGCACTGAGTAAACCGTTGTAATACATGCTCTTTCCAATACATCAGTGTTTGTGATCTTTTCTTGCCACTTTATGTCAAGTATTCGTCTTAGGCAGACGTTTAATCAGAATGCTACCCACAAGCCTAAAAACCGACAAGCCTAAAAACCGACAAGCCTTAAAAAACCTGGAGAGTGAGCCCAATGAACAAGGGAAACAAGACACGACAAAATCCGATAAGGAACGAACGAACGAACAAACTTTATCTGAACTCTTCGCTGGCTGCTGAAGGTGGGGACGGAGCGCTTTTGGGAATACCCCGAGTGCTGTGATGTCGGTTCTTGAATCAACTCAGCTCAACTCTTCGTCTTAGATATCGCGTGTGAAAGTTATTTAGTCTTTTGCCCTGGTGCGAATAAGTTGAATGAGTTTCATCTTTAAAAATACTTGAGCAGGAAGGAAAGGGGCCCTTACGTATTATGACGATGGAGCTAGGATACATTTAGGTATTTTTTTTATTGTAGTTCATCTCATCTCGTGGAGTCCCAGAGTTCCCGGGGAAAACCCACATTATAGGGGTGTTAGGGTGTGAAATGAGCACCGACTAACTCTAACCCTAACTCTAACCCCTCCCCCCATAATATTGGACTTTCCCTGGGAGCTCTAAGATTTCCATATGATGCAGCGAAATAAAATAAAATAACCTACATTTGTGCAACAAAGTATATTTGTATTCAAAAACAATGAAGATGAAACAAGATGCTAAATTTTTCACCTGTAGTGACAGTCGCGCACTTAATATACTAACATTGCAGTTGATTTCTTCCATCTCCCTCTCGAGTTTGGACACGTTAGACCCTCTGAGGTCTGCAGACTGACGATCCTGGGATGTCAGGGTCTTATCCAGGCCCTTCATGCTGATGGTGTCGAAAGTCTGTCAGAGGATAGTAGCTGTCGTTGCCTAGAAACACTAGGCGTTTGAGGCTCCGCAGAAAGATCTGGCGACAGTATTAAATATGTAATGATATGTTTAGGGATTTAATGATATGTTTAGGGATTTAATGATGTGTCTAGGGATTTAATAATATATTTAGGGATTTCCCCTGTTCATATTTCCAGACGATAGTGCAATACTGCGCTATGAGAAGGTAGGGGATTCCAATCCCGTGGCGATGGCGAGTGTGACTAACAAAACCCGCAACACAAACATGCAATCTAAGTACATATAATTATTGTATTAATGCATTTATATGTTGTTATTTTTGTTCGCCCATCACAGATGATGATGACCAGTCCTTTCATCCACTAGTGACTGGATTAGGTTTTTTTTGAGTGCGCAGATGGCTGATAAGGCCAATTCTATCGCTCAAGTTCTTGAGCAATGTAGACAGGGAATTCAGGCCGCATTTTTCTGCTGATTTGCTTAAGTGACTTTCCTGGCTTGTCTTTTCTAAATTGCTACTGCAGTCCTAGCAGCTTCATGGGCCACAGCTCCTCGATGAAGAGAGGAGCGCTAGGATGAGCGGTCACATGCAACGACTTCCCAGGTTTTAGGATCGATACTGAAGTCTTTCAGTGAGGTCTTGAGGTTGTCCTTGAAACGTTTCTTCTGTTCACCTTAGGAGCGGTTTCATTTTTTTTGTAGCTTTCCACAGAAAATTCTTGTTGGCAGTCGGTGGTCAGGCATGCAGACTGTATGACCTGCCCAGCGAAGTTGTGATTGTTTTATAATCGAGTCAATACTGGGCTGTCCAAAGGGATCAATGAAACGGTGACTTGCTCGGTGATTTTGATTTAAGGTAATTAAGAAGAGTTGCGCAGTTCGCCTAACTCACTTTCAAGTCCATGTACGTCCAGTGGCAAGACGAATCATGACGTCTGGAGATGAACGAACTCGGGTGCAGTGGATGGTCAGGGCTTCTTTGGCGCCTTGCCGTGCTCAAGGTTCTCCACAGAGCTTGCTTGTAGCCGCCTTTTTATTCTTTAAACCAAGGTGGTTTTATCTACACAGTTCGCCGAATCCAGACTTTGCATGCTGGGTAGGCATTCCCTAACTAGTCGATCAGATTAGGCTGACCGTCCACAATCTCCTTGTTTAGCCAGTCCGTCAAAGCTGTTGCCAAGGGGGTGGCCACAGCATGTTTATTATGCGCTAGGCATCACTTCCGGAAACCTTTTGATCCTACTAATGTAGATACATGCCTATAGTTACTGTTTTGTTGTTGTTTTTATTAGTGATCGTAAGTGCGGATGATTGTGAGTCGCATGGGTACAAGACACAGGGCTCTTTGGTGACGCGAGGGGTAGAGGGATATTGCTGAACATCATGACTACCAGAAATAAAAGGCGATAAAATGGACAGAATGAGACCGAGAGAAATTATTACGTGTTGCCTAAGACGGTGGCGTGAAGGAGTACCGTCAGTAGAACTCATCTACAACACTTGGGAAGGCTCACTAGAGAAAAAGCAAGTGCCCAGTGAAGTCAGATGTGTCGACCGAAAGGCGCAAAAAACGCAGAGGTCGATCTCTGCATAGACACAAGACATTGAAGATGCATTTCCTATGAAAGCACATAGGGCTGGGGTAAAGCTAGAGAGATATATATTTTCTGACATTTGGTAAAGAGAGCGACGTTCTGTTAAAGACCTGTTGACTGATGATGCTATGCTATAAACAAGCACAACTCAATTGAGGCTCTACGACCGATGATGTTGATGAAGAAGATCTAGGACACAAAGGACCGCGATCTGTGGAGATGACGACAGCCGACGTTAATTGGCAAGACCCATGACGAAGATGACCGAACTCAACACTCACCCATCTAAGAACTTCCGGTACCTTGCCTCTTCTTGGACCGCGGTTATGAATGTTAAGCACAAACACCGAGCCCATCAAAGACAGAGCGGTCCACAGAATGCTCAGTGTGTAGTACATACCTGCAAACAAACAAACACACAAGTCTACATCTGCTTTGTACACTGCGTTTCTTAGATAAAACATTTAGGGGAGTTAATTGCTCAAAAGCAAATACTTAAGAAGAAAGGAAAATCAAAATCAAAGCCCAATAATAATCACCTACATGGGCACTCAAAATGACAAAACTTAAAATCTGTCGTTTAGCGAAAAAACAAACATAGAAACTGAAAAAAAAACTTTAAAAAGTAGAAACAATTCTGGATCTATCTTGTGTACACCACTTATGCCAGAGAGATTGTTGGTTTTCAAACGCGTCCTTTATAAAACAGTTAAAAAAAATTGTAAAGGCCAAAATTTTAAGTTCATTTAGAAGACTCGGGTCGTCACACACATAGGCTAGCTTAGCTATCCATTCATCATTCAACAACTTACTTACTAGGTCAGCATTTTTACGCTCGCAGAAACTCGTTTATTTGCCTCCTACAGTTGGAAAATGCGTGCAAGAATCCGTCAACTTGATGACCTTACTTCTACATGAAGGAGATAATGTTGCTGGTCTGAGTTCATACTCTCACAAAGTGTGGTGAACAGCCTGGAGTTTGAAGCTCCAATACTTAATTTTATTTATGATCTTCATCCTGTCATTCGCTGCAGCAAGCTGCTCCCAGTAGATCACGCGAGGATACAAAATTTCAGAGTACACGACTTGATTTCGCAAATGACTGCACAATATTAAAATACAATATTAGACAACAATATTACCCCCCCCCCCCCCCCCCACACACACACAAAAATACATACATGTGCCATAAAATACATATTTCCCCCGACGTGTAGACATGCGAAGCTGAAATAATACTGATATTCCGCGTGCCGAAAATTCTGGAGCCAAACTATCGTCCTAAATTGTCGCGTACGACGCCACAATTGCTTTGCAAAGATGTAGTGCCGGAATCATATAACTACTATATGAGTTAAGCCTTTTTTTTCAGACCAGAGGCCACAGGTTACATAAATGTCGGGCCCCTAGTATAATTTTGTAGACCAGCTGGACTTTCAGCCCACTTGTTAAAAATCATCGCTCTAAGACGTCATTAACTACTTTTGTCATAATGACAGTTTCAAATCCCAGCAATCATTCTCATTGACCAAGTTCTTCACCTCCAGATTGCAGAATATATAAGATGGACAAGACGAGACAACTTGAAGTTGTTGTGGACAGTTTTCATATGTGAGTGTCGTTTCTAACCCTCTTAGTGGTGTCTGAAGAAACTGCTTTAGGTGTAACGTTTTGGAAGGAAGAACAAAGTATCTGGGATTTACCCGGTTGGTCTGTCCTACAGACAGAGATTTTGAAGTCTCAAACTTTTAGGTAAAGATCTGGGAGACAGTAGCCGGGAGGGGGGAGGAAGGGCCTCCATGGGGAAGTGGTCAAGCCGTTTGCCTCGCGCTCTGAAGGTCGGGAGTTCGTCTCACGGCGGCGCCGCTCAGTTCACGGGCGCCGCAATTTTTAAAGAGATCTTTAAGGATCATTGCCAGAGCTGCAGGGATCGTGGTCTGTGCGACCCTCTCGGCAGGTGGTTAACTGTTCTGCCGAGAGACTGAGCCATATGGGATAAATCACGGTGCAATGAAGTCTATTATTATGGGGGAGGGGAAGAAGTGGGGGGGGGGGGGGGGTGTTTCGGGGAAGGAAGGAAGAAAACTATGATTATTTAGGTTGACGGAGACTTCAACCTCTTGAGATTCACCGACTGTTAACTTCGGCGGAAAGTTCTGATTGTTCACCCTTTTCTGCAGTTTGGTTTTGCTCCATATATTCAGTTTGCACGCCTATCAGTTTTACAGATCTGGCGTTTGTGTATTTGAACAGTTGGTTCCTCGCCTCTCAGTTAGATAGTCCGATGCTGTCCGACTTTCGGTCAAAATGGACGCTAGACACGGCCACTGTTTTCAGCCGTAGCTAATTTGTTGCTTCTGCCAGACGGTGGCCGTGGCATTTTTGCTCCATTTGTAGACTAAAAGAATATAGTTTCGTTGCCCAGCTTCTGAGCTGAGTGCATGGCGTGACACTGTGAGCTGCGGATTTCATTTGGAATGTTTTTCGACCGTGACCAACGTGGTGGTGTGAATTGTAGATTCAGAAAATGGCGCGATGCCTGTTGTTGCAATATTGGTGGTGCAACTGCTGATATGTTTGTGACTTCTGCTACCATCTATGATGAACTGCATTTCTAATGTCGGACTGTTTGTGTTAGCACTTCAGATGGCTACTGTATGCTTTTAATGCGCTAGATATGCTGAGACAGCAGGGTCAATTTTTTCAAAAGGGATTGTGATAAACATTCTGTGTGTTTTTTCGTTGGCACAAGAGCGGAGCAACTATTGGGTGACCCGTTTGCCATGAAGCTGAAACTAAGATTACCAGATTACCAGGTTACCACTCCGACTTTGAAGGAGTTCAAGTTAGTTGCGTATCTAACGGGACGTTGCAGAACCAACCCTAGCCCCCCTTTTTTTGCTATTGTGGGTTTTCTAGGCAAATGTTTACGTTCAGTAGTTTGCCATTGCTCTGAACGATCAGCTCTCAGTACCACTGTCGAAACCAAGGCAAGACAAATCGTTCGCGGCTGCGATCGAACCCGGCACCCAAGCATTACGAAGGGCGTTCGCAACGCCTGAGCCACTGACGCGGACGACTTTGAAGGAAACTTTCTAACTAGACGCCGTTTACGACATGTTAGTTCGGGACAGTGGGTCTATTACCCCCCCCCCCCCTGCCCCCCACACGTCCCTTTTTTCATTGGGACCCTCAAACCCATACAAGGATGCCTGGGTCTGTATGTGAGGATTTATTGACTGGTTAAAAATTACCTTTATGGGGAAATCCCGGAGGCACTGAACTAATTATTTCTAGCAGTTTATTTGACGAGTTTCCGCTGCATGTGTGTGTGTGTGTGTGTGTGTGTGTGTGTGTGTGTGTGTGTCGGAGACTAGTGACATGAGAATGCTTTGCTGATGATGAAAGAGGGGACAGAGCACTTATGGGAACGTCCTGAGTGCTTGGATGTCAACAATTCGGAAACTCTTGACACCATTGAAATTTCATGAAAAACAAATGCACGTGTACTGGTTGTATTCATACGTGCACTTACTCATTGCAGGAAAAAATGGGGTAGGGGGGGGGGAGATAGGATGGAAGCAAGCGACACACACACACGCACACACACACACACACACACAGAGAGAGAGAGAGAGAGAGAGAGAGAGAGAGAGAGAGAGAGAGAGAGAGAGAGAGAGAGGTCAGAGAAATAGAGAGAGATAAAATCCCCGAACACACAAACCTTATCTCTGGTATAAAACTAAAGCTCTTTCTACTAGGGTCATATAGGTTTGTTGCGTATCCTTTACAGGGCGTTGCAGAACCAACCACAGCAGCCCCTGGCTGTTGTATGGTTTCTCTAGGCAAATTTACGTCCAGTAGTTTGCCTTTGCCTCTGGTCGGTCGGCCCCCTGATACCACTGTCGAAACCAACGCAAGGCGCATGGCCCGCAGTTGGGATCGAACCCAGCACCCCGGCATTACAAATCGTTCGCATCGACTTAGCCACAGACGCCGACTACGGCCATATACCCAGCCTATTTCCCACTTGTCGCTTTTAACGTATCAAAATATTGTTCCGCAAATATATTCGCTGGCAATCGGGAAATGGATCAAGGTGATCCTAGTTTTCATTTCATGTGGCACGTAGCATCCCATCACATTAGCCTTAACCAGACATAGCTGCACTTGGAAAACCTTCAAATCCTGAACGAAATCGTTTTTTGCCACGTCCATGTTTTTATGTTATTGAATCTAATCTGTTGCCATAAACGTGGAAGTACAATGTGACTCAAACATTGTGCACTTCAATGATGTCGCATTGGTCTGAAATCATTCTTGCAAGAAAATACCCAAGGACGAGGCTGACAAGGGCGAAATTTCGATAATTTGTTTTCGGTTCTTTTCTGTTATTTCACCACATCACGCCGGCTTGGAGATTTGGTATAGGGGGTTAGGGTTAGGCTTAGTTGTAGTCGCTATTCATTTAACACTAGCCCTAACCAAAGCCACAGCAAACACATTCAATTGAATCTTTTCTGTGCATTTTAATTGAAGTTGTGCTTTGTTTTTGAGCTTTATTATTTTGAGTTATGGGACCAAATCCTTTTCGTTACCTGGCCATAATACAGTTATTGGGCAACTAAATAAATGTTGCAGAATGCTGCCAAAAAAGAAGATAGCTTTCTATTTTTTGTTTAAATTACAGAAATGATAAACTTTTGTGTGATTTCATTATTGTAGAATTTATTTTAATTTAAAACAGCTCATGGAGTTTCTTTGTGCTCAGTCATCAAGGGGAAAAGTTGCCTTTCGTGTGGATATTCTTTAATGTACAGAAGACGATTTGAGTTACATTTAGCTTCTCACAAGGCCGCACGAAAGCATTTTTGAAATACAGGAGGATGGGGACTGAGGCTCCACCTGTCACATACCGCTCGTGTAGCGTGCCTGATTTAAGGATTGCTCCTTAAGAACCAACAGCACTCTGAAATAATAATGTTGAGGCGTTGGCTCGTATTGGTCTAAGGGAGATCCCGTGGCCAATAGACGCCCAACTTATTTCAAGAGTAGGGCAACTCAAGCTCTGGCACTACAGAATATCTAATATTCCTAGGCACACTTGGCTGGACACCCCCACTACTATAAAAAGATAGCTCCCAGGTTATGATAGTATGCTATCATAGCCATGTTAACACAGATTACACTTACTAATCACACAAACATAAAAACTCGACAGTTAGAATGGTGAAACAAGGACACCCAAGTCAGCTGTAAAAATTTCTGAAAAGATGTAATATTTCAACATATATATATATATATATATATATATATATATATATATATATATATATATATATATATATATATATATATATATATATAAAGACAATCAAGATGGTTTTAGGTGAAAGGAGTTCAGGACTTATCGTCGCAGCGATGATGTTGAAACAGCCAGATTAAGTTCTCAAAAAAGTACATGAATCATCCCTGTGAATTATAGGTAGCCATGGAAAGAGATCATGTATGTCATCTCAGATGTACTTATCCAATCTGGTAGGTCACTGCTCCCCTCAGTCCATGGTGATTTGAACCGGCTGATTCTTCTTCTTCTTCAGCGATCTCTGGTCATGCGCATAATCCACTGTGGGTCATAAACTGGGATGTCTTTTCAAGGTCTCTTAGGTTTCCCCAAAGCTTAGTTGTCAGTTCTACTGGGTGTTGCCATATGTCGCTTCGCAGCTCCGCCAGGAGATGACAGTCTTGCAGGACATGTTCTGCAGTCTGTTCAGCACGAAGACACTGACAGAGAGCTGTTTGGCTCATACCTAATTTATATGAGTGTTTATTGAGTCTGCAGTGTCCAGTGCGTAAGCGAAAAACTGTGACTTGGTCTGTTCTGTTCAAGTGCCTCAGAAAATCTTTTTCGTAGTTATAACCAGTGTTGTTTTTCCAATCTGTTTCTGATTTTCTCTTAATGAGAGTTTTGACTTCTGGAAAAGATAGTGGCTGGTAGGTCTGTAGTTTGTTACTGCCTTCCTTGGCTAAAGCATCTGCGCTTTCATTGCCTTTGATGCCACAGTGAGACGGAATCCACTGCAAGTGAATTTCTGCCTTATTTGACAACATAGCAAGTTCCTGTGTTAGACTTTGTAGTGTGCTGTCGGTAGGTTTGGACTCAAGGGCCTGTACAGCTGACAGTGAGTCAGTGAGAAAAACTATCCTGCCTGCGGTGATTTGCAGATTGTTCATATACTGTGCTGCCATCAATAGAGCTGAGAGTTCTGCCTTGTAGTTAGAGCAAGTTCGTCCGGTGGGGGCTGCTAGGGACACAGTAGTGGCATCTGGGTGTTTTATGTAAACACCTGCCCCACCATTCGTAGTTGCCTCTTTTGCTGATCCATCCGTGTAGATTCTTGTCCAGCTGTCCTGTGGAAACATGTTGTTGAGGTGTTCCATTGTGAGTGCTTTCTTTACTAAGGCGGGTTCAGCATCTTTGTTTCCCAGGTTCGGGATGGATGTTGACACATTGAGTGTCAATAATTCGGAGTCCCAGAGATCGAAAGATAGCTCTCCAGGTGTACATTGTTGGTTAAGTAGTGAAGAGAATGACTTTCCAGAACCGGCTGACTCAATAGATAGCTTTTCTTCTAGTTGATCTGGTAACCACTGATCGTCTCACATATGAGGACAAAGGAACTACACTGGAGCCCAACAAAGCTCCTGAAGAAGGAGTCCTTGGATTAATGACACAGGTGGCCTGCAATACTGTCTCTCAGCCAATGGAACTCACACACAAGCTCCAGAAGAAGGATTCCTTGGATTGATGACACAGGTGGCCGGCAATACTGTCTCTCAGCCACTGGAACTCACACACAAGCTCCTGCAATTTTGAAGTTCTGGCAACAATAGGTAGGGTTTTTGGGTAGGTTTGGTGTTAGGGATGGTATAGATTGGTGATTGTTGGTTTGACTGTGATTCGTTTGCCTGACTTCTAAGGAGATATCATCCCAAGCTTAGGAATCCTTTAAAGATTAAACTGGTATTTTGAAAGCGCCAAAGTTTAATTAGAGAAATAAAACGTCTCCCGACACCTCAGAGTTTTGGCAAAAGAATCCCCGCCCCAGAGTCTGCTTGGCGTCTCTAGAAAAGAAGTCCTGTATTCGTGCCGAAGGAGTAAAAAGGCTTACATGAATTTCTGAATAATATGCAAGAAATATTTATCCCACAGTTGCAAGTTTGAAAATGTAGACTTCTCAAAACAACTAGAGGGCATAGACATGTTTATTCCACCAGATAGAGGTATATATTAATATGAGGGACTATATATCAACACCCCCCCCCCCCCGGGCGGGTTTAAATTTTAAATGTGACGTGCCCGCTAGGGATGTTAGCGTCACGACTAGTCCAAAGTCTAGGGTTGGCTGTTCACTCCACGACACCAAACATAAAAAAAAAATTGCAAGAAGGCTAAGCCCCTCCCGCCCCAATCCCCAGCCATGTTTATACATATTCTCTTTTAACGTATTTGTTTACAAATTTTATAATATTTTAAAAATAGTGGATATATTAGTTTTCATATTTTTATTATATGCACTGTAGCTAGGATTAAGTCCCCTGATGTCCCATTCAGCAAAGCCCCTGGAAAATTACAACAAGGCTGAGCGCTCCCTCCTCATTCACCTCTCTGTATCGCCGACCCTGTACAAGAATTTGTACTGAAGTGGGATCTAACCTGACTTTTAACGAAATCTGCTTTAAACACCGATTACCAGTATAATGTTGGACAATCTAAATAACTAGATCCTGCATCGCCGTCCCAATAGATTACCATATTTTTAGGAACTACAGGCATTCACTGGTTCCTGCGCAAAGTCGCTGGATTTAATAAAGGAAGGATCCTTTTCCACGCCTTAAGGCGTATAGGGCATATAGGGTTAGACCTATATTTTTATAGACCAATCGGCACAAGATGGGTGATGTGGTCAGTATCACGCTGGCCACCTTCACATTCCCGGGACTGCACCCGGTACTCACTCAAGACTGGGTCGACCTGGGAGCCAAGGTCATTTTTGAGAAAGTCCGGCTCCGCCAGGGAGCGAACCCACGACCTTCCGATCCGCGGCGAGCGTCTAGCCGCTCGGCCACGGCGACTCCCAGTAGCTGGATTTAGATGACAGTAATAAAGGGCTTTTGGAGGAAACTAAACTAATTCCAGTAAACCAACAGGTGAGGAAAAGACGTCGGTGCTGGATAGCAGCACTTTTAGAACATCTGGTAAAAAATGTGTCAAGTTCCACATAAGGTTACATTTGAAACGGATCACAGTTAGATAGAAATACGAATTTTAGCCGAAACAGATGATATCATAAATCCATTCACACCTGACGTTAGCGACAGCGTGAAAACTGAACTTCATACAGAAGTAAGGAAGCATGAAACTAGTGCGAATATCCAGCATAACACCACTGTCAGCCAATTGGGCAAAAACCCGACCAAAAGTATTCTAGGTTTCTTATTGGCTCGCAGGCAGATGACTTCGTCGACACTCAGGACAGTATTTGGGTCTGTCCACTTTGATCGCATCAACACTGCAATTCCTTTTCATGACTCTTGGTGGTGTGCATTGATAAGCAATTTTATATGGCGCAAAAAACCGTGACGATTTTTGTCTTGTCAGCAGAGCATCTACCTACCTACTATTCTAGGTGTTTTTTTTTCAGTGATTCTTTCCTGGTGGTTCTTTTTCATTGTGTGTTTTACGTTGCGACCTTTTTTCCGATTGTTTTCCTGTTTTACGTTTTTGCATTTTGACATTTGTGTATAAGATATGATGTTAAGATGCGAAGTTAGAAGAGCTTGACTAAAGTGCGACGTGGTCTTGAGACATGGCAACCACCTCGAGTGCTGGAGGTCCCGGGTTCAAACCCCAGTGAAGGCTGGGATATTTTCACGTGACCTTCTAATAATTTCCCTTGTCTCGTGGGTAGTAAGACTGGACGAGTTAAAAATCTACCCAACGTATTTTAGGATTCTCGCCGGTGCTACAGAGTTCGTGAACAGCGCTGAGATTCTTCGTACTCAGGCTTGAGACAGAAGTAGAGCGGAGTAGTTGTGGGTTACTACCCTTGTGCCACAATGTTGATCCGTCGTCTAAACCTAAATCTAAACCTTAAGTGAGCAAGTGACTGTAGTGTTTCACAGATTTACCGACATGTGTATAAAAACTATGTGTAAAATGATAGATTACATTAGAAATCTGAATACCAGTATGGCTGGATCAAGAAGTAGAGTTGTGATCTAGATGTAGGTCAGTGCGAGTTGTACACAAGAGACTGAGACCCAGAGACGAGACAAAAATGACATACTGAGAGAGGACTGAGACCAAGGAAGTAGCTGGTTTCCGTTGCCTCATACATCAAGGCGTTGATACAAGAAGCCTGGAGCTGTGACAGCTGAGAATGGATGAGTTATCCTGACCCAGCATTTTAGTTCAAGCTGATACGGTAGGAGAGGACAAGAACCGGTGATCAGTAAGACAGGATGTGTTCACCACAGGACAAGAAGCTTTGAGCAGGTGTTTGAAAGAAGAAAGATGAGTTTACCTCAGAGCAAGAAGCTTTGAGCAGGTGTTTGCAAAAAGAAAGATGAGTTTACCTCAGAGCAAGAAGCTTTGAGCAGGTGTTTGAAAGAAGAAAGATGAGTTTACCTCAGAGCAAGAAGCTTTGAGCAGGTGTATGAAAGAAGAAAGATGAGTTTTACCTCAGAGCAAAAAGCTTTTGAGCAGGTGTTTGAAAGAAGAAAGATGAGTTACCTCAGAGCAAGAAGCTTTGAGCAGGGGTATGAAAGAAGAAAGATGAGTTTTACCTCAGAGCAAGAAGCTTTGAGCAAGGTGTTTTGCAAGAAGAAAGATGAGTTTACCTCAGAGCAAGAAGCTTTGAGCAGGTGTTTGCAAGAAGAAAGATGAGTTTACCTCAGAGCAAGAAGCTTTGAGCAGGTGTTTGCAAGAAGAAAGATGAGTTTACCTCAGAGCAAGAAGCTTTGAGCAGGTGTTTGAAAGAAGAAAGATGAGTTTACCTCAGAGCAAGAAGCTTGAGCAGGTGTTTGAAAGAAGAAAGATGAGTTTACCTCAGAGCAAGAAGCTTTGAGCAGAGTGTTTGAAAGAAGAAAGATGAGTTTACCTCAGAGCAAGAAGCTTTGAGCAGGTGTTTGAAAGAAGAAAGATGAGTTTACCTCAGAGCAAGAAGCTTTGAGCAGGTGTTTGAAAGAAGAAAGATGAGTTTACCTCAGAGCAAGAAGCTTTGAGCAGGTGTATGAAAGAAGAAAGATGAGTTTACCTCAGAGCAAGAAGCTTTGAGCAGGTGTTTGAAAGAAGAAAGATGAGTTTACCTCAGAGCAAGAAGCTTTGAGCAGGTGATCCAAAAAAAACGATGAGTTCACCACAAGACAAGAAGTTCTGAGAAGAAGAAGAAGAAGAGAAGAAGAAGAAGAAGAAGAAGAAGAAGAAGAAGAAGAAGAAGAAGGAAGAAAGGGAGGAGGAGAAGGAGAAAGATAAGGAGAGGAGAAGAAGAAGAAATGTCTAGGTATTGAATGGGTTAATCTATATAACGAAGACGAAACGCAAACATAAATTATTAGGCATTAATTAGGAGCCAAGCGACATTATTAACCTGTTACGTGTTGCATGCCATTTTCAGAAAAAAGGTCATACTTTATGGGTGTGCTATCTAACTTAAAAAAATATTGATACTTTACTAAAACTCTAAATCCTGCTATACATGGCAGCTATCAAAACAGAATATATAAATTTGCTTTTTAATGATTTGATGTATGGTTGCAGTGACTCATTTGTTGGTCGAATGTTCCGCCTATGAGTGCTACTTCCCGAATGGGTTAATTTTCTTCTCCAGATTGTGTTCTTCCGCATGATCTCGACCATTAACTCTTCAATCATGCATGCATGATTGACTGTGCATGAATTTGGCCTTTTTGTACAGAAAACGGAACCGATGTGTTACCAGCGTGTTGTCAATAACTGCAACATGGTTAGCATTATATAAAATAAGACCAGCAATTAGTGAACCTAAAAAATCAATATTAAACCAGGTTTGCAGCCTTACATTTCGCATTTAGTTTTTAAACTGGTACTTGTCTGTGAGGTTGAAATTTTAAACGTACTTGTCTGTGAGAGTGACATTTTAAACTGGTACTTGTCTGTGAGGTTGAAATTTTAAACTGGTACTTGTCTGTGAGGGTGACATTTTAAACTGGCACTTGTCTGTGAGAGTGACATTTTAAACTGGCGATTTGTCTGTGAGAGTGACATTTTAAACTGGCACTTGTCTGTAAGAGTGACATTTTAAACTGGGACTTGTCTGTAAGAGTAAAATTTTAAACTCGGACTTGTCTGTGAGGGTGACACTTTAAACTGGCAATTGTCTGTGAGGGTGACATTTTAAACTAGCACTTGTCTGTGAGGGTGAAACTTTTAAACTGGTACTTGTCTGTGAGGGTAAAATTTTAAACTGGGACTTGTCTGTGAGGGTAAAATTTTAAACTGGTACTTGTCTGTGAGAGTGACATTTTAAACTGGTACTTGTCTGTGAGGGTGACATTTTAAACTGGTACTTGTCTGTGAGGGTGAAATTTTAAACTGGTTACTT